>CM041779.1:113855488-114292347 GCA_023374045.1 Limonium bicolor | reverse complement strand
CAATGTCACTTTGTTGTTTCAGCCCGAAGAAGAGCGAGTAGCCAGTCAAGAGCCTAAAGACGAGCGAACTACAAATCAGGAGCCCAAACAAAAATGTGTTGTCAGTCAGAAGCTCGTAGACAGAGGCAAAGAATTTGAAAGAAGTTTTTTAACTCAAATTTACCCTTTAGTGACTTTATAGGATTGATGTATAGGTTTTCCCCTGTCATTATTTTCTCTCTTATCCATTCTGAATAAATTACATGTATAGGATTATACATTCCCTCTACATTTATTTAGATCAACGTGTAAAGGGCCCCACTCCCTATTTTATTGTGAATGACCGAGCGTCAAAATTCATATCGATAAAATCCACCACATTTGAAAACCCCGTTTTTAAGTTTTTTTTTGTCTAAAACTTGGTTTCTTTTGGCATGACATATAAAGAAAATAACGAATAAGAAGCGACCCCCACAGTTATATATTCATTCATTCAACTTTGTTTTATGGGGCGAAAATTTCACAGTATCTACAAGAGGCGCCCCCTAAATAAATTATGCAACAAGTACAACGCACAACATAAACATCATACATTTAATTCACGTTAAGAAAGGTCTCATGTGTTTCCAGTCAATTCAAATTCATCAATCTTTCACAAGTCCTGTTCACCTCAAAATATTGCATAATCACGTGTTCTATTTTCATCTTACTACACACCAGCTTATCCCAATATCCCAGTATTTCATTATTCAAAGCCTAATCTTCAAGAGGAGTAACAAAAAACACCGAAGAGTTCGAGCCTCTTTCAATTCAAGATTGCCATATGCGTCAGTGACCAAAATGAAATGAAAGAAGCCCTTATCATATCGTGGGACCACCATGCGAGAGTTGTCACTCCCTAAAGGTCCTAAAATTCAAGAGCCAATCACTAGCCGAACATCATTCTGAAACAACTTTTCTCACATCACACCCAATAGCTAGACCATCTTTAAGGCCGACAGTGACGGGATGAGCTTCATGGATCATCAACTGGAACCGATTCAATCGAGACTATGTGTGACCTTACCGCTCATGCATTGCATCCAAGAAAACAACATACAAACATAAAACATTCAGTCGAAGTCCAAATGTCAACCATTTTCATTATCATTTTCATCATTTCATGCATCTTATACATAGTAATTCCATATAACACAACGGAATACATTATAGATAGTTGCATTTGCATACTTTCATATCAAAACGACATCTTTGGGGAAAATCTTGAGAGATTGATTGAGCAAAACGCTTGAACCACTAAACTCTCGACCCGTCACAAACATAAGGGTCTAATCAAAATCAGCACACACAAATGAAGTGAGTAGTGTGCGAAGTGCGGTATTTTCCCTAGAATTCTAGTTGAGGGTATTGGACAATTCTATGAGCGTTAAGGAAGATAGAGAGATCCAATGGAGGTAAACCATGAGTCTTTTTGTAACACCCCCCTACATCGAACTTCACAACTAAATGAAATCGCAGCGGAAATAAATAACTAAACATAACTAAACGCTTCGGTGCTACAACGCCGTCAACCACCCACGTGGTTGACAAGGCAGAATAAATACAAGTGTACCGGTCTGATGATCAGACTCCCGAGCATAAAACTAACCATAAATAAACATCATATACAATACCGAGTATTTAATTACATTCCTTCACTGTAAACTGTCAATATACCGCCATAGTAATTTCAACGGGATCAAAATATAATGCCACGGGAGCACAGGCGCATCCCGGGCTCAACATCCAAAATAAACCAAAGTACAACTGCAGCCTAGATCCTACAGCCACTCTGCTTCCTCGATCCTCATCCTGCAGTAAAATATGGAGCCCCCGAGGGGGTCAGCAACCCTTGGCTGGTATGGTTAACGCGCAGCCCATCGGCTACCGGGATACGCGCAACTAATTGTCATGATAACATGGCATTCATTTTATACATAACATAACATAACATAATATGTGGCATAACACATCAATAGTGCATAGCACACATCACATACACAGTGGATACTCTTTCCACAACAACAAACCAAGAAGGTTAAACAACATAAGAGCCTAGAGAATGGTTCACCCTCATGTTAAGCTCGTTACACACACACTCATTACCGTTCTGTTATTCGAATGAGTAACTTAAGTCACAGATGGTTTGGATATAGTGACCCGAACACACCACACAAACACATGTTCCCACTAAACCGATCATAAGTCAGAATAGGTAAGCTTTGGAGGAAGCTAGCGGGAGATCGAACGCCAAATTAAGGAGGACAATCTTAACAACATAAGAGTCGAATCTGATTCAGATATCTACTCTTAACTTACATGCATGACCGGACAACCGGATTCCTCACTTCCCAGTTAGCACTTGTTAGAAGTTCACGGTGGAACTTAACAACAATATACACAACAGGTGGTAAGTCATGTTAGTCACACACAAGGGAAATGAGTCACATCATAACATCACAGTAATATGAACAACGGTAAACTCATTACATGTTTAAGTCTTATAACGTCATAAACATACAGAAAAACAAACAACACACAAGCCGGTGTAAACCGGTAGGCAACAGACTGCAAGAAAACCATACCTTGGTCCTTGCTTCGATTGATTTCCACCGTAGGTCACTCCTATACATGTTTAAGAATGTCGGTTAATTACTCACTTAACTTCAAATTTATTAAGTGTTTAACATGTTTATATGACATGTTTTAATGTCTTTACTTATACTTAATTACCCACATTATACCCCCTAGGGTTTATACTTAAGCCATTCTTGTTTGTTTTTTTTTTTACAAGTTTTGGTCTGACCGACCTTACCGACCGACCTTACACAAGGTCGGTCCATTCCAGAACGTATTACCGTCAAAATTTCTACTCCGACCGACCTTGTAAGTTCGGTCGCATGTTCGGTCCATTCCCGAGAGTTTCTTCCCTTTGAGAATTCAGGCCCGACCGAACTTGCCAAGTTCGGTCCCATGTTCGGTCGATTCCAGAAACTTAATCCGTACACAAAATAAAAGCCCGACCGACCTTGCAAGTCCGGTCCCCAAGGTTGGTCCATTCCAGAAGCCAATTCTCGCAGGGTAAACTGCGCTCGACCGACCTTGCAAGTTCGGTCGCAAGTTCGGTCTGCCCCAGACCCTTATTTTCCATTTCTCATTTAACTCCATACTTCACCTCATATATCCTAGTACACCCTAATCTCATTTGGGCACTTCAAACACACCTTAAGACATCCATAAACACTCATAAAACTCATTTTATAATTCCTTAAACCTTTACTCATTTCTTCCCAAAATTCCTAACACTTACAATGTTTTCTCCTAGGTCTCCAAGTGGTGTTTCATACCTAAGATGATCACTTATGCCAAAATACTCCCTCACCACAACAACATCATCTCTCAACATCTATTCTCACAACTAACTCCTTATGTCATTCTTGAAATCTTTTTTTCAAGTCTACACTTTCTCCTTGTTCACCAAAGTTTGCATAAATCTTAACACAGGTCCAAATGACTCTAGTGTATCCCAAAACATTCATTTGCATTATAAAATCCTCTAGAACATTGCCTAAGCCCTTCTCACATCTTAAAACACCTTAATGCATGTTTCTTTCACTAGAAAAACGCTTAACCATTCTAAACATTCCTTAACTTATCAAACTCATTTTAAACCCTTAAAACTTCTTGTTTATTACCTAAATTTTGACATGACCACTCCTAGAACATTACTAAACCAAGACACATTGTCTTTACCATCAAACAACCATGAACACTTAAAATCCATCAAGCACATCTTTATACACAAACTTCACACATTTAGCACTACATCACAATATAGTGCATAATTTAAATTGCATGGCACTTAGGCCCTAAATAACATGGCTCTTAGGCCCTTAAGATGCATAAATCATAAAACTGAATTTCCACAATATATTTGCCTTTGACCTGCAAATACACTCAACAACACATATGCCTTTTACTAAGCCCTTAAGAGCATTCTTCTAAGTCACTTCACCATTGGCTCCTTAAATCATTTTCATAAGCAACACAAGCTCATTTCTCCAAGACTTTAAACCACATTAGGTTAGCATATTTACTTCTTTTCCTCACAAACTTCTTTCTTGTTTCCTTGTTTAAAATCGACAAGGCTTTAGATTGTTTGTCAACTTCTAAACATTATACAAACAACATAATGAGTATTCAAGCTTTAAGCTTCATCTCATTGTAAACCCTAGATTGTACATTGTTTCAAAAGCATTAAGATAATTGTTTTACCTTAGAACTTGAAGAGAGTTTGAATATATACCAAGAGAGGACTCCACCTAGTCCATGAAAGGTTGGAATGAAGCTAGAACAAAGCAACATAAGGACTCCATTAAGAGTGATTTTCGGTCAAGATAAAACATGGAGGAAACATCATTTTTCTTTGAGATTCCTTACCTAGAAGCAAAGGAGATCAAAATATGTAGAAACATAAGCTCAAGCTCCTTCAATGGTGGAACTCCATGGCACCGAAATGGCGATCTTGAAGTTTTGAGAAGATAGGAATGAAGAGCTTGATGAGAGGAAGAGAATGGTGGTGTTTGTTTTTGATTTGGTTAAGTAAGCTAGGAAATACAAGTTGTCAAAGATGGAGTTTGTGTATTACTATTGCAAATCGTGAATGAAGGAAAGAAGAGAGGTTGAAGAAGACTTGGAACCGTGGGAAATGAAGAAGGAAGGGAGAAATGAAGATGAGTTTTGCTTTTAAAAGATATTTATGCCTTAAAGTAAATAGTAACTTAAGTAGTCTTCTTTATTTACTTAACATGTTAACAAGAGTGGTGAGTCACCACACTTACAAAAAACCGGCCCCCAATAGTTACTTAGGGGTTTTAGTCTTTTTTTATCAATTTAATTACTTATAACAACATATGTTACAAACTAGCTTATTTTAGTACTATTCACTAAAACAAGGCACATAGAAGTGAAATTTTTGATTTCCCATTGATATAGACTTCCAAATGTGATACTATATAGTATACATGTTAATTAAAGAGTAATGATGGACATCTAGCCATTCAAAACTCATTTACAAGACAATTTTTCAAAAATGTGCTTTAAGACTCCTTAAAGCACATTTTGTGTTTTAACTTGTTTTCAAGCTTGGTTTTCTTTGGTAATTGGTTTAATATGTCCATTAGTATATAAAAAAGGTCTTGGTAAGTTCATTAGGTCTTACCCAAGCTTATCCCAAGCTTAGAGCACATTTTGGCCTTTATTGACCTTAAAGCATTTATTTGTGTTCTCTATGGTTTAAATTGTTTACTAATGTTTCTAAGACTCTTTTTAGTCTTAATATACCATATTTAGGTGTTTAAATAACATACTAAGGTTTGGGGTATTTCAATCTACCCCCCTTAAAAGAACTTTGTCCTCAAAGTTCACACTTCCACATATCCTAAATGTTAGAACACGGGAATACATATAAACAATATTTCCATACAACATTAACAACACACTTACATAACATTGGACACAAAGTCCATACAACATAACATCGGACACAAGGTCCATACAACATAACATAGACGATGTATTTAATACACATCGTACACACATAACCGAAACGGCTCTACCCCCCTTAAAAGGGGTACGCCCCGTACCCTATACACATAAACACTAAGAAGTAAACAATGACGGGTACTTCGCCTTCATCTTATCTTCCAGCTCCCAAGTGGCCTCCTCAACGTCCTGGTTAGACCAAAGAACTTTCACCAGTCTCACAGACTTATGGCGAGTGTCTCGAGTCTTAGTATCCAGAATCCGTACCGGAGTCTCCACTGATCGCATGGTCGGCTCTAAGGTTAGCCTTTCAGGCTGAAGCACATGAGACGGATGAGACATATACTTCTTCAACTTGGACACATGAAACACATCATGTACCTTGCCCAGCTCGGCGGGTAGATCAAGTCTGTAAGCTACCGGGCCGATCCGCTCCGTCACAACATAAGGCCCCACATATTTCGGGCTCAACTTGCCCTTCTGGCCAAAACGAAATACTCCTTCATGGGGGATACTCTCAAAAATACCTGATCGCCCACGGCGAACTCCAGGTCACGTCTGCGCACATCTGCGTACGTCTTTTGTCTATCCTGAGCTGCCTTCATGTTAGCCCGGATCTGGCGAACTTCTGCCTGAACTTGTTCAAGATACTCTGGTCCTATAATGACCGTCTCACTCGACTCATCCCAGCATAATGGCGTGCGGCATGGTCTACCGTACAAGGCCTGGAAGGGAGACATCTTGATCGAAGCATGGTAACTGTTGTTGTAGCTAAACTCGATCAGATGTAACTTATCAATCCAGCTGGTCTGAAAGTCAAGTGCACATGCACGTAACAATCGCATGTGGAACGCTGTAACTTAGCTTCAGCTCGGTACCAAGCGCTTCCCGTGTGGACTTCCAATACCTCGATAAGAATCTGGTATCTCTGTCAGATACAATGGTTTTCGGTACCCCATGATGTCTTACAATTTCTCTGTCAAAGAGTTCTGCCAGTTTTGCCACTTTCCAGGTGTCCTTCATCGGAATGAATCGGGCCACCTTGGTCAGTCGGTCAACAACAACCCAAATCATATTCAGACCTCCCCTTGTAGGCGGAAGCCCTACTACGAAGTCCATGGAAATATCATGGAACTTCCACTCAGGCACTGGCATTGGCTGTACCATACCACCAGGCCGTCGGTGCTCAAACTTGACCTTCTGGCAAGTGAGACACCTCAACACATAATCACTTACATCTTTTTTCATTCCAGTCCACCAAAATATCTTTTCATACCCTTATACATCTTTGAAGCCCGGGGTGAATCGAAGTAGTAGAACAATGGGATTCACTCAATATGCGCTCCTTCAACTCAGCACTACTCCTCGGTATACACAGTCGGCCATTAAGCCTAATCAGGTCATCATCGTGGAGTCTGAAGTCATACTTCTGACCCTCGAATGTGCCATCAATAAGCTTCTGCCTGATTTCCAACATATACTGATCCGTCATCTGAGCACTCCGCACCTCTTCAACCAAGCTAGTATGAGAGACTAGCGAATGGAGAGAGTGTGCTCGGCGACTCAATGCGTCAGCTACCACATTGCCTTACCCTCTCTTTGTACTGTAGATTAATGTCGTAGTCGTTTAGAAACTCAACCCACCTTCTTTGCCTCATGTTCAACTCCTTCTGAGTGAACAAGTACTTTAAGCTTTTGTGGTCCGAATAAATTGTCACACTTACCCCATACAAATAATGTCGCCATATCTTCAATGCGAAGACAATGGCCCCCAGTTCTAAATCGTGGGTAGGGTAGTTCTCTTCATGCTTCTTCAGCTGTCGGGAGGCGTAAGCTACAACCTTCCCGTGGTGCATTAATACATGATAAGTCAGGAATTTGTCTAAGTTTACTAGACTAATTCATGCTTAATTTTCTACATTATGACGTTAATATCCCTCCGTAATGCTTTATTTACTCTTTATTGTTATATTTGTCTCCAATGATCAATTTGTTATGTTTTCAGGATAAAATGCTCAACAAAATGCTTAAATGAAGATGTTAGAGGTTGAGTCAACAAGTGGAAGTCAAATCAGAGTCAAAGACTGAATTTTACCAATTACTGCCGTGATCTAATGAGGGTCCGGGTTTGTATCCGACTTTGTAAACCCGGACCATCTCATCGTAGAACTCTCTGCCTAATTTCAGATGCGGTCCGGGTTTGTATCTGACTTTGTAAACCTGGACCATCCCCAAGCGAAAGTCTTCTGCCGAGTTTTAGTGGTGGTCCGGGTTTGCGTACTTGTTTGCAAACCCGGACCAATGCAAGCGGAGCGCCAGAAGGTCGGCTACGAAGATAACGGAATTGGTGTATATCTTTAATATTTGTTATTATATCTTTAAACCGTCGCTTATTCAGACTAGATTAGAGATAGATTAAAGATAGATTAAAGATAAATCTCTGTTGTTATAAAAGGGGGAGTCTGGAACGTGAGAGATATCCCCTCATACACTTACATACACTTCGACAGCGCACAAAATCCCCGCAATACAGAGAGTTTAGTTGGAGTTGGAGTCTGAGTCTGGTTTGGAGTTTGGAGCAGAGCAGAGCAGGAAGTCACCACGGAGACTTCTCCAGAAATCTCACCAGAGTTCCTTCTTGTTCTCTATAATTACTCATACAGTTCTGATTATTGTAAACATGTCAATGGCTGAGTAGTTCCTTTAGATTTCGGTTTGCTATGTATCCCTAAATTGACTATTCCTGTTCCTTTGTGATTTAATGCAATTTGATTGAGTAAAGTTATTTTCCTTGCTTAATTTCTTTAATCTTTATAATTTGGCCAATTATAAGGATTAGTATTTTGTTAGCTTATATGTGACGACTGCGGCTTTCAATTGAATACAGGAAAATAACCGGTTAGTTTAGAGATGGTAATTCCTCTAAATTGCTAATTGACCAATAAACTAGATTGTTCTTAAGGCGGTTAGTAAACAGTGGGTTTGTAACGAGAGTTAAAATTCAGTCTTTGCTAACTAGTATTTGCTAAGCGGGAGACCGGAGGTAAATTATCTTTATTCTAGGGTTTTACTCAGAATTGTCTTATAAATCACTTAGGGATAGGAATCACAGATTTAGGGTGCAGTAGTAAACCGGGATCTCCTTCCCAAATCAGTTTCACAACATTTATTTCCTGCTTGTTATTGTTTCACATTCTGTTTGCAGTTTTTAATTGTCATCAAATCAAACCCCAATTTCCTGTTTTAATTTGTCATTAATAAAGATTTAAACTAGACACATCGCCTCCTCTGGTTCGATACTTAGGGAATTCTCTCTATTAAAACTTGCTAGAATTGACCGGTACACTTGCCGTTAGGTTTTACCCCAACAATACACAACCCATACCTCTGCCTGATGCGTCGCAATAGACCTCAAAACCATCTGGACCGTCTGGTATAGTCAGGACTGGTGCAGATGTCAGAGCATCCTTGAGACTCTGGAAAGAACTCACAGTCGACTGTCCACTCGAATGGTGCATCCTTTTTCATCAAGGAAGTCATCGGCTTCGAGACACTGGAGAAGTCCTTCACAAACCTCCTATAATAACCTGCCAGACCGAGGAAGCTCCTGATATCGGTAACTGTCTTCGGCCTAGGCCAGGTGCGCACTGCATCAATCTTTGCCGGATCAACAGCGATCCCGGCCTCAGAAATCACATGTCCAAGAAAGGATACTTGGTTCAGCCAAAACTCACATTTTGAAAATTTCGCATACAACTGGTTCTTTCTCAATGTTTGTAACACATTTCTCAGGTGGCTTTCATGCTTACCTCTCGATTTCGAGTACACAAGAATATCGTCGATGAAGACTACCACAGACTTGTCCAATTGATCTTGGAACAAGCGGTTCATTAAATCCATGAACTTCGCTGGTGCATTGGATAAACCAAACGGCATAACCGTAAACTCATAATGTCCATACCTAGTTCTGAACACTGTCTTCTCAATATCACTGTCACGGATGGCAATCTGATGGTATCCGGATCGTAGATCTATCTTGGAGAATACTGATGCTCCCCTCAACTGATCAAATAAATCGTCGATGCGTGGTAAAGGGTAACGGTTCTTCACCGTAACTGCATTCAGTTCCCGATAGTCAATACACAGGCGGAGACTACCGTCCTTCTTCTTCACGAAGAGGACCGGCGCTCCCCATGGTGAAACGCTAGGGCGGATAAATCCCTTGTCGAGTAGGTCTCTCAGCTGCTCCTTGAGCTCTGTCATCTCTGCTGGAGCCATACGATAGGGCGCCTTCGCAATTGGTCCGGTGCCCGGAACCAAATCAATTTCAAACTCTACTTCCCGTGCTGGCGGCATGCCCGACAGTTCCTTAGGAAATACATCAGGAAACTTCGACACTACCGGCACATCTGGGCTAAACTCTGGATCTCTCTCTATGTCCTGGACATAGCAGAGGTATACATCACTCCCTCGTCGTAGTTCACGACACATAGCCATGGCGGTGATGATCTGAGTCGAAGGCTCCCTGGGCCTCTGGCGGTAAGATATAGTAACCCCAGATGGACTCCGAAGAAGCAGACGATGCTCGGCACACAGGATTCTGCCCTTGTACCACTCCAACCAGTTCATCCCGACAATCACATCAAAACCAAGTCCGTCGAACTCTATCAAGTCGATCGGAAACTCTTCACCTCCGATTCGTACAACAGCATCTCGGTGGTAGCGGGTACACCTGATCCGCTCTTTCGACGGGAGAGTGACTAGGAAGTCTGGCATCTAATCACCGTCTAACCCCAGCCTCTTCACAAAGGATAGCGAAATAAATGTATGAGAGGCTCCGGAGTCGAACAAGATCGAAGCGTCCACGCCATTGACTGGAAAGGTACCGGTGAGGATTGTGCCGCTCTTGCCGGCTTCTGCCTCATTGCAGACACTCAGTGTACCTCCCGTTCCGAGAGCACAGCCTAATTCATTGGCAAACTAATAAGTATTGGGTAACAACACGGTTGATATACTTCAATAACTCCACTTTATTCATTAACACACTCTTCTACATTATACGTTGGTTTACACTGTTAACATAACTAACACATACATAACATCTTTAACATACACTAGCTTAACACATTACATAATTATACAAGGCTTCAAAACTGTCTGAAGGTCAAATTCAAACGTCCGGGTTTCATGTGTGTGGCATTGATCACTGCCGACGGTGCGGTATTCAGTTTGATCTTTCTGACGCCATGATATAGCATCCTTGACTGCCCACCCATGATTAACACATCTCCCGACTTTAGTACTAACTTCTTTGCGAGATCAGCACGCTTCTGCTCGCCATATATAAATACTGCGGTATCACCAATGGACCAAGACACCACGGGTACTCCCTTACTTAGAGACTCGGGTGACTCGTCCTTATCCTGGTGTAAACCTAATCGTCCACCTCTCTGGTAGAAGTTCACAATACACAAATCTGCTTTCACATTGGAATTGAATCCGTTTCAACTTGCTGAGCAATTCCACGGCGTGGTTAACGACCGCAAGGAACTCCTCAGGTATCATCGGTACAGTTGCTCCGTCTTCAGCTCGTACTTCTTGATATGTCTTGGTGTAAGGGTTCCAGTCCTTACCCATGCACATCATCTTCAATTTCATTCTTGATCCGCTCGGGTATTCAGGTGTGTAGAAACCTCCAGGTGTTGCTCCAAGTTCATTGCATCGTCTGATGATATGGACTTGTGCTTCCGGTGTCAGGTATCCATTTAAGAGTATCATACCTGGCTGGACAACCTGACATTGCTGCATTGGAAAGTCGGTGATGTTGATGGTGGTTTCTTCAGGGTTTGGTGTGGGTGGGATTGGATAACATATATTGAAAGTTCCTTTAAGTTTAAAATTACCTAATTAGGTGACTTTCACACTATACTTTAACTCTTTACTCACATGATAATACACTTGGACTCACTAATACACACATGCATGAAATGCGGTATGCAATCACTTATTTCACTCAACAGTTTAGGCGGTACCTGGTCTAGAAGAGGGCCCTGGCGCCTCAGACCGGTCCACCACATTCAGGGCGGCCTTGCTAGGTCCCGACCCCTTCCCCTTCTGGGAATCAGTGTGCCTCTGATCTGTGGGTGGCTGGTTAGCCGTCTTCGGGCCATCGATAGTCGCTGTGGCCTTACCCTTCCACTGCCCCTTGGGCTTGTTGACTCTACTGTTGGGGTTCCGGTAACACTCGTAGTCACGGTGACCCCACTTCTCGCAGTAACGACACTGCACGTCGTTTCCTTTGCAGTCCTTGCCGGGGTGGTCTCCGTTACACCACTTACAGTAGTAGTGGCGCTCCGGTCCAGAACCCGTGCTAGCTGCTATCACAATACACAATCAATACTTACTTCATAACTTAACAACATATACTTCAACTTGTCACACATGATTAAATAATTACCCTTTGGTGGGTAAGAGCGTAGGGGTTTCGCCGCATAAGCATATGTGAGCTTTAATGGCTCCTCAGCTGTGGTGGTCTGGGCTTGGCCCTTGTCACCCTGGTGCTGACTCTTCTGGGGCTGGGGATAAGGTTTCTTCTTCTTCTTTCCTCCCCCGTACCCCTGCGGACCCTGGCCCTCGCTCGTGGCCTTGCGCTTGTGCGCGTTCTCCTCGTCCCAGACGGACGGTAATCTCAACCTTAGCAGCGGCATGATAGCACTCCTGAATTTAGGATGTCAGTCATGCCCCGCAATACATACTCACAAACTCACATTAATACTCACTTATGGATTACACTTATTCATATCACACTTCATTTAAATTACCTGCAAGGTAGTATACTCAGCTGGCCCCATCCCATAGCGAAGACGGTGGCTGAGACCGTTGTAGAAACGGTTTACCAGCACCCGGTTCGAGTATCCCAGGTCCGGTAACAGGTGGATAAGGCCGGTGAATGCAGTGTAGTACTCATCAACCGACACCTTGTCCCCCTGCCTCAGACTATCCAGCTCCAGGCGCTTGGCCTCTTGAACATGCACAGGGTAGTATTTGGCTCGCAGTAGAGCCTTATACTCCCTCCATCCGAACTAAGGATCCGCCATCCGGTCCTCTCTCACAAGCTTCCACCAGCTCTGTGCCAAACCCTTCAGGTAGTAAGCGGCAAGACGGACCTTGGCCCCAGCAGGCACATCCAAGGTCTCGTAGGCGGTCTCCAACTCGGAGATGTACGCCTCCAGCTTACGTGGTTGGTCTCCCCATGAAATGATGGGGTTCTAAGATCTGCCAATGCCTTGACCCAGTTGGTCTCTCGTGGCGGTGGCGGTGGTGGTTGAACTTCGGGCTGTTGCCCCTGCTGAATTGCAGCTACAAGTTGTGGGACCATTTGGGCTACGGCGGCTGCTACTGCCTCAGCCATAACTTGAGCCGTAGTATTCTCGCCCTGGTCACCCGTATCTCCAGTACCGTGTCCACGGCCTCTACCTCTCGGTCGACTTGACATCTGAATTCACATGAACATTCATTAGCAATATCCTTGCACACTTATCGGTCCAACGGTTGTAACGCTTTTCCCGACCACAAGGTATTCCCACACTTAGTTAGTGGTTAACCTTTCCATAACTGTTTACTTAGGTAACTGTAGTTAGGTTTCCTAACTCGGTATATCCCTAAGCTCGGTATTCTAGTCATCAGAGCGATACTTCGCTCTGATACCACTTTTTGTAACACCCTACATCGAACTTCACAACTAAATGAAATCGCAGCGGAAATAAATAACTAAACAATAACTAACGCTTCGGTGCTACAACGCCGTCAACCACCCACGTGGTTGACAAGGCAGAATAAATACAAGTGTACCGGTCTGATGATCAGACTCCCGAGCATAAAACTAAACCATAAATACATCATATACAATACCGAGTATTTAATTACATTCCTTCACTGTAAACTGTCAATATACCGCCATAGTAATTTCAACGGGATCAAAATATAATGCCACGGGAGCACAGGCGCATCCCGGGCTCAACATCCAAAATAAACCAAAGTACAACTGCAGCCTAGATCCTACAACCACTCTGCTTCCTCGATCCTCATCCTGCAGTAAAATATGGAGCCCCCGAGGGGGTCAGCAACCCTTGGCTGGTATGGTTAACGCGCAGCCCATCGGCTACCGGGATACGCGCAACTAATTGTCATGATAACATGGCATTCATTTTATACATAACATAACATAACATAATATGTGGCATAACATCAATAGTGCATAGCACAACATCACATACACAGTGGATACTCTTTCCACAACAACAAACCAAGAAGGTTAAACAACATAAGAGCCTAGAGAATGGTTCACCCTCATGTTAAGCTCGTTACACACACTCATTACCGTTCTGTTATTCGAACGAGTAACTTAAGTCACAGATGGTTCGGATATAGTGACCCGAACACACCACACAAACACATGTTCCCACTAAACCGATCATAAGTCAGAATAGGTAAGCTTTGGAGGAAGCTAGCGGAGATCGAACGCCAAATTAAGGAGGACAATCTTAACAACATAAGAGTCGAATCTGATTCAGATATCTACTCTTAACTTACATGCATGACCGGACAACCGGATTCCTCACTTCCTAGTTAGCACTTGTTAGAAGTTCACGGTGGAACTTAACAACAATACACAACAGGTGGTAAGTCATGTTAGTCACACACAAGGAAATGAGTCACATCATAACATCACAGTAATATGAACAACGGTAAACTCATTACATGTTTAAGTCTTATAACGTCATAACATACAGAAAAACAACACCAACCAGCCGGTGTAAACCGGTAGGCAACAGACTGCAAGAAAACATACATTGGTCCTTGCTTCGATTGATTTCCACCGTAGGTCACTCCTATACATGTTTAAGAATGTCGGTTAATTACTCACTTAACTTCAAATTTATTAAGTGTTTAACATGTTTATATGACATGTTTTAATGTCTTTACTTATACTTAATTACCCACATTATACCCCCTAGGGTTTATTACTTAACCATTCTTGTTTGTTTTTTTTTACAAGTTTTGGTCCGACCGACCTTACCGACGACCTTACACAAAGTCGGTCCATTCCAGAACGTATTACCGTCAAATTTTCTACTCCGACCGACCTTGTAAGTTCGTGTAACACCCCATCCAAAGCCAATCGTGGTTATCGCAAAACTGAACACTTAAACGAACATGTCGCAGCGGAGATAATAAACACCTGGACCTTGCCACGGTCTGATCGTTAGAATATACCGGCTTTAACATTTACAATACTTACCATAATACTTATCCAACCCATAACATCACCATCCATAATGCCACAACCAACCGAGTACAAATATCTTAGACATAATCACAACCTTACATCAGTTTAAATATAAACAGTCGGGTGCACAGGCGCAACCCGAACTCAAATAAACATCCCACCCTAAGTCTAACCGCTCCTACTCTCGTAGTGCGTCCTCATGGGTCTCTTACCTGCAAGTGTAAAAACAGCCCCCGAGGGGGTCAGCACGAATGCTGGTACACCCTCTCATGGCCCCCAAGCTAACGGGGCTACGACGACTAATTGTCGATAGCATGGAAATTGATTACATACACAAAGCATAATATGAAGTGCATAACAATAACCACAGATGAACACATATGGTTCACAAACAGTGAACGACTCAAGCGTTCCCTTATCAAGTGGGTTAGTAACCCCCTCCTCAGTCCTCATTTCCTTAATCTCAGTTCCTTACCTTAATCTCAATCTTAACTTATTCTCAGTATACAAACCGTTCCTGGAAGGGAATGGTTGTGGTTTAATTCGAACCTGGGATTTAGGTGATCCCACCGCACCATCTTAATGCCACCTACTCTGGACGGGAGTCCAGCGTAGCTGAGCTGGCAACCGGCCCTAGGCTACAAGTCCGAAGACAAGTCCTTAAGCGGAGGGCGGATCTAATTCAGATACTGTCCCCCTTTTTACTTAGCATGCATGACCGGATCGGTCCCGGGTTTCCCTCACTCAAGTTCCAGTTAGTAGACATCTTAATCACCATGTGCTAGCTAAGACCTAACGGGCATTAACCAACGACCACCAAACTTAACTCTTATTCTTAACTCAGTAAGTACTAAACTTGGTTAGTAACCATCTCAAGTCTCGCGGGTTAGTGTAGAGATAACACAAACACAACGAGAATAAATATAACCGGTTGCATGCTTTATGTTGTTTTAGTCATAGCAATCAAACAGATAGCACACAAGCCGAGGGACACCTCGTTAGCAAGCAGGTCACAAGAAGGATTGTACCGTTCACCGTCGATCGTTGTTTGATTAACCTTCTTCGGGGTCCCAATTCACAAACCTAAATCATTCATTCATTTTTAGGTCATTAGTCATTTGCACCTTACTTAACTCACTTAGTCCCTAAAGATTCCCATTTAATACCCTCTTAAGTCTTTGCCACTTAGCTTACAACTTAACTTTAAGCATTAAAACTTATACTTAACTTAACTTAATTCCTTAAGTTCTTAGGGTCCCAATCATTACCACCCTACCAAGGTATACCTTATTACCTATTCCATTCTTAGAATTCAAAATTTCTTTTTTTTTAATTTTTTTAGGCTCGACCGAACTCCGACCGACCTTACCTAAGGTCGGTCCATTCCAGAACACTTCACCGTTTGAAAATTCTACCCCCGACCGACCTTGCAAGTCCGGTCCCCAAGGTCGGTCCATTCTGAGAGTTTCCCCGAGGGAAATTTAAGCTCGACCGAACTTGCCAAGTCCGGTCCCATGTTCGGTCGATTCCAGAGACTTATTACCGTACAAAATACATGCCCGACCGACCTTGCAAGTCCGGTCCCAAGGTCGGTCCATTCCAGAGACTTAATTCCTTCACAAAATACATGCCCCGACCGAACTTGTAAGTCCGGTCCTATGTTCGGTCATTCCAGAAACTTTCTCCGGTAGTGTAAACTGAGCTCGACCGACCTTGCAGGTCCGGTCCTAAGGTCGGTCGGCTCCAGAACCTTGTTTCTAAATTCTCTTTTAACTCCAAACTTCTCCCTCATATATCCTAATATGTTATAACCTCATTTGGGCACCTCATACACCTTAAGCCCTCCTCTAAACCATTAAATCATCCACCAAGATCCACCTTAGTCATTATGCATTTTCCTTGTAATAATGCTAACACTTGTAATGTTTTCCACTAGGTTTCTAGGTGGTGGTTCATACCTAATGTAACCACTATGCCAAATGTTTTTCTCACCACTATAACATCATCTCCCAAGCATCTTTCACCATCTAAAATTCTTTTAGCATTTACTTAAGGTTCCTTCACAAACTTAAACTTCCATACATCAACACATAATTTCCTTCCTAGTTGTTTACCAACATTTGCCTAAGTCCTAAATACTCAAATACATTCTCTTGATTCCTAAATCCTTCATAGTAATACCTAAGTCATATAAGTCCTTAGAACACCTTAATCTCACCCTTTTTCATCAAGACAACCCATAGAACATCCTAGTACTTCCTTAGTCATTAATCCCCTTAGAATATCTTAAACACTTAAGTTCTCCTTTAATTTTGCCATGGGTTCTCTAGTACATAGCACATCCTAACACATGATTTTTCTCCATCAAACACCAACATCACCCAAATTCTCATCACAACACCTTAACACACAATTTACACCGAAACTACACCACATCATCTTATAGTGCATAAACTAAATGCTTGGCACTTAGGCCCTTAAATGACAATATCTTAACCACTGAATTTCCACATATATTTGCCTTCAACCTGCGATACACACAACAAGGCTCCCATTGAAATAAAATGCTTCTTGTAATTCATCTCAACATTGTTTTAACTATCTCTTCTTCTCATTTGCTCTTTAGTCACAAGTTCACAAGTATAGTCATTGTTCTCTCCTAGGTTTTATATACCCCTTTTCTAATGTAAACTCTACACTAACTCATCACATATCTAAATCTCATTCCCTTAAACATTAAAACACCTTAAGGTAAGTAATTTACCTTGTTCTTTTACAAGTTTAAAAGCTTTCTTCCTTAGGTTTTTCTTTGCTCAATCTCGGTCCAACCATATTATCTCCTTGCCAATGTTCTAACCATATCCACTGACTCCAATGAGTACTAGATAATACATTAACCCTAAGGAACAACCCTAGGTTAAAATGTGCTTTAAGGTATTAAGGTGATTGTTTTACCTTGGTTTCTCAAGACAAGCTTGGATATGAAGCAAGAAGGACCTCCTCAATCCTTTGAAGGTATAAAACAAGCTAGAACAAGGCATAAACATGGAGTCCCATGAGTGCAAATTTTCGGACAAGGAAGAAAATGATGGAAACCTAGATTTTCTTACACTTTCTTTACCTTAAGAGAATGGAGAAGCCAATGGAGTCTCCAAACTTGAATTTCCTCCTCTAATGGTGGTTTGACTTGGCACCAAAATGAAGCTCTTGAGGTTTTGAAAAGATAGAAAGGAAGAGCTTGAGCTAACTAAGGAGAATATGTGATTTGTTTTGGTTTTGGAGCTAAAATGAGCAAGATGTGTGCAAAGCTAGATGGAGCTAGCATGGAGTTGCTCTTCACGTTAATGGAGAAGGGAGAGAGCTTGAGAAAATCATGGGAAACAAGAGAGAATGAAGAGGTGAGGAGAGAGGTAAGTAAAGTGTGATATTTATGTTAAAAGGTGAATAGTACTTTTGCTTTATAAGACTTTATTTGCTTAATGAGTCATGAAGGTGGTGACTCACCTTAGAAGAAACCGGCCCCCCTTTAGTAACAAGGGGTACTTAAGTCTTTGTTGACCAAATATCTCACTTATATTATCTTATGTTATAAACTAGCTTAATTAATTTACTATTCACAAAACAAGGCACATTGTTGTGAAATTTTTGATTTCCCATTGATATAGACTTCCAAATGTGATACTATACAGTACACATGTTAATTAAAGAGTAATGATGGACATTTAGCCATTCAAAACTCATTTACAAGACAATTTTTCAAAAATGTGCTTTAAGACTCCTTAAAGCACATTTTGTGTTTTAACTTGTTTTCAAGCTTGGTTTT
The DNA here is from genome assembly GCA_023374045.1 of Limonium bicolor. Taxonomy (NCBI): domain Eukaryota; kingdom Viridiplantae; phylum Streptophyta; class Magnoliopsida; order Caryophyllales; family Plumbaginaceae; genus Limonium; species Limonium bicolor. Next base: position 114,273,673 of record CM041779.1, on the reverse strand, counting down.
CTTTGGTAATTGATTTAAAATGACCATTAGGATATTACTAAGGTCTTAGAACAATATTTGGGTACTCTCCCAAGTCTCCAAGCTTAGAGCACGTTTTTGCTTAAACTGCTCTTTTGGTGTTTCCTTATATTTTCTTTGATTAGAAATGTTTCTTAATGTTTCTAAGGCATTATTTAGCCTCCTTATATCTTAGTTTATCATTTAAACACCATATCTAAGTTTGGGGTATTTCAGTTCGGTCGCATGTTCGGTCCATTCCCGAGAGTTTCTTCCCTTTGAGAATTCAGGCCCGACCGAACTTGCCAAGTCCGGTCCCATGTTCGGTCGATTCCAGAAACTTAATCCGTACACAAAATACAAGCCCGACCGACCTTGCAAGTCCGGTCCCCAAGGTCGGTCCATTCCAGAAGCCAATTCTCGCAGGGTAAACTGGGCTCGACCGACCTTGCAAGTTCGGTCGCAAGTTCGGTCTGCCCCAGACCCTTATTTTCCATTTCTCATTTAACTCCAAACTTCACCTCATATATCCTAGTACACCCTAATCTCATTTGGGCACTTCAAACACACCTTAAGACATCCATAAACACTCATAAAACTCATTTTCTAATTCCTTAAACCTTTACTCATTTCTTCCCAAAATTCCTAACACTTACAATGTTTTCTCCTAGGTCTCCAAGTGGTGTTTCATACCTAAGATGATCACTTATGCCAAAATACTCCCTCACCACAACAACATCATCTCTCAAACATCTATTCTCACAACTAACTCCTTATGTCATTCTTGAAATCTTTTTTTCAAGTCTACACTTTCTCCTTGTTCACCATAGTTTGCATAAATCTTAACACAAGTCCAAATGACTCTAGTGTATCCCAAAACATTCATTTGCATTATAAAATCCTCTAGAACATTGCCTAAGCCCTTCTCACATCTTAAAACACCTTAATGCATGTTTCTTTCACTAGAAAAACACTTAACCATACTAAACATTCCTTAACTTATCAAACTCATTTTAAACCCTTAAAACTTCTTGTTTATTACCTAAATTTTGACATGACTTCTCCTAGAACATTACTAAACCAAGACACATTGTCTTCACCATCAAACAACCATGAACACTTAAAATCCATCAAGCACATCTTTATACACAAACTTCACACATTTAGCACTACATCACAATATAGTGCATAATTTGAATTGCATGGCACTTAGGCCCTTAAATAACATGGCTCTTAGGCCCTTAAGATGCATAAATCATAAACACTGAATTTCCACAATATATTTGCCTTTGACCTGCAAATACACTCAACAACACATATGCCTTTTAGTAAGCCCTTAAGAGCATTCTTCTAAGTCACTTCACCATTGGCTCCTTAAATCATTTTCATAAGCAACACAAGCTCATTTCTCCTAAGACTTTAAACCACATTAGGTTAGCATATTTACCTCTTTTCCTCACAAACTTCTTTCTTGTTTCCTTGTTTAAAATCGGCAAGGCTTTAGATTGTTTGTCAACTTCTAAACATTATACAAACAACATAATGAGTATTCAAGCTTTAAGCTTCATCTCATTGTAAACCCTAGATTGTACATTGTTTCAAAAGCATTAAGATAATTGTTTTACCTTAGAACTTGAAGAGAGTTTGAATATATACCAAGAGAGGACTCCACCTAGTCCATGAAAGGTTGGAATGAAGCTAGAACAAAGCAACATAAGGACTCCATTAAGAGTGATTTTCGGTCAAGATAAAACATGGAGGAAACATCATTTTTCTTTGAGATTCCTTACCTAGAAGCAAAGGAGATCAATAATATGTAGAAACATAAGCTCAAGCTCCTTCAATGGTGGAACTCCATGGCACCGAAATGGTGATCTTGAAGTTTTGAGAAGATAGGAATGAAGAGCTTGATGAGAGGAAGAGAATGGTGGTGTTTGTTTTTGATTTGGTTAAGTAAGCTAGGAAATACAAGTGGTCAAAGATGGAGTTTGTGTATTACTATTGCAAATCGTGAATGAAGAAAAGAAGAGAGGTTGAAGAAGACTTGGAACCGTGGGAAATGAAGAAGGAAGGGAGAAATGAAGATGAGTTTTGCTTTTAAAAGATATTTATGCCTTAAAGTAAATAGTAACTTAAGTAGTCTTCTTTATTTACTTAACATGTTAACAAGAGTGGTGAGTCACCACACTTACAAAACCGGCCCCCAATAGTTACTTAGGGGTGTTTTAGTCTTTTTTGATCAATTTAATTACTTATAACAACATATGTTACAAACTAGCTTATTTTAGTACTATTCACTAAAACAAGGCACATAGAAGTGAAATTTTTGATTTCCCATTGATATAGACTTCCAAATGTGATACTATATAGTACACATGTTAATTAAAGAGTAATGATGGACATCTAGCTATTCAAAACTCATTTACAAGACAATTTTTCAAAAATGTGCTTTAAGACTCCTTAAAGCACATTTTGTGTTTTAACTTGTTTTCAAGCTTGGTTTTCTTTGGTAATTGGTTTAATATGTCCATTAGTATATAAACAAGGTCTTGGTAAGTTCATTAGGTCTTACCCAAGCTTATCCCAAGCTTAGAGCACATTTTGGCCTTTATTGACCTTAAAGCATTTATTTGTGTTCTCTATGGTTTAAATTGTTTACTAATGTTTCTAAGACTCTTTTTAGTCTTAATATACCATATTTAGGTGTTTAAATAACATACTAAGGTTTGGGGTATTTCATGACTTGTGCTTTCCTTCAGCACATGAAGATGCATAATTAAGAGTAAGATCAATGTCGATAAACAGGACACGAACTGCGATTCATGCTAAGATCCGAGAATAGTAAGAAGACGATCATTGACTAATGAGAAAGATGAGGCACTTAGGATTAAAAATCTCCACAATACCCAAAAGTTCTAACTGCCCTGCACATAATCCCTTAGTGAGCCCTGCTGAGACTTTCACGATAAACCTTTTTTCTATGAACTCCACAACATGCCAACCCACATACATATACTTCCCTAGCTTTGCAGTAGAGGATTACAAATGAGCTGGAGCCATGGTCCCTACCACACCACCTTTCACAAAAACAACAAATAATTTTTTTTAAAGAAACCATTGAGTCAATGCAACTTCTAAGTCAAACACAAAAGGAGAACACCGAAAATTGTTTGAGAAAATCGATGATCCAAGGAAAACTCTGAAGAAAAGAAAATCACACACCAAAAAGGAAAGTAAAGAAAAGAAGACCATACACCAAAGCAGTAGAAGGGGAAAATAAGCAAAAGGACCAATGATGTCCCACATAAACCAGTAAAAGATTCTCATTAATCATCTGTCTAATCATTCCACCCATGGCAAATGCGAAGCATGTCCTCTACTGCACAAAAACTCCACAATTTCCAAATAGATCCTTCAGCCCCATGAGACAGGCATCATACCCCACAACCCCATTATAACCCAATAAAAGGCCTCTAACTTATAAGTTGGTGAGCATTAACTGAAAGTATCAGATCTGAAACATGAATCATAAGCTTCGTACTTGTTATCAACATATCCCATCTTACCAAAGGAACCATGAGTGAATGAGTGTGACCTTCCCTCAAAACATCTTCTGAGTGCGAGTGAATCTCCATTCTGAGCACCAAACCATAAACAGCCTACCCCATTGTAGGTGAGGAATTTGTAAGGATTGGAAAGTCCAAAACCTTGAAAGGAAATTCTAAGGAAAATACTGCTCTAAGCATTAAGAGCATAATCACACCATTAGCACACACAACCATACTCACGAGAGATTGACCTACATCTCTCCATGAGAAAGTGATTCACATATACACTTGGTAGGTCGTCTAGCGTTTAATGACTGCATGCAACATAATCGTTTCATCTTCAACATCCGACCGATAAGAACTCTACCCAATCTTGCTGAAGGTCGACTTCAGTTGCAGTTGTTGAAGCATAACTTCAGATAAAAAGAAATCAAAACTGGAGCCATCCAAAGCCATACGAAGATCTTCCTAGAGCCATCCAGTGTCATACTCGAGTCTCATCAAGATCAGTCCTAGAATCAAGCTTGAGCTATACAAGAGCCATCCTGAAGCATTGACACCATCCCTAGAGCTACGCAGGAGCCATTTCAACAATTTAAGAATGGTATGAGAGCCGCCTCAGAGCCATATTGAGGCCATTTCATCACAGAATCCTTTTCCACAAAGTATCGAACTACGTAAGGTCTGATCTCAATATGGAATTGAGTATGTAGGCAGCCCACCCAGGGTGCAACCACCTCAAAGGCAAAACTTCCCTTTTTCCCTTGCACTCATATTGAAACTATCTTGGAGCCATCTGACCACGTCTAACCATTATCTTATAAAAGAATTCGCTCACCCACAATAAGTTGAACAATTACAAAGTCCACAAAAAACCCCACAAAACCACAATAAATCCGTCGCTGGAGCCATCAAACTACCTCAAAAATTTCCAACCAAATCTACCAACCACATTTAAGCATCTCAATCACATCAAAATCCACCAACCACTTTGAAACCCACCAACCATTCAAAATGATCACACCACATAAAAAACACACCAACCATATCAAACCCACTAACCACCCCGAGACCATTCGTCACGCCGGAGCCATCAACGCAGGCTAAAGCCCTTAGTGCATGTCGGTGCCATCAATGCAGGCCGGAGCCATCAGTGCATGCCGGAGCCATCAGTGCTTGCCGGAGCCATCAACATACACCGAAACACCAACAAATGTTTGAGCCATCTCAGATCCATGAAATAATAATGGAGCCATGCCAGAGCCATTAAAAGTTCTGAAGCAGCTTTAAAGTCACCTGCCCATAGAAAAATAATCTCCATCCATAAACAGGGAGTCTCAATCCAACCGGTGCGATTATTTTTAACCACCTCACATCGTATATCATTTGCATATACCCACAAAGTTTCTTCACTATCTAATGCATCTTCACAACCCGCTAAGCAGCTATTGTGCTACTAGTGCGGACCCACTTTTTTCTTTTCTTCACTAGGCAGCTATTACGCCACTAGTGTAAGATTGTCCGCTTCAAAACCCGCTAGGCAGCTATTGCGCTACTAGTGCGGCCCCACCTTTTTTTTCTTTCCTTCACTAGGCAGCTATTGCACTACTAGTGTAAGATCATCCACTTCACAAACCGCTAGTAGAGCTGATCAACACTAACCCGGCCCGGCGGCCCAATCCGGCCCGACCCGAAAATAAAGCCCAAAAAGCCTGACCGAAAAAAACTTCGGGCGGGCTTGGACAACAAATCAGACCCGAATGAAAAACCGGGCCGGGTTTCGGCAAAATTTTAGGCCAGCAACTAAGCCTGGCTCGACCCGGTTTATTATCTTATATAGTTTTATAAATATAATATTATACTCCCTCTTGTTCTCAATATATGATATTTTGGGTCCTTTCACTATTTTCAGAATATAACGTATTCTAATTTTTCTTGTCATGTACTTTTCAATTCTATCCCTCATCTTTTGTCTTCATAACTCTACTTTTCAAATTATTTGAATTCCCAATGCAAAAAATTAAGGGCAAAATAGTCTAACTTTTTCGTCTTTAATTCTTGTGCCTATAGCTAGAAAATCAAGTATTGAAAACAAAAGGGAGTATATATGTAATTTAACTTTATATAATACCTTTTACTATTTATTTAAATTATATATAATATCTATTAATATTACATACATCATATATACATATTATAATTAACATTACACATAATCTATATATTTTTTCAAAAAAATTAATAATAATATTAAAAAAATTATAAAACCGGGCCGGGCAATGGCAACGATTAAAATAAATCCGGGCCTAGCCCGGCCCAAAAAAAATAAAACCGGGCTTGGGCAAATATATAGGCCCATTCGGGCCTAAAATTTAATGTTGGCCCGGCCCGAACCCGGCCCACCCCCGTTTGATCAGCTCTACCCGCTAGGCAGCTATTGCGCTACTAGTGCGGTCCCACCAATTTCTTTTCTTCACTAGTGTTATACCCAAAATTTTGACCCTCGGGAAAGGGGCTCAAGCGTACAAATGCGAAGACATGGGCAAAACGGTCAAAATGCACCAAGACGGGATTTTCCAAGGACATTCTCAGGACTTTCTATTTTCATATGACTTGTTCACCATGTCTAAATACCATAGTCATTATGAAAGGCATCTCCTAATTTCCTATATGATACTTATTTAGGAAATTTAGCTTTTAATTCATATTATAAGCTAATTAACACATGGAATAGCCTCGAAATAGAAATAAAAAGTTTTCCAAATATTAAAATAAAATTTTCACATGGTTATAATGACTACATACAATCATAATCCTAAATATATTTTATTTGGAACCTCAGTCCAAAATTTAAAAGAGAAATTCAAACATTCCTACAACTTTCTCTATCCTTTGGAAAATACCCAAATCAATTCCAAATGTCATGAAATTTTAACACAAGATGGAGGACAATTTTTAGAGATTACCCCCGTTGGAATTTCATAATTTAGAATTTCCAATCGTAAGTTATGAATTATATGAGGTTCCAGATTGTAACATTTTTATCTAATCGGTTATTTATCTAAATAACCTGATTCCAACTCTCAAAATTCCTACAAATATTATTTTATCGTTGGTTAAAATAACATAATTTTTATCGACCTGTAGCATATTTAAAAAAAATCAAATTCTCTTAGAACATAAATCAAGATTTTAGATAAAAATTTTGTTCTATCAACTTGGCCTTGCTTTTTCTATAAAAGGACCTCCTCAAAATGACCTAGGGCAGAGGATAACATTCACAAAATCAGAATACACAGTCGTCCGCCTTCTCCCCACGTTTTTGCACTTCCAAGCCTCGAATCAATACCGAAACTCTACTGAAATCGCCCCGAAACAACTGAAAACACAATCTTTCTACTCCAATCAGATCTCCAAACATCAAAAACACACAAAAAAAGAAGCAAAACATCCTTAACAACACAAGGAAGAAGGATTCGGAAGCTCAATTCAAAGTCAATCCAGAACCGGCATCAACGAAGCACCAAAAGATCCCCGATGTGAAGAGTCTCACTGAATCCAAAGGTAAAATTGGTTGAAATAATATTTTTCTGACTTTGTTCGACTTTAACTACTATGTTTTAAAATTTGGAGTCGAACCGAGTTTTTACTACTTCTGAATTAACGTTTGTTTTTGCTTTTACCTAATAACTTGTTTGCTAAGTTTCGTGTTTAATTCGACTTCAAATTAAAATATTCTGATTACTAACACCTTGGAAATTTCTCAGGCTACAGGCACATAACTTTTTAGCCAAAAACACCGTCGGGAAACACACGAAAGCCACCGTCTGTGGCTAGTCCGTGCCCTCGGATGGCACGTCCGTACCCTTGGACGGTCTGTCTGTGGCCACAGACAGCCTCGGATGGCGGCGGGAATTAAACTTTCAATTTTTTTAGGTTTTAACAATTCATGTCCGGGCCCATGGACACCTTGTCCGTGGCCCCGGACGTTTTCAAAATTCGATTTCTTGCAAATTTGATTTTTCTGCATAATTAGGTTAACTAGGGTCCGTGGTCTCGGACATTAGGTCCGTGGCCACGAACGGAAACAAAATTTGACTTAATTCTGCCTCCAAAACCCTAGTTTAGGTAATTTCAATTTTCACTTTAATTTTGTGTCAAAAAATGTTAAAAATGAAAGAAATCAGAAGTTCACACACTTAGGTTAAAATGACTCGTAATAAACCGTAAATAAACTAAGTAGAGGAAAAACGACTTCGAGGGGTAATAAGAGTAATTGAACCCTAAATAGGTCGAATACAAAGCCCCAGAACCCGAACTCTCCTTTCCTAATTTAATATAGGTTAAAATTAGTGGCGACTCTAATTAGGTTCCAGTGAGCTAACTTAGGACTTAGTAATTGTTGTTTTATGACATAGTTATTAAGCTTAGGTTATAAGTGGACCTAGAACCCGACCAGATCCTAATCAACTTGAATCAACATAGGATAGGGTTAAAAAATCGAGGCTCACAGAATGACGACTCTATTGGGGACAAACTCTTAATATTAAGAAAGATGGCTTAACTCAATTGTTTATTTATGACTTTTATTACGTTGTTTGTTTACTTTCGTGCGCAATTTAAATTTCTACACCTTTGCATCATATGAGAGCAAGGGTCCACACAAATTGATTTCACCCCGGAACCCGCCTTAGGGTCCCCTGTCAATTTTTCACACCTTTTAAGGTGATGTGAATAAGTGGGGCAAAAGAGGAGGATGTCGTCTAACCACATCCTCTTAATACCTGGGCTTTAGCCCCAAGCATGTTTCTGGCAGTGCCCTTACCTAGCCTTGGTTGGTCATGCAAAGACCCGACCGTAGACGCACACCTCATGGTGATGTGAGAAAAGTGGGGAAGCCTAAAGAGAATAGTGCGCAAGCCCTATTCCTTTGTGGTGACCTGGGCCCATGCCCCAAGCACCTCTCCGGATTGATCCATACTCGAATGGGATAAGCGTCAAGTGAGGACATGTTGAACTTGTGTGAGCCTTGTTTTCCTCTATGATCGCCCAACTACCAAGCTTAGAAATTGATAGGAACTTTCCTACATCAACTCAGCCCAACCCGAATTGACAGCTTTATTGTTTGCGGCCCAAAGGCCCTGTTTGGTTTAATATGTGAGTCATTTGGGTTTCGGCCCAAAAGTTTAGATTTAGGTGATTTCTCTTTCGGCCCAATTTGAATTATCAATTTAGTTCTAGGCCCATGAAAAACAAATCCACTTAAAGTAATCCATAAGACATGAAATCAATCAGGCCTTTCCATTTTGGCCCAAGGCCCATTGTAGTCTAGGTAAACTTTTTATTCGGGCCCTGGCCCAAAATCCTAGATCTAGGTACCATCTTGTAGGCCCAATCAGAACCATTTGTTTTCGACCCATTTGAATTCAGAATAGTTACGTAACTCAATCATTCCAGTTTCTGGCCCGTAGGCCCAACAATAACTTCAAAATGAATCTTGGACTTCAAAGTTCCTCTCTTGGCCCAGTGGCCCATTCGTACTTCATACAGTTTCCTTCGGCCTGTGTGCCTCACTTCCAGATTTAGGGTATTCAGGCCCATACATCTAGATGCGGTTCAGAAATCGATCTGGCCCATGTGCCTCATTTATAGCCCAAACACATTCCGGCCCAAGTGCCCCATTCTCATAACACTCCGGCCCATGCGCCACATCCTCAAAATGTTTCCAGCACAAGTGCCAACCCACTTATGAATCATTCTGGCCTGTGTGCCTCACTTTCAATTCATGCAGGCCCGAGTGCCTATCCACATCCATGAAATCATTTAGGCCCGAGTGCCAATCCACATTCATGAAACCGTTTCAACCCATGCACCTCACATTCAGTTTGTAAAAGATTCAGGCCCAAATAGGCATTCCTAGTTTAGGTATTTCACAGAGCCTAATAAGAGTCCAAGAAGAAGGCGATCACGGACATCTCAATGATGTCCCAACGGTCGAGAGCTCGACTCTTCAGCATGCAGGTGTCGGGCGGTTCGGCAGTGTTCAAATTAAATAGAAGGCTTAGGGTTCACATGTACTCTACTGCATAAACTTGCTAAAACATTCATCTTTCAAATGCATCACTTAGAGTTTTCAAAGAATGATCGTTTTCAAACCACTAATAAGAAGCATCGATTTTGTTAAATCATCTTCTTCCTCATGTTCACAAATGGATGACTTCTTCAAGTCTAAATGGTAAAAAAAGATTTTGTTTCACACAAGTTTCTTTTGAGAAAATGGTTCATGAAATAATCATTTCCTGACAATGGAATGCCAAGACTTGTATTTTGTTTCCAAAATTTTGAACATGTCTTGCCAAACCCCACAACTTATCCCAAGACATCCAAACAACCCACCAAGCGGTTCCAAATCCACATCTTTTAAATTATTGTCATAAACCCAAAATCAATACTAGGGGCAATATGAGTTAAAGTTCGCCATCTTTCATCTTTCGTTTAGATGTGTGAACGAGTTTCTGAGTGAAAATATCGTGAGTGTCTTGAGTGGTAAAACCATGAGTGAACGAGCGTGTCATTTTTACACGACTCCGGTGAGACCACATTCATAGGTAAGGTAAACGGCATAACTCTGACCGAAGAAGATAATTTGTAAATTTACGCTTGGAACTGTGAAAAGTAACAAAGAACGGATACACAACTGAAACTAATTAGTGCACCCGATGCGTCTCCGACCGGTCGTGGACATATCTATGACTCAATTTGAACTTGATAGTTTAGGAATGGACACGAGAGAAACTTAAACTGGAAAACACATTTTGATTGAGAATTTACACACACGGAATTCACTCAACCTCCCTTGCCCCCACACATGGACTCCCGAGACAGTTTCGACTTTACCTCTAAAGTCGTCAACCCTCTCCTGACTATCAGCCTACGGTTCACCGACCGTTCCCCGACCTGTCGTTCTATCAAATACCCAACGTATTGATACTCTAACCCAGTCCACCAACTCTCTAGCACTTACACACTCTAGTCTGACTCACATTTGCTCAGTTTGTATCTCTCCTTTTCTTCCTCTCTCGCAAGCTTGTTTTACAAAGGACATTAATGCACGTATATATATAAGTTAGTTAAGATGTAAACTAACAACCTATGAGTTGTAGACTCTAAGAGTAGAGTACTTCTTCTTCTACGAATATAATAGCCGCACCCTACAACAGATTTTCTTCCAACTTGATCTGGAGCCAACAGCACACGTGTTGCCTTGTGAATGGGCAAGTTGGCGGCGCGCCTCCCAAGTGGTCGGTCACCACTAGCATCCTCAACTTGTCTAGCCTTGTCTGATTCATTAATGCTCATAAATACTCTATTCTGAATTTATTATAGCTATGTAATGATGTTCATTAATAGCCTTTGCTTATCTTGTTATCTTGCACATTAATGAGCTTCATCTTGTCGTGAACTAGTTGCTGGTATGAGTGTGACACATCTGAGTGAGTTTGTCGACGTTGCTAAATCCTTTTGGTCCTTGTTTAATGTCTGATGCAAGAGATACATGATAGTGTGGTTCTTGACTGCTTGTGTGTTGCTAGAAGTTCTCCGGAGCTCTCGCCGACAGGTGCCCGACCGGTAGGGCACACGTCATGATATGAGTGCGCTTGCAACCTTGTGTGCTAAGCCACTCATGACTTAAGTGCACTTGAAACCTTGCGTGCTAAGCCACTTATTAACCTGTTTATCTGAATTATGAGCTTGACAAACATGTTAGATAAACACCACAGGTTTGCTATCATCAAAACTAAAGGATCTTGACTTAACAATTTTCCCCTTTTTGATGATGGCAACCGATACAAAATGATATGTGCTTGACAACTTAAAGTTCAAAATTGTGAGAGGTATTCCCCCTAAGAAGAATTCCCCCTGAGTTTGTTAAGGGTTTTAAGAATGAAAAACTTTAACAAATGATAGCAATAAGTGACAGCTTTTATGTTATACTATGACCAAAGTAGATAAAGTTTTCATTCAGATGATACATAATACAAGGACGATAGACATAGTCTCACAAGTACTCTCACAAGTACATATACTTTTCTTTCCCCATTTGCCATACAACAAAATAGGGAGCAACTACACGACGTAAGATGTTGTAAAGGCCATGACATTCCATAGAGTATTGAAATACCCCTAAATTAATTTAAATTAATTTAGGGGATTTCTTTTATTAAATAATAAATTATTATATGGAATTATGAATATTAAATTATTATATGGAATTGTGAAATTTATTTAGGGGTTTTCTCCTATTTAACCCTAATTATTATATATTATTATATAGTATTATGAATTTAATAATAAGATTTATAAGTCAATAAATCTTGGAAAATTTTCTGAACACTCCAACTATATTATAAAGATTTTAGGAAGTGTTGGAACATTGTTTTGAAACATAAAAGTCAATATAAAATTCTAGAAACCCTAAAGCCTTTTAAGCCTTGCTAGGGTTGACTTTTTGATAATGGTCAAACCAGGCCATGAAAGCTATACCAATAAATAGGTTATGGAAAACCATGAAGATCGATAAAAAGAACGTCAAAAACGGATCATCCTAGCCAAAGTTATGATCAAATGAAGTTTAGAGCCAAAATTTTGAAAAGAAGCTGACGTGGCATGGTCTGCTGAGTCAGCGCGCGCCTCGGGATACGCGCCCCAACACTTAGTCGTTTTTATCCCCTATATTTCCGGTAACAGAAATCAGGTTTTGCCTTATCTTGTGACCTTCATAACTTTCTCATCTTATGGAATTTTCAAGTGTCGTTTTCTTTGTTGCCTTCTCCTACACTTCCTCTAAACAACCATAACTCACACTAACCCTAAATAGTCCTAAATCAACCGGAAAATCGATTCAAAGTAGCCACCCTGCAAAAACCGAAACTGCAGTTCCAGTTTTTCCTTCGAATCAGGTAACTTCGTCTAGCCATAACTTCTTCGTTTCTCAGCCAAATTTCATGTTCTTTAGCTCGTTTTGAAGAGCTCTAATCCCTCTAAAACTTTCATGTTGATGGCCTAAGCCAATTCTCAACGGTTTGGCAGAACAAGGTGAAATACCCCAAATTAATAAAACATGGATTAAATATCTAATCACATTAATTAAGGCCTAAACATGCCTTAAAAGTCAACTGAGAACAACAGTGGTCAACACAAAACAAGATGTTGCACCCTTTGACTGTTTAGGGTAAAAAAATACCCAAATGAACTACTTAGGACCTAAAATTTTGTCCTAAGAATATTAACACATTACTAAACATACTACAACCGTTGGACAACACTCCAACACAAAGAAAAAGCATTTACATGCTTCAAGGTCAAATAGAGCAAAAAGGTGCTCTAAGAATACCTTAAAGGTCTAATGACCTCTAAATGATATAAAATTGGATACCATGATCAAATATCATGTAAGGAGCACAACAAAACCGTTGTCAAAGAAAACAGAGCTCAGAAACACCTTGTGACACAAAATGTGCACTAAAACTCCTTAAAGCACGTTTTTGTGTAATTGTCTTCTAAATTGGTTTTAATTGGGCTAAAAGGTTATAAATACCTTTAAATATGATAAAATATCATATTATATGATATTAGGAATTTAATTCCAGAAATTTACGAATTTTTACAAATTTAATATTAAAATATTAATAAAACCCTAAAGTGGGGCCCGTTTGGGTCAACATTGACTAAGTTGGTCAATGTTGACCATTGACCACGAATTGGACTGCATAAAATCAGATTATTAAGTCTCTAAACAGACCAAGAGACAAGTCCCATGTGACATTAAATATACTACCTTTACTTTTGCGTAAAATAACAAAAAGTAAACTTTAACATATAAAACTAAAAAGTAACTTACCTCTTGCCTACCCATGTGAGTGCAGCCGATTTGGAGGCTCCATTTCCTCCTTGTTACAAGGTGCTCCAAGAAAGAACAAGACAAGGAGATGACTCACCTTTTGACTAGTTTAATAAATGGCATTATTACTTCATTTTTGATTCAAATTGGCACCAATCATTCACCCACACCCTCAATCAAGGCCGGCTGCCTCATGCTGCTGTCTCCTCCGAATTCTCCTTCAATTATCAACACCAATCAGACTTGATGAGTCATCAAGTCACTAAAGTCATAAAAAATGCAAAAAAATGTGTTTTAAGCCAAAACTAGGTCATTTGCCTCATTAGTCCCTTTCCAACCGTGGGACTCATTGCCAAGCTCTCTCTTTGGCTCCTCCATGTCGTGGGTAAGTCACCAAGAACATTGAAGAACACCTTGGTACCTAGGTGAGCTTAATTAGTCAATTTATGTTCAATTTCTTCACCAATCTTTCTTCTTTCGGTGGATCTAAACATCAACCACTTCCATCCATGGATCTAGGTTGTTATTGGAGGTTAAATGAAGGAGGAATCTCGGCCATAACAAGGGAGGAAGGTGGAGAAACCCAAACTTGTTCTTAAGGTACAAAAATGTGCTTTAAGCTCATATCTTTTGATTCCCTTCAAATTCGACTGTGAAACTTTGTTCCGAGCCTTATTATCTTCATCTTAACATACTTATTCAGTTGGTACATCAAGATCTTCGAAGTATAGCCAGATCCAAGCCAAAAACACACCATTTTAGGCACTTTAAACAAGGTAAAAATTAGCGTTTCCTACTGTTAAAACAGGCCGAATTCAACTTGTACAACCTTAGTGTTTTAAGGTAAATTTTACCTTGAAAATTGTCATTAAACACTTCTTATGGTTAGATCTTACTTGGAGACTAACTAGGCCTTGTTTTCTGTTTGAAAACATGTAAGAGAAGCTTTGGAGAAATTCTCCTTAAGGTGGCGAATCCAAACAAGGATTTACCTAAGCTAAATCAAGGTATAAATCACTTAAACATTAACTTTGCTAAGTTAAAATGTTCTAAGCTATTTCTATAATTATTGCCGTGAGAGAACATGGTAGTAAGGTCATTTTTGACCTTAAAATGTTTAAAGAAATGGCTTAGTAAATTTATCTAAGTGATTAAGTAACATAAATGTCAAATTTAAGACATTTATGTGGAAGTTTGGTAATTAAATGAAAATTATATGGTGAGGCCGAGAATTATAAGTATATTTGGGACATTTATGTGTAATTTATTTTGTGAGCAAACGTTTGTAATAAGGCCATGTATTTTAGGCCATTTTATTTATGCATTTACAAGCTTTTAATTAAGTTTAGGTGTTATTTATAAATTACCGAAATAAATAAGGGGTTATAGTGTAATTAAATTAAATTTAGGGGCTTTACAAAAATAAGGCCGAAAATTAGAGGTTAAAAGGAGTTAAAATAAAGTTTATAAGATTTTATAAAGTTTTGGGGTTAAACGATGAATTTTGGAAACTTAGGGGTTAAAACTGTAATTATAAGGAATTAGTGGTCAAGGAAATATTAAGGTGGTCAACCTTGACCATATGCTAGGTTTTGACCAAAATAAATAAGTTAGATAACTTATTTAAGATTTTATAATAAGATAAGTATCTTATGGTAATATTTTTATAACATATGTGGTGAATATGTTATTACCGAAAATAAAGGGTGTACAATGGTATTTTAAACACCCATGGGCTATTAGGAATTTTTAGGAATTTATTTGGTGGATTTTGGAATTAAAATGAACTATATATGTATAATATAAAGCTATTATGTCATTATGACACTTTGGAGAAATATAGATGGTGGAATGGTAAATATCGAAAGTATATGGGTTAATAAGGATATTTATAACCCTTTGGTGGAATTTGGTGATTTTTTAGAATTATTAAGAGAATTTAATAAGTTATGTGTATAAAATATAGTTTTAATGATATGGAAAACTATATGTTATAAATAGGGCCAAATGGCAATTATAGAATAGTACAAGGGCTGTTCGAAATTTACAAAAAAATAACCATAGGTTATACCCTTTTTATAAGTTAGAAATGTTATATTAAATGGAATATATAACATGGCATAAATTAAGGGGTGATTTTGTAAATAAAGGAAACTATGGTTTTTGAAAAAGAATATGGTTTCGATATGGTGCCCATGCGGCAATAATAAATAGTTTGGTATAAAAACCATAGGTTAGTAATCAAAGGAACTAAGAATATCATGTCAAATGATATTAGCATATGGAATGGCATTACATAATGTTATGTGGTCAAAATAGAATTTAAATAAATTCAAGGGCTTTACGGGATTGATAAAGTTTGGAAAATGAATTTTAGACTAAGGTCTATAATGTTATAAATGTTATAACAATTATATGGTTTAGGTGGAATTAATATGAGTAAGGATATTCACATCAAAGAATGTGACAAACTATAAATAAATGAGATTTATAAACTAAGGTGTTTATGGAATAAACCTTAGGAGTTGTAAATATACAACATAAAATGTTACATAATATTAGGATAATAATCTTAATATAGGTTGTATAATATAATACAACTAATGGGAATAATCATCTAACAAAAGATGATAAAAAGTAACATAAAATATAAGAGTTTGTTAAACTCATGGGAATTACCTACGTGGTAAATATAACATACACAAGGATAATGTATATAAGGTGGATATATTTTGGTTGGAAACCATATGATTTAATGGTGGTGGTGGCTATTTAAAAAATATATAGTTATGAACTATAAGTTATGAGCTTTGGATACAATACAAAAAAATAATATACTACAATCATGCATGAATACATGCAACTATAGGATATGTACCTAAGCTAGATGGTGGACAAGATTAAAAAGAAATACAACGAACTAAACTTAACAGTTGAAATGTTATGACATACGCGTTTAAGTAACAAAACCGACTGTTTTAGAGAAACCCGTAACGAACAACTGTAGAAAACAGGGGTGAACTGTCGGGGTTACTTATTATTCGGAGATACCGGATGTAGTTAGTCATGGAGACTGACTTATAGTTTATTACCATTTAGATTGTACTTCTGACAAGACGCTCGACGAGCTAGCGGACTACAAGGAGCATAGGATCTTGCTGATTCATACTCCACCGTAATACAATCAGGGTGAACGGTATGTAAAGGGGTTTGATCCGAGTTGTCCTAAGGTTGCTCCTTGGGCTCGGATTTGGTTGATATAACTTGTATGTTGTTATGTGTCTCTGGTTGTCTCTGAGGGCTTCCTCAGTTCAGACTTCTGTGTGATCTGTGATAAGATTGTTTGTCTGAATGTGTTAATTAATATGCATGAATTGTATATTTATAGCTGCTTGTTATTTACTGTTGTTGAGTTAACAGTATTGGTTCGTATATATGAACCTATATATAAAACGAACTAGCGGCTATGGTGCTATCTTATATGAATATAAGGAACGTAAGTAAAACGTTGTAGCACTAGGATAATAACATATACATATTATCCAAGACTTTTATACGGAGCATTGGCCTTTCTATACGCCGCTCTCGTATCTAACACTGGATCCCGAGTTTACAGACTCCGGATTGGACTAATGACCTTAGTCTGTTGTGTTAGAAAATTTGGTAATGCGATGCGATGGTATAATTAATTAATTAATGGAATGGAAGTAAAGCCAAGAGGATGTGGCTCTTGGTGCGCGCTGTGATCACAAAAACGATACCAGGATGTCCGCGTACGGGTCCGTAAGTATCAAGAAAATTTCCCGTGAGCTAGAATGGCTCGTTGGTCGGAGACTCTACCGTTGGAGTGGCTACTGCCGTGGGTGACCCGCCATAATATATGGGTAACTAGAGACATGTCGTTTTAACGAGACATTGTCACTAGGTATAACTGAACAACTAAAACAATTGAGACTTATACAGTGGCGAACAATACTATGGACGAGACTTAATACTTGTTTATTATTCTCGTTGTTTCGCTTTGTTGTTCATTGGTTATACTTGTGGTTATTTTATTGTGTGTTGATGGTTGGATGAAGCCTACAAGGCTAAGGTAAATTAAATATGTAAACTGTACGCTACGGCAAATGTACATTGTACATAATATTGTTATTACTCGATACGTTCGATATATAAACGTTGTATGGAATATTAAATGAATGTTTGGATTTGGATGGATGGTTGAATGTATTTGGATATTTATTACAGTAATGTTTATAATTGTAAAATGGTAAAGCATGAAACCAATCTAATAATAAGATGGTTAAAATGACAAGTGACCATTAGGGTCCAGGCCCGACATACTCAGCGTCTATCGCTGATACTACACCATTACAGGTTGTTGATCATTGTCGGAGCTGAAGAGCAGGTACAGAGTAATTGGAGTTTTGCTTTTGCTACTACACATGGAGATGTTGTGTAGCACTGAGGATGGTGAATTGTAATATGGTGAGGTTGTGTATATTCAGGTTTGGGTAGACGCTCACTTGTCGATGTTTATGATTTATGGATTTAGTATGATGTATAGGAATTTCTCGTTATCACTGCGGTTAGCAGTTTGTTTATTTTGGAAGTTGGATGTAGTTTGGCTACGTTGCTCGCATGGGCGAGTAATGGCCGGTGACACCCGAGTGAGTTTTGTAATTGTTGGTAATTTCCGCTGTGAGACGTTTTATTTATTGCTACGTGAGAGATTATATCGTGATTATGGAGAGGGGTGTTACAAAAGTGGTATCAGAGCGGAGTACCGCTTTGATGACGAGAAGATAAGTTAAGACAGTGAGCTTAGGACTTGGGAAATATTGGGAAACATTTAGGAGGTACGAGATGATTCGTCTTAAAAGGATATTGTGTCTAGTAACGCGAATTGCGTGACAGGTTAGCCTTAAGTCAATTTAATATCTATTGGTTGTGTACGGTAATTTACCGAGTATTTACGTGACATACTGTACTACAGATGTCTGGTGGTACTAGAGGGCGTGGTACTGGTAGAGGTGGAGGCGGTGACCCCGGCATTCCAGGAGTTGCTGAGACGGTTGCAGCCGTTCTTGCACAGTTGGGTACTCAGATAGGAGGAGCACCAGCCCACCCACCACAGCCCAAGGAAACGAACTGGCTGAAGTCAGTTGGCGAGACCCGACCACCTACATATTCAGGGGAACCAGACCCCGTAGCTTTGGAGCGCTACATTGTTGAACATGAGAAAGATTATGAAGCTTTACGAGTACCTGACGACAAGAAGGTCGCCATTGTTGCTTCCCATGTGAAGGATGCAGCCAGCACTTGGTGGAGGTTGGTCAAGGACCATCACCTGGCTACGCCCGACTTTTTGTGGGCTACCTTTGTAGAGTTGCTGAGAGGGAAGTACTACCCAGCTCACCTTAAGCAGAAGAAGCGCCAGGAGTCCGAGACACTGACCCAAGGAGGTCTGACCGTGAATGAGTATTACGCTCGATTCTTTGGTCCGCTGGACTTCATTCCCGGTGTGGATTACTCAGAGACCGTGAAGGTCGAGAAGTTCCGGGGAGGACTATTATTTCGCATTCAGATGGCGATGGGTGCTACCCTCTACACTACCATCCAGGTGCTAACATGAAAGCCATAAAATTCTTTACTTACTACATTACCAATTAACTTAGTGAGAACTTACCAAGAAGATTCCAGGAGTGTTATGAGGCTGCCTCAAGGACGGAGCTAATGCTCCAGACTCGGGAAGAGACTCTCGGGGCCAAGAAAAGGAAGAACCCTGAGGGAGAGTCTGAGGATGGAGGAGCATCTTCAGGCAATAGCCAGAAGAAGGGGAAGTAAGAACTTATTCCATTTCAGATTATTTATCATATTAAATACCTTAGGAATGCTGACCCGAAACCTTAAATAAGAAATTCTTTCCAAAGAAAGGGCAGCAGGGTCACCAGGGAACAAAGGGAAAAGAGCCCGTCCTTCAGTTGACCGGCCCAGCTATAGATGCTAAGCCTCTAAGATCTGCACCTCCTAAAGGTGAGAACACCTACCTCTTAAATTGAATTGTGACCTTAACCTTTAAATCATCAGATTGTAACTTAAACTTAATTACTACCATTAGGCACCAGACAGCCCCAGCGCCATTTTTTGAAATACCCCGTAATTAAAAATAGTGATTAATTAGGCTAATGAATAATTTAGAAGCTTAATTAAGTATAAGTAATCATAAGGGAACAAATCCCGAAGAAAACGGATCCTTAAAACGGATTAAAAGCACTAACGAACCTTAAAGCGCGTTTTTCGAGGTAACCGGGAAAACGTGTCTTTAAGCGGGTCAAATAGACTCGTAACAATTTTGGTCAGCTAAATAATCATTAATAAATATTAGTGAGGCTTTAGGACCAATAAAATCAATAAAACGAGAGATTAGTAAAAACTGTCAAAAACGGGAAGTTGTGGGGTAGAAGTATAAATAACACAAACTTATGTGTCCAATATTGTAAATAAAATTTAAAAACCCTCATGGGTGCTGTGTGATGTCCTATTTTATATACACACACACACACTCTACTCTCTTTATTTATAAAAGGACAAAAGAAATAAAAAGACATAAAGTAACCCCCTCCCTCACTTCACACTCTCTCTCTCCCATTCTCATTTCTCTCTCACGTATAGCAGCCTCACTCCCCCACTCTCATTTCTTTCCTCCTTTCCCTGCGACAGCCATGGAAGTTTGAAACAACCCCCAAACTCCACCTTCTCTCATCTTGTTACTCCCTTAAACTTCCTCCAAAAATTGTAAAAATTACACCATTGTCATCCTCTCCTCAAGAGCAACATTTCACTCTTTCCAAAAATTGAAAAGGAGCATTTTCGTTTTATTGGGTATGTCCCATTTGGAGCTTCAACACCACCATTAGAAGGCCCTCCTTCTCCTTGTTCTTTTGAGGTAAAAATATTCTCAAAACTCCATTATTTTCCTAGCCTTAAGGGCAAAATGAATTTTAGACTAAACCCTTGTTTGGCCTCTTGTATTCTAGCCGATTTTGGCCTCATTGGTGGAGTTGGAAATCTTGTTCTTGAACCACTCCAAGCTTCATTTGCACTCTTGGAAGGTAATATAATTTCTAAACCCTAAAACCTACATTAGAGCTTGAATAATGGTTAGGGTTAGTTTTAGTATTAAAATGGTGTATTGAAATATGTATATGTATGGGTTGTAGTGTTAGAGTTGTTCTATAACCGGTAAGAAGAGGAGAGAAGAGGAAAAGAAGAAGCAAGAAGAAGAAAGGAGAAGCTAGTAAAGGAACAAGGTAATTGCACTCTTCCGTGTGTAGCCTTGTAAATGTGTAACAGATTTTGAGAAATGAAAACATGTAATGTAAAATAGTAATGCATTGGTAGTGTAATGTGTAGGAAGAAACAAGATTGTAGAACCTTAAATGACATTTTTTAAAAACTGTTACAAACAGATTGGGGATTAGTGTTTATGTGCAGGAATTTTTAGTAGTGTTTAGTGTTTAGGAATTGTGTATGAAGGTTTGTATATTGATGTCTATTGAAACAGGTGAAATGAGTGTTGAATTGTGAACTAGAATATGTGGTGAGAGTGTAAAAATATAGGGGAGGTTATGTCAAAATTTCTAGAATTAGAGCACTTAAGAAAACTAGAAACTAGGTGAATAATGTATGTTGTAACAAATTTTGGTTAAGATAGGTAGAGGGTAAGTTGAGAGAGATAGATAATGCAATCTAGATACATTAGAGGTGCTAGAAATGCCAATAGAAGAGGGAGATGTAGAAGAGGAGTGTAAGTGTTAAAATCTGTAGCATAATGCAACTAGAGAAGAAACTAGGTGAGTGTTGAAAAGAAACTTGGAAAATTATGTGAGTGAATTAGTATAGAATTGTGTAAGGAGTTAAGGAGTGAACTAGGGTGTATTAAGAGGTTTAATTAGTGTTAAAACATGTGGGATTAAGTGTAGGAACAATGGGGAAGTAATGGGTAAAAGAGAGGTCTGAAAACAGATAAAAATGCAAACACTGTGTCGGACCGGACTTGCGACCGGACTTGCAGGTTCGGTCGAGCCCAGATTTACAAAGACGGGAAAGCTTCTGGAATCGACCGGACTTGCGACCGGACTTGCAAGTTCGGTCGGACCAGAAAATTTTCCCCGTCTGTAACCTACTGGAATCGACCGGACTTGCGACCGGACTTGCAAGTCCGGGCGAGCCGGAAAAATTCACCGATGAAACCTTCTAGAATGGACCGAACTTGCGACCGGACATGCAAGTTCGGTCGGCCAGAAAAATTCCCGTAATGCAAGCTACTGGAATGGACCGAACTTGCGACCGGACATGCAAGTTCAGTCGGCCAGAAAAATTCCCGTAATGCAAGCTACTGGAATGGACCGAACTTACGACCGGACATGCAAGTTCACTCGGCCAGAAAAATTCCTGTAATGCAAGCTACTGGAATGGACCGAACTTGCGACCGGACTTGCAAGTTCGGTCGGCCAGAAGAATTTCTCGTACCGATAGCTACTGGAATGGACCGGACTTGCAAGGTCGGTCGCAAGTCCGGTCCGGTAAAAAAAAATTATTTAAATTAAATATATATATATATATATATATATACACATATATATAGGTACATGTAGGTAAGCATGCCAATGTTAAGTAAGAAAGTGAAACTTAAGTAATGAAAAATAAGTAAGTAAAGTGTAAGTGTAAGAAGTATAAGGACATAGTAAGTAGGAGTTGAGTTGATGATAGGTATATTAATCATTCAATTGTATGTATATAATAGGACTTGATTTGTGACACCGAAGGACGTTTGGAAACACGTGCAACGGTGAACGGTATGGATTCCTCATGCCCCGTATGCTATCTTGGTTACTCTGATTTGTGTGTTGGTGCTAATTGATCACCAAATAAGATAAATGCACGAATCGGAGTTAATATGCATACTTGTGAATATGTAGTGTTGTATGTTGTGAATATTCTCTTAAATTTTAGTTTGTATAATTCATGAAATGTTTGGATGAATATGAATGTGTGTATGTATGATGTATTGTATCGTGACCGATTGTGATGTGATTGGACTTCTAACTTATTCCCAACAAGCTAACCATCCTAACTTAAATTGGTAATTAAATTGGAATGAGTAGAAGTCCGATATAGTTTCGGCCACGCGTGAGGATGCGGAGTCACGAGAGATTGGCTCCAATTCCTGACTCTTAAACTGGTCCGCGACCCAAATCCCTTAAGTGGGTAGCATCCCGGATTGGTGAGTCAAGTAAATCCCGGAGTGGGACGGCGTAGTCCCCAGGGCCGGAGGTCCCGACGACTTAACTTGAGTATAAGTAAGTAAGTAAGAATGAGTAAGTAAAGTAAATGAAAGTAAGTAATTGTAAGTAAGAAAAAGTAAGTAATGAGTAAAAGAGTAAAAGCATTCCGATTAACCCGGATGCATAATTTGGCTAACCTTGTGAAGGTAAGTAAGATGTGTGCTATTACATTGTTGCCTTGGATTGTGTAATGAATTGTATTAGCATGTATGTTGAATGTAAAGCATGTATGTATGAAAATAATGAACTACATGTTTAGTGGACGTCAAATAGTCGGCGTGCCCTAGCTAGCACGCGGTATATGCGGAGTTTATACACAGCGTTTGCTGAGCCCCTTGGGGCACCATTTTTACTACACGCAGGTACCCGCGCGGGATGAAGAAGTGAAGACTAGTTTATTTCTCTTTCTTTTTGGATTGTAAACAGTGAATTTATGATTGGTGTACTGAGTAGTACATGGCTATAGCTTTTGATTAGCCGGTGTACCATGGGGTACACCTTTTTGGATTTTGATAGGATGGGAATTGGTATAGATGAGTAGCCTTAGAAACTCATTCTTTTGGTAAGCTTGAAAGGTTGTAATTGAATATACTTTAAATACTCGGTGATTCAGGATGTAAGTATTTGGCATATGATATTTTGGTAAGTAATTTAGTAGCTCGGTACACTATGTTCATCAGACCGTGACTGTAAGTAAGGTAAGCCTAGCTAGCCGTATGGGCGGTTAGCGGCGTTGTACCACCCGCCGTAGTAAGTAGTAATATTTCCGCTGCAAACTCGTAGGATTAATAGGACGATTAGACGGTAAGCATAGGGAGCGGTTGGGGTGTTACAAAAAGCAGAGCGTGGTGATGTCCATAGTACCGAGCATAGGGGATTACCGAGTTAGGATTTCAACCGTCTTAAGACGGATACTTAGAAACCTAACTAGGAACTACCGTTATTAATAATGGATACCCTTGACGTTCTTAGGAATGATACTTTGCTTAAATTCCAAGACCTTTGAGTCATATCTTGCAAGCCTAATGTAACTGTTAAATATTCAGATGTCAGGTAGAGGTCCAGGTCGCCCTAGAGGAGGGGGCAATGACGGACCGGCACGCAGACGATAGCTGAGATCGTCGCTGCCATGGTAGCGCAGATGCTACCGCAAGTAATCCAGGCAATGCACAAAAAGCAGAACCAACAAACACAAGCGGGGCCAATCCCTCCCCCGCCACCCAGAGAAGTAAAGTGGGTAAAAGCTATCGCAGACCTCCGTCCTCCCTGCTTTAGAGGCGAGAGCGATCCTGCAAAGCTAGAAGCCTACATCTCCGAAATGGAGACTGCTTTTGAGACCCTCGAAGCTCCTGCTGGAGTTCGAGTGAGAGTAGCTGCTTACTACCTCAAGGATGCCGCTATGGACTGGTGGAAACTAGTCAAGCATGAGTATGTCAGCGACCCCACCTTCGATTGGAGTCTTTTGCATCACTCCTCCGATCCAAGTACTATCCGGACATGTAAAGACCAAGAAAAGGCTAGAGCTGGATGCCTTAAAGGTGACAGACAAGATGTCTGTGGATGAGTACTACCGCACCTTCACTTCTATCCTCCGTCTCCTCCCTGATCTAGGATACACCGGCCAGTGTGTTGGTCGATCGCTTCTATGGCGGTCTGAGCCATCGTCTTCGGTACGGTATGGGCTACACAGATTTACCTCCCTTCAGGTAAATAACGGTTAACCCTTAGTGTCATTTCAATTCTTGAATTCTTTGGATCTTTCCTTATTCCTCCTTAAATGAGAATCCCGGCTAATACCTGAGATTTCAGGAGTGTTATCACGCGGCTTCTCGCGTTGAAATCACTTGCCAACTAAGGGATGAAGAACTGCGCTGAAGCGCAAAGCCAACAACAAACACCAGTACTGAGGAGCAGACCAGGGGAAGAGCTGGAAAAAGAAGAAAGGGATTTCTTCAGCATCACCAATGAAATCCCAGGGTGAGAGCATGCCCATGCTGAGCAGGGCAAACCAGCTGAGCTTCTTCAGCTTGGTTATTCTGCACCGGTGGCAGCCAAGCCACTGAGATCACACCCACGAAAGGGTAAATTCCTAATCCAATTTGTATTCGTATAAGTAATGTATCTAGTATATCCACGCACACATGTGCTAACCCTCTAACCTCAGGTTCTAGCTCCGGTGTCACCAAAACCTTCTCCGATGGCCGCACCTATGTGTGCAGAAAGTGCAACCAGGACCATCCTGGTAAGGACTGTTATGGGAGGGACATCAAGTGCTATAGCTGCCAGAAGCTAGGACACACGGCCAACAGATGCCCGGAGAGCACCAAGCCAAAGGGGAACTTCCAAAACTACAAGCAAAGGGAAGGCAAGGAGGTTGCATCTGGGGATGCACCGACCCAGCAGGCACCACAGGGACAGGGATCGCGGGGACCTCCGCGGGGTGCACCTCAGAGGCAGCCTGTCCTTCATGTCATAGACCGTGATGGGTCCGGTTCTAAGTCCGGCCCAGGTAATAATCTCAACCTTTAATCCTTGAAGTAGCATGTCTAACTAGTAGAGTAACTGTTTGAATGAATGCATGAGTAAATAAAATGAAGTGTGTATTAAGCATGAAATGAAGTAGTTGAAACTAGTACTCACCATAGACGAAATTTGTAACCATATGAAGCTTTAGTATCTGTTACCCGATACCGGTAAACTTGAATCAAGAAGAGATCGACATCGCCAACTACGACTACTCCAATGAACAGTGTCAGGTCATCCGACCAGGTATGATCTTATTAAAGGGATACCTGACACCCGAAGCACAAATCTCAATCATCCGACGATGCAACGAGCTAGGAACGGGTCAAGGTGGATTTTACACACCCGAATTCCCCGGTGGAGCGAAGATGAAGCTGAAGATGATGTGCTTGGGAAAGGACTGGAATCCTTATACCAAGACATACCAGGAGACACGAACACAAGACGGAGCGACGCCACCGACAATACCACCAGAGTTCCAGACACTTGTCACACAAGCAGTAGAACTAGCACAACAATGTGAACCTGAACCGATCCCCGCACTTGAAGCGGACCTCTGTATCGTCAACTTCTACGAGAAAGAAGGACGACTTGGGTTACACCAAGACAAGGACGAGACAGTGGAATCTCTTGAACTAGGAGTGCCCGTAGTGTCTTGGTCCATTGGTGATGACGCCGTATTCCTGTATAGCAGCAGAAGCGTGTGGACCTCGCAGAGAAATTGGTATTGCGATCAGGAGATGTCCTAATCATGGGTGGAAACTCTAGGATGCTGTATCACGGGATCAACAAGATCAAGTTGAATACGGCACCGCCGGCAATAATCAATGCCACACACATGAAACCAGGACGCCTGAACCTTACCTTTAGGAAGTATTAATTCATAGTATCATGTAATCTATTAGTAACGTGTATTAGAGACACGGTTTGTATGATGGTTGGTTTATCAATAAAGAGCAGTGTTGATTTAATTCCACTTGTGTCCACCATCAATACTTAACCAATTGTGAATTCAATAGGTTGTGGGCTCGGTACCGAAGGTATCCTGAGCATCCTCACCGAAGCACAAGCCGGCAAAAGCGGCACCATCTTAACGGGAACCTTCCCAGTAAATGGCATTGATGCCAATGTGTTATTCGACTCCGGCGCCTCTCACACCTTCGTATCACCATCTTTCGTGAAGAGGTTGAAGCTAGATGCGGATGAGCTACCGAACTTCATGGTTACTCTCCATCAAGGAGCGAGTAAAGTGCACCAAGTATTATCAATCAGCCACAATCCAAATCAAAGTGAAGCGTTTCCCATTTCCTTCATCGAGTTCAATGGATTGGGATTCGACTTAATCATCGGAATGAATTGGTTGGAGCGGCACAAGGGTAGAATCCTCTGCGCCGAGCATCGATTACTACTCAAGAGTCCTTCTAGGGTTACTGTATCTTACCGCCAGAGACCGAGAGAGCCTTCGACCACACTCATATCTGCCATGGCCATGTACCGGGAGCTCAGAAAGGGCCAAGAGGTGTATCTTTGTTATGTACAAGACCTGGAGAGAGATCCAGAGTTCAGTGACAATGTACCGATAGTATCTGAATTTCCCGATGTATTCCCTAAGGAGCAACCCGGCATGCCACCACCGAGAGTAGTGGAATTTGAAATTGATCTATTGCCAGGTACCGGTCCCATTGCTAGGGCACCGTACCGCATGGCACCTGCAGAAATGACCGAACTAAAAGAGCAGTTAAGAGACCTTCTAGACAAAGGGTTTATACGCCCGGGCGTATCACCCTGGGGAGCACCGGTTCTCTTCGTGAAGAAGAAGGACGGTAGCCCCGACTATGTATTGACTACCGCGAGCTGAATGCGGTCACAGTCAAAATAAATACCCACTACCACGTATCGACGACCTATTCGACCAGTTGAAAGGAGCCTCAGTCTTCTCCAAGATCGACCTCCATTCAGGGTATCATCAAATTGCAATCAAAGAGGAAAACATTGAGAAAACGGCATTCCGTACCAGATATGGCCACTATGAATTCACAGTGATGCCATTCGGTTTGTCAAACGCACCAGCAAAATTCATGGATCTTATGAATCGACTATTCAGTGAGCAGTTGGACACTTCGGTTGTGGTCTTCATCGACGACGTCCTTGTATATTCCAAATCACCAGAGGAACATGAAACTCACTTGAGGAAAGTGCTTGAGACACTGCGCGAGAACCAGCTATATGCGAAGTTCTCCAAATGCGAGTTTTGGCTTGATCAGGTATCATTCCTTGGACATGTCATCTCGAGCGCAGGTATCTCGGTTGACCCTTCTAAGATAGAAGCTATACGATCATGGCCTAGACCTAAGACTGTTACCGACATTCGGAGCTTTCTTGGTCTAGCCGGTTACTACCGGAGATTTGTAAGGGACTTCTCGAAAGTCGCTAAGCCCATGACTACATTGATGAAGAAAGATGCACCGTTTGTATGGACACACGAGTGCGAGTTATCATTTCAGAAACTGAAAGACTCATTGACCTCAGCGCCCGTCCTTACTCTTCCAGAGGGCACAGAGGGATTTGAGGTGTACTGTGATGCATCAGGCAAAGGAATGGGATGCATACTCATGCAGCATGGCAAGGTTGTTGCTTATGCCTCCCGCCAGCTGAAAAAGCATGAGGAGAATTACCCGACTCACGACTTAGAGTTAGGAGCCATTGTCTTCGCCTTGAAGATATGGCGACACTATCTCTATGGGGTAAGCATCACCATCTACTCCGATCATAAGAGCTTACAGTATGTATTCACACAGAAAGAACTGAACTTGAGACAGAGAAGATGGATGGAATTTCTTTCAGACTACGACATCAACTTGCAGTATAAGGAAGGGAAGGCAAACATTGTAGCCGACGCCCTGAGTCGTCGAGCACACTCGCTCCATTCGCTACTCGCTTCTTCTAGCTTGGTTGACGAGGTGCGAGACGCTCAGTTGAGCGACCCTTACCAAACCGAAATCAGACACAAGATCGAGAATGGTACATTTGAGAAGAAGAAGTATGACTTCAAGCTACATGAAGATGGTTTGATTCGGTTGAATGGTAGGCTATGGGTCCCCCGAAGCAATGCTGAGCTAAAGGATCGCATCCTGCGAGAGTCACACTGTTCCACATTGTCAGTCCACCCGGGAGCCTCCAAGATGTACAAAGACATGAAGAGGTACTTCTGGTGGTCTGGAATGAAGTCAGATGTGACAGAGTATGTATTGAGATGCTTAACATGCCAGAAGGTAAAATTTGAACACCGTAGACCGGGCGGAATGGTACAATCGATGCCAGTTCCGGAGTGGAAATTTCATGATATCTCCATGGATTTTGTTGTAGGAGTCCCACCTGCCAGGGGAGGACTCGACATGATCTGGGTTGTAGTCGATCGCCTTACCAAGGTTGCCAGATTCATACCGATGAAGGACACCTGGAAGGTAGTAAAGCTAGCTGAGCTTTTCGATAAGGAGATTATCAGACACCACGGAGTCCCTAACACTATAGTATCTGACCGCGACACCAGATTTCTCTCGAGATACTAAAGAGCTACACGGGAAGCGTTGGGTACAGAATTGAAGTTGAGTACCGCCTTCCATCCTCAGACCGACGGTCAGACAGAAAGGACCATCCATACACTGGAGGACATGCTTCGGGCATGTGCCTTAGACTTTCAGGGGAGTTGGTTAGATAAGCTTCATCTTATCGAGTTCTCGTATAATAATAGTTCTCACGCCTCGATTAAGATGTCGCCTTTCCAAGCTCTATACGGTAGACCTTGCCGTACACCCTTGTGTTGGAATGAGTCAAGTGAAGCGGTCATAATAGGACCGGAGTATCTTGAGCAAGTGCAAGCTGAAGTGCAGCAGATTAGAGCTAACATGAAGGCAGCCCAAGATAGACAGAAATCCTATGCGGATGTGAGACGACGCGACCTTGAGTTCGCCGTGGACGACCAAGTGTTCTTGCGTGTTTCACCTATGAAGGGTGTCTTCCGTTTTGGTCAGAAGGGCAAGCTAAGCCCAAAGTTTGTAGGGCCGTACACTATCACCGAAAGAGTTGGATCCGTAGCCTACAGGTTAGCACTACCTGAGGACTTGGGGCGTGTCCATGATGTATTTCATGTGTCACAACTCAAGAAGTATATTGCTGATCCTTCTCATGTGTTAGAGCCCGAGCACTTATCCATTGAGCCAAACATGAGATATGTTGAAACCCCAGTGAGAATCCTGGATAAGAAGACCAGAGACACTCGCCATAAGTCTATACGAATGGTGAAGGTCCTATGGTCAAACCATGATGTCGAAGAAGCGACATGGGAATTGGAGGATGCCATGAAGGCTAAGTACCCCCAGCTGTTCATAGACTAGAGAGTCTAGTATTTAGCAATACGGGTACGGGTCGTACCCCTTTTATGGGGGGTAGAGCCCTTTTGCTCTTGCATTGCTTCGGGGTAAGCATTGCTTAGTGTGTAAGTTTTGTAATAGGTTTGTATGGCACACATAGTGTAAGTGAATTTGGTATGTGTATGTATGTGTAATGTGTAATGTACCTGTGTAATGTGTATTGCGGATTGTAATGGTGTATTGTGCATTGTGGAAAGGTATGTATGGAAATGTTGGATTGTGTATGATCACTAGTAGAAAAAATGTTTTTAATGACGGCGTTTAAACCACGGTTAAGTGGAAAACCGTGGTTTAAAGTTTATAAACCACGGTTTTAATTGAAACCATCGTTTAAGGTGCATTCCAGAGCGTTATATACCACGGTTTTCAGGGGAACCGTGGTATATAGTACATGCCGGAGTGAATATACCACGGTTCTTTAAGAACCGTCGTATATAAGGTAACTATATACCACGGTTCCTAGGCAACCGTCATTTATATTGCACATCTTGCTATATTAAACCACGGTTTTTTGATCAACCGTGGTATATAATCTAGGCGGGAATTTTAATTTTTGGCCGAAATTTAACGCGGCGCTTTCTCTCTATTCTCATATATGTCGACGCACTCTTCTTCTTCATTCTCTTCACGGTAATTTTGGAACCCAAACCGACGAGCTCTGCAACTCTTCTTCATTCTCTTCAAACTCACGATAATTTTGGAACCCAAACCGAAACATGCTCTGCAACTATTCTTCATTCTCTTCAACTAGCTCACGGTAATTTTTGCAATCCTAAACCGCGAACAAGGAACATGCTCTTCCTCACTCATTCTCTTGTTTTTCGGTAATTTTTGCAGCTTACACTTGCGAACAAGGAACATGCTCGTCCTCACTCACTCATTCTCACTGTAATTTTCGCAACATAACCGGCGAACTTCATTCTCTTCAACTTCACGGTAATTTTGCAACCCACCGCGAACAAGGAACATACTACGCCATTCTTCACTCATTATTTTGCAACCATAAATCGCAAACAAGGAACACACATGTTCTAGCCTCTCATTCTCTTATGTACTGTGTTTGATATCTGCGAAGCGGCGCTTCTGAATCGCCGGCGATTTTGAAAAAATTTCATAGACTATAAACCACGGTTATATGTATAACCGTGGTTTATTCGTTGATTTTATAGATAATAAACCACGGTTTTGACCTTAACCGTCATATAAAAGGGCTTTATACCACGGTTCTCTCCTTAACCGTCGTTTAAAATCGTTAAGGACCGCGTCCAAAAACGGTCTTAAACGACGGTTAAGGAGAGAACCGTGGTATATAGTCTACTTTTATACCACGGTTGATAACCGTGGTATATAGACAATTTTCTATATGCGACGGGAGCATAAACCACGGTTCCTAACCGTGGTATATAAGCAAAATAACCGTGGTTTAAAACATTTTTTCCACTAGTGGATGCTTGAATTGTGTATGCTTGCAATGTGGAAGGAAGTAAACACCTCATAGGTGGTAGTAAGATGCATTATGGCAATTGGTTCGCCTAATGAGTAGATTTAGTAAACCATTAACCTTGAGCAACTTTGAGGGCAAAGTTTCTTAAGGGGGGTAGATTGAAATACCCCGTAATTAAAAATAGTGATTAATTAGGCTAATGAATAATTTAAAAGCTTAATTAAGTATAAATAATCATAAGGGAACAAATCCCGAAGAAAACGGATCCTTAAAACGGATTAAAAGCACTAACGAACCTTAAAGCGCGTTTTTCGAGGTAACCGGGAAAACGTGTCTTTAAGTGGGTCAAATAGACTCGTAACAATTTTGGTCAGCTAAATAATCATTAATAAATATTAGTGAGGCTTTAGGACCAATAAAATCAATAAAACGAGAGATTAGTAAAAACTGTCAAAAACGGGAAGTTATGGGGTAGAAGTATAAATAACACAAACTTATGTGTCCAATATTGTAAATAAAATTTTAAAACCCTCATGGGTGCTGTGCTGTCTGATTTTATATACACACACACATCTACTCTCTTTATTTATAAAAGGACAAAAGAAATAAAAAGACATAAAGTAACCCCCTCCCTCACTTCACACTCTCTCTCTCCCATTCTCATTTCTCTCTCACGTATAGCAGCCTCACTCCCCCACTCTCATTTCTTTCCTCCTTTCCCTGCGACAGCCATGGAAGCTTGAAACAACCCCCACAAACTCCACCTTCTCTCATCTTGTTACTCCCTTAAACTTCCTCCAAAAATTGTAAAAATTACACCATTGTCATCCTCTCCTCAAGAGCAACATTTCTCTCTTTCCAAAAATTGAAAAGGAGCATTTTCATTTTATTGGGTATGTCCCATTTGGAGCTTCAACACCACCATTAGAAGGCCCTCCTTCTCCTTGTTCTTTTGAGGTAAAAATATTCTCAAAACTCCATTGTTTTCCTAGCCTTAAGGGCAAAACGAATTTTAGACTAAACCCTTGTTTGGCCTCTTGTATTCTAGCCGATTTTGGCCTCATTGGTGGAGTTGGAAATCTTGTTCTTGAACCACTCCAAGCTTCATTTGCAATCTTTGGAAGGTAATATAATTTCTAAACCCTAAAACCTACATTAGAGCTTGAATAATGGTTAGGGTTAGTTTTAGTATTAAAATGGTGTATTGAAATATGTATATGTATGGGTTGTAGTGTTAGAGTTGTTCTATAACCGGTAAGAAGAGGGAGGAAGAGGAAAAGAAAAGAAGAGTAAGAAGAAGAAAGGAGAAGCTAGTAAAGGAACAAGGTAATTGCACTCTTCCTTGTGTAGCCTTGTAAATGAATGTGTAACAGATTTTGAGAAATGAAAACATGTAATGTAAAATAGTAATGCATTGGTAGTGTAATGTGTAGGAAGAAACAAGATTGTAGAACCTTAAATCACATTTTTAAAAAACTGTTACAAACAGATTGGGGATTAGTGTTTATGTGCAGGAATTTTTAGTAGTGTTTAGTGTTTAGGAATTGTGTATGAAGGTTTGTATATTGATGTCTATTGAAACAGGTGAAATGAGTGTTGAATTGTGAACTAGAATATGTGGTGAGAGTGTAAAAATATAGGGGAGGTTATGTCAAAATTATCTAGAATTAGAGCACTTAAGAAAACTAGAAACTAGGTGAATAATGTATGTTGTAACAGATTTTGGTTAAGATAGGTAGAGGGTAAGTTGAGAGAGATAGATAATGCAATCTAGATACATTAGAGGTGCTAGAAATGCCAATAGAAGAGGGAGATGTAGAAGAGGAGTGTAAGTGTTAAAATCTGTAGCATAATGCAACTAGAGAAGAAACTAGGTGAGTGTTGAAAAGAAACTTGGAAAATTATGTGAGTGAATTAGTATAGAATTGTGTAAGGAGTTAAGGAGTGAACTAGGGTGTATTAAGAGGTTTAATTAGTGTTAAAACATGTGGGATTAAGTGTAGGAACAATGGGGAAGTAATGGGTAAAAGAGAGGTCTGAAAACAGAAATAAAAATGCAAACACTGGGTCGGACCGGACTTGCGACCGGACTTGCAGGTTCGGTCGAGCCCAGATTTACAAAGACGGGAAAGCTTCTGGAATCGACCGGACTTGCGACCGGACTTGCAAGTTCGGTCGGACCAGAAAATTTTCCCCGTCTGTAACCTACTGGAATCGACCGGACTTGCGACCGGACTTGCAAGTCCGGTCGAGCCTCAAAAATTCACCGATGAAACCTTCTGGAATGGACCGAACTTGCGACCGGACATGCAAGTTCTGTCGGCCAGAAAAATTCCCGTAATGCAAGCTACTGGAATGGACCGAACTTGCGACCGGACATGCAAGTTCGGTCGGCCAGAAAAATTCCCGTAATGCAAGCTACTGGAATGGACCGAACTTGCGACCGGACATGCAAGTTCGGTCGGCCAGAAAAATTCCTGTAATGCAAGCTACTGGAATGGACCGAACTTGTGACCGGACTTGCAAGTTCGGTCGGCCAGAAGAATTTCTCGTACCGATAGCTACTGGAATGGACCGGACTTGCACGGTCGGTCGCAAGTCCGGTCCGGTAAAAAAAAAATTATTTAAATTAAATAATATATATATATATGTATATACACATATATATAGGTACATGTAGGTAAGCATGCCAATGTTAAGTAAGAAAGTGAAACTTAAGTAATGAAAAATAAGTAAGTAAAGTGTAAGTGTAAGAAGTATAAGGAAATAGTAAGTAGGAGTTGAGTTGATGATAGGTATTAATCATTCAATTGTATGTATATAATAGGACTTGATTTGTGACACCGAAGGACGTTTGGAAACACGTGCAACGGTGAACGGTAGGATTCCTCATGCCCCGTATGCTATCTTGGTTACTCTGATTTGTGTGTTGTGTGCTAATTGATCACCAAATAAGATAAATGCACGAATCGGAGTTAATATGCATACTTGTGAATATGTAGTGTTGTATGTTGTGAATATTCTCTTAAATTTTAGTTTGTATAATTCATGAAATGTTTGGATGAATATGAATGTGTGTATGTATGATGTATTGTATCGTGACCGATTGTGATGTGATTGGACTTCTAACTTATTCCTAACAAGCTAACCATCCTAACTTAAATTGGTAATTAAATTGGAATGAGTAGAAGTCCGATATAGTTTCGGCCACGCGTGAGGATGCAGAGTCACGAGAGGTTGGCTCCAATTCCTAATTCTTAAACTGGTCCGCGGCCCAAATCCCTTAAGTGGGTAGCATCCCGGATTGGTGAGTCAAGTAAATCCCGGAGGTGGGACGGCGTAGTCCCCAGGGCCGGAGGTCCCGACGACTTAACTTGAGTATAAGTAAGTAAGTAAGAATGAGTAAGTAATGTAAGTAAGAAAAAGTAAGTAATGAGAAAAGAGTAAAAGCATTCCGATTAACCCGGATGCATAATTTGGCTAACCTTGTGAAGGTAAGTAAGATGTGTGCTATTAAATTGTTGCCTTGGATTGTGTAATGAATTGTATTAGCATGTATGTTGAATGTAAAGCATGTATGTATGAAAATAATGAACTGCATGTTTAGTGGACGTCAATAGTCAGCGTGCCCTAGCTAGCACGCGGTATATGCGGAGTTTATACACAGCGTTTGCTGAGCCCTTGGGGCACCATTTTTACTACACGCAGGTACCCGCGAGGGATGAAGAAGTGAAGACTAGTTTATTTCTTGTCTTTCTTTTTGGATTGTAAACAGTGAATTTATGATTGGTGTACTGAGTAGTACATGGCTATAGCTTTTGATTAGCCGGTGTACCATGGGGTACACCTTTTTGGATTTTGATAGGATGGGAATTGGTATAGATGAGTAGCCTTAGAAACTCATTCTTTTGGTAAGCTTGAAAGGTTGTAATTGAATATACTTTAAATACTCGGTGATCCAGGATGTAAGTATTTGGCATATGATATTTGGTAAGTAATTTAGTAGCTCGGTACACTATGTTCATCAGACCGTGACTGTAAGTAAGGTAAGCCTAGCTAGCCGTATGGGCGGTTAGCGGCGTTGTACCACCCGCCGTAGTAAGTAGTAATATTTCCGCTGCGAACTCGTAGGATTAATAGGACGATTAGACGGTAAGCATAGGATTAGCGGTTGGGGTGTTATATTTTTACTGTAAGCGTTGTGGGAAAGACCATCCTGGGGTCGATTGCGAAGGCCGCAAAGTTGTCTGTCGGTGCTGCAAGAAAGATGGCCATAGGGAATTCGAGTGCTAGATGAACCCTGAGAGCCGTAACTACAGGCCACCAAAGAATACCCAGAAGACCTCAGTTGGAGGATCTGGAGTACCACGAGGCGGTCAGGATGGCCAGACATCTACAGATGCTGGAGCCTGGAGAGGCAAGGGAGTAGGTAGGGCATGAGTACCCTAACTCCATGAGACCGCTGGTGGAAGACTTGATTACTATGTTGTATATTTACTTTGGATGTTAGACAAAGACTTGTTATAAGTATGTGGGAGTGTGTCATTGACCACTCGCCTTTTGTGTAAGACTTTGGGATTAGTTGTGTGTACTCAGTACCAATAAGCTTTAAACCGTGATGGATATATATATGAATAGGATGTTAATGCTTACATTATCATGTAGCCATACTAGACGACACAGAGTCAATGAGACAGGGGATTACTGAACCAGAATTTCCACCTGCATGGCGCACTTGCTATTGCAAGCGCTATGACAAAAAAACCACTGAAATTTCCATCTGCCTTGCGCACTTGCTACAGCAAGTGCAGCGACAGCAACAACAACAGCAACTGCAAGTGCAACTACAACAACTACTACTTTTTAGTCTTTTATTATATGTAAAAAAAACAACAATGCTTTTCAAACTCTTTCATACTAACCTTGAGGTTAGAAACCTATACAACCTTGGAAGGACCGTTAGTCCAACCACTGCAACTGGAGAAACTATACAACCACTGTGATTGTAAACCAAACCAGTTTAAACATTTAGGAATTTTCAGACATGGCTTAGTAGCCAAATACCATCAGTGTATACCCGCATTTAATGCTAATCACTACGAGTGATAAATGTTTAGTCCTTATGGACAAGCATACCCTTTGTAGATGCACCACCGTCAGTGAGGATGGTTGGGAAGTGGAGAGCCAAGTTGCTCAAACTATTATGCAATCTGCAATATATCCAATTAAACGAATGAGGGAACAAATAAGAACTATGGAGGTGATATGGTCATGATAAACAGGAAGAAAAGGAATATGTATTGTACTCAGTGAGACCGAGTTAGGAGAACCGGGTTTGCTAAATGTAGCACAGATTTTACTTACACCGAGCTAAATAATACCGGTTAATGATACGA
This sequence comes from Limonium bicolor, assembly GCA_023374045.1. Taxonomy (NCBI): domain Eukaryota; kingdom Viridiplantae; phylum Streptophyta; class Magnoliopsida; order Caryophyllales; family Plumbaginaceae; genus Limonium; species Limonium bicolor. The sequence continues at coordinate 114,237,084 of CM041779.1, read as the reverse complement.
ATTACTACTGATGCCACCAGGGCAATAACACTTATTAGAGATAACCGATACCATGAACTTAAACAAAAAAAAGGGATGAAGAAGAAAAGAAAACAGGATATCCATCAAAGGGAGATTGACAACAGAATACTTCACAACAACCGTGTGACAGACATTACTAGTTTACTAAACGAGACATGGGACGACCGCACTCCGTTAGGAGCATGTGGGCCTGACAGATTATTTATGAGTTAGTCAGGTAAGTAGTAATGTATCAGTACGGTACCCCATGCAAGTAGACAAGTAGTGTTAGGAACACGAGAAGTAGTCAACTCCATACTACGGACAGTAAGACGGATTACCTCGAAGATGGACGAGAAGAGCCGCAGTTAAACCAACGGGCTAGAGAAATCAAGAACCTTCAGCAGATAGCAGTAGATAGTATACAGAGAAGACAAAGAAACCTTTCAAGGACGTAAACACTAAGGATAACATGGAAACCCATTATGGACGAATAATATGTAGAACCCTCACAAGGATCAAGCAAATGCTTGCAATCCAGAGGAGATCTACCAGATGATATGGACATAAACGCGTGACTACGCGAGGATAAAAGACAAAGCTATATAATAGCAGACACCTTAAGCAAGGAACAGTGGAATTGGAATGTACCACTCACAGGATAATTCACACATCTTATTTGTTTGACTCACGAGATATTAGCTGTAGAGCGTTTACGCCTCTGCACTCTGTATGACTGAGTGTTTTGGTATTGCACTCGTGCAGTTATTAATCTAGTGGGAATGCAGAAAGATAAAGTGGATATCAACACGAGTGTGTAAAAAAAAGAAAGAAAAGAAAGAGAACTACAACAGTGTGTCACTCCGGAACAAAACCACCAGGAGACATGGATGACAAACATCTTTATGGACATATAGGCTGGTACGTCTTAGTATTACGAGACGAGTGCAAGAGCACTAAGTACTAACAGTAGCCAATGTCATGTTATACCTCAAGCTGAATATCAGTGAGAGAGGACACACGCATGTTTGCTAGTGATCCAAATGAAAGGACACAGCAATGGAATAGGCAAATTGAGCCTATGTTCATGGGTCTACGCCTCATACGGAGCGAGTGGGCCCATAAGAACGAACTTAGAGAGAGCAAAAATAGTTAGTGCATCACCCTTTATATATTGTGGAGCCCAGAAGGGCTAGGGTCATACCCGTCTCTCCGATATGAGGATAACCCACAAGTTGGAGAACTCTTTGAGAGCCAAGTATCCAGCGCTTCTTGTTGAGCGGCTGTTGTATACTTGTGGGGTACGGGGGCGTAACCCTTTTTAAGGGGGGTAGAACCTCTTGGCTGTGCACTTTTGTGCACTAAATTTGTTTGTTTTCGTATGCATTGCATACAAAGAATTGGTGGTGTGCGGGGCATACAAGGTTTGTTTGTTTAGTATGCATGGCATACAGTGAATTGTTTCGTATGCATGGCATATAGTGAATTGGTTTTGTTGATTATGGTTGGTACACGGGGCGTGCGTTGTTTGGTTTGTTTGTGTGTAATGTGCACTGGTATGTATGTATCTCACGAGATACTTGATTGAATGTTGTATGTACACCATGTGTGTAATACTTTTCTTATGCTATTTGTGATATGTATTCATATTAATTTATAGAATGATTACATATGGTATCACCTAGATACAAAATGAATCATTAGATATGGAATGTGGAACAGTGGTATGATGTAGAACTGATAGGAAATGATGGTGCTGATGGATCACCTATATCCATATATGATTGAACTAACGCCACAATGTGATGGCTATGTGCAGTATAAGCGCAATACGATGTGTGTAAATGATATATCACATAGATATACATTATGGGAATAATGGGTAGTTATACATTTATATACTTACCTACTTGATTAAGAGACTTCGGGACGAAGTCTTTTTAAGGGGGTAGATTGAAATACCCCAAATTAATAAAACATGGATTAAATATCTAATCACATTAATTAAGGCCTAAACATGCCTTAAAAGTCAACTGAGAACAACAGTGGTCAACACAAAACAAGATGTTGCACCCTTTGACTGTTTAGGGTAAACAAATACCCAAATGAACTACTTAGGACCTAAAATTTTGTCCTAAGAATATTAACACATTACTAAACATACTACAACCGTTGGACAACACTCCAACACAAAGAAAAAGCATTTACATGCTTCAAGGTCAAATAGAGCAAAAAGGTGCTCTAAGAATACCTTAAAGGTCTAATGACCTCTAAATGATATAAAATTGGATACCATGATCAAATATCATGTAAGGAGCACAACAAAACCGTTGTCAAAGAAAACAGAGCTCAGAAACACCTTGCGACACAAAATGTGCACTAAAACTCCTTAAAGCACGTTTTTGTGTAATTGTCTTCTAAATTGGTTTTAATTGGGCTAAAAGGTTATAAATACCTTTAAATATGATAAAATATCATATTATATGATATTAGGAATTTAATTCCAGAAATTTACGAATTTTTACAATTTAATATTAAAATTATATAAAACCCTAAAGTGGGGCCCGTTTGGGTCAACATTGACTATGTTGGTCAATGTTGACCATTGACCACGAATTGGACTGCATAAAATCAGATTATTAAGTCTCTAAAAAGACCAAGAGACAAGTCCCATGTGACAATTAAATATACTACCTTTACTTTTGCATAAAATAAAAAAAGTAAACTTTAACATATAAAACTAAAAAGTAACTTACCTCTTGCCTACCCATGTGAGTGCAGCCGATTTGGAGGCTCCATTTCCTCCTTGTTACACGGTGCTCCAAGAAAGAACAAGACAAGGAGATGACTCACCTTTTGACTAGTTTAATAAATGGCATTATTACATCATTTTTGATTCAAATTGGCACCAATCATTCACCCACTCGCTCAATCAAGGCCGGCTGCCTCATGCTGATGTCTCCACCGAATTCTCCTTCAATTATCAACACCAATCAGACTTGATGAGTCATCAAGTCAATAAAGTCATAAAAAATGCAAAAAAATGTGTTTTAAGCCAAAACTAGGTCATTTGCCTCATTAGTCCCTTTCCAACCGTGGGACTCATTGCCAAGCTCTCTCTTTGGCTCCTCCATGTCGTGGGTAATTTATTTTCGAAACCATAGAAACAAGAATCACTCGATTTCGTTCTGTAGATTGGGAGATATTGAGGATTTAGTACTCGGGTTCGATTGTCCTTTCGCTGAAGAACTCGCAGCTTCTCAGCCGTCCGATATCAGTTAAGAGATTTGGATGGCCAAGATTAAAACGTTTCAGATTAGGTTTTCATAAATTCCAGTAAATGACCCTAACTTGCTGAATTAATTTAAATACCTTCCCAATGTATTTTGACTTGAAATTTTAACCATAGATTCCTTATTTAATCTAGTTTATTTTTATGTAAATTAATATGGTTTTGGAGTTTTTAAATAAGTTATGATTTTTACAAGTTACGGGTTTTCTGGAATTATTTGGCTAAATTAAAAAGATATTTTTATGAAATAAAAATTTTATAATATGTCTAAAATGTTATAGTTACTGTATATTAAATTTGGGAATTTTTGGGCAATGGTAAAAGGTTTTAAAAATTGTGTTTATGAGTTTTCATAAGAATAACTTTAATGTATGGTTTTTAATGTAACCAAAAATTAAAGTAGGTTTGTTAATAAACTTTTTAAGCTGGGGAAAATGTGGAACACTAAATAAACATTAATAACAATAAGTTTATAAATGTTTTGGTATTAGCTTTTAAGAGAAGTGAAATTACTTACTATATGTATATATACTTATTTAAGTAGAAACTTATGTAAATCAAGGAATTTAATTATTTTTACGTTTTATTTATTATACTATATGGGAGTTAATATTTTTAATTAAACTAAGGAATAAATATATATTTTTACGCATATATAAAAAGGGAATAAAGTAGTAACTTAGAGTAAAGCAAGGAACTAATAATTAACACTTATAATAACTAAATATTATAAGAGCTAGAATCCTAAGATATAGTAAAAGAAATACTTTATGAAACATACTTTGAATACATTTAAAGGTTGTAGTAATAAGATTTTAAATATAATAAGTTACATAGGGGATGTCTTAGTTAAATTCTAATACAGGGATACTTATATATATTAAATAAATAAAGGAAAACATTTTATTTATTAAACCATATGTCGGTTGTGTTATGCCTAGAAGTTGTTAAACATAAATAAATACAATAAAATTTCCTAAAAATGTTATGTATAAATCTTAATACATAAAGATATAAATATATATGTATGTTACATTAAAATAGATGAGGGAAATAATATTCCTTGTGATAGTTATAATAAGTAGAATATATATATATATATGTTAAACCTTAGGTTTAATCGGTGTGTAATTAAATAGTCACTATTAACTTAAGGGTTTAATTACACACTAAGCTTAACACGGTCTTAGGCTAACCTACTAAGCCCAAGTCTATGAACTCCAAAAGCCCACTGTAACAATTCAAAGAGAGTTTGGGCCACTCTTAGGAATAAATTCAAAATCATACCAACTAAACGAAAGGGGCCTAACAAAGGATTTAGTTAACAAGTCAAGCCTAAATCTTTGTGAGAGGATAATGGTAAACCTGGAACTATTAATCAGTAAGAAAAGAAGGTTGTTTAGTTTATAAGTCCCTTAACTAATCGACACTTGGAACACCTTATTATAGGTTATTGGGGGAATCACTTATTCGAGTTATTTATTGCTCTTCACATACCAGGTACGATTTCTCGTACTCCGATATTTTTGCTGATTGACTTGTGGAATGTTTTGGAAAAACGCTAACTGAGCTTAAGAGGAATTTCTAAAAGGAAATGGTTGTGACTAACTCGGCTGTGTGACTAACTGACCTTGAATGTGAAACTCACTTGGGTATTGGTTCCTTCTATTTGGTTGTTCCATTAGACATTGACTGCTTAGGTTTACGCTTCTGCACTCTGTAGGACTGAGTGTTTTGGTATTGCTCTGGGTTGTTAGTGATCTGGTGGGAATTTGGAAAAAGGTCAATTTTGGTAAATTCTTCTTTTGACTCTGGATACCGTTTCATCCATGAGCTGGTTCTTGAGGTTTCGATGTGCGCGCGTCTTCAATGGTAATAGTGAGGGGCTGTATATCCCCTGTCCCAAAAAGGGACGTGATAGAACGTGAGGGGCTGTATATCCCCTGTCCCAAAAGGGACGTTGTAGACAGTGAGGGGTTGTATATCCCCTGTCCTAAAAGGACGTACTTGGCGGTGGGGGCCATCTCTCCCAGTTGAATTATTCCACTCATGAGTTATTGGTTCTTGGATCTATCTTTTCATTCCTAGTCCTTTGTGACTATCTGAGTCTTTCTACTCCTAACGGGAATTGGGTTTAACTAAGGCAATGGAAGTTACTAACACATGATGTGGTTTTGTTTCACTAACTTTACTTTTCTGTTATTAACCTTATTTCTTATCTTGTTATCTTGATTTGGTGATTTGTGGAATGCCTTGTTCCTCTGTGTGGTTTAAGTGATTGTTTCCCTGCTGTTGTTTATTTAAGAGTTGTATTATAAGTTTTGTTTGGAGGATCGTACCAGTTCCATTCCAGGGAACTGACCCACCCCTCTTGAGGTGGGCTGCTTGGTTTTATCTTGCAGGTACGAGTTATTTTACAGGTGGCCACGAAGAGAACGAGTGATTGGGATGGGATTAGGTTTTGAGAGTTTATATGTTTTATTGCTGTTTACTTTTGTTGAGTTTTCTCGAGGTTCAGGCCGTGACAATTGAAATCTTTAAGTTGTATTTGGTGAGGTTTGGTGCCGGGTGTTTGGAACCCGATGGTCTGTACGCCTTTAGTATTTTATTTCCGCTATAAATATGTTAAATAGGGGCGTTACAAGTATAAACTACAAAATATGATCAAGATAATCTAGATGGGGTGACGTGTTTGATGGTCCCACTCTATGACGTCTAATCCATAAGTTTCATCTTCTGAAAAAGAATCTTTGACCCAGGATGGTGTGGCTGTGGTAGGATTGATCAAAGGTGATTCAGCTGTGGTGGAAAGGTCAAACTCATCAGAATCTGTTGTGAACTCCATGCAGTGTGGAGAACGTGTATGTGATAGAGTGACACTTGAGGTGATAGACCAAGCTGTGAGTGAATCGGAGTTTGGTTGAACATAGCTTTGGGCGACGTATTTCTTTGGATGTTTTGTGGCCATGAACTTGCGAATGGTCGAGTGAATGGTTTGCTCATTTGAGCTAGATGAACTTTGTGGAGTTTGTGCCATTGTGTGATATGTGAAGGGCTGGGTGTGAGTGGCAGATGGAGTAAGCAAGTTTTTGTAGAAATTTTGGATATGCTCAACGACTGATCGGTGAGTGGCATTAAATGAGGTGCTACGTCTTGTGGGCTATGTTTGTAGGCTTTTTAGGTGTCAAGGTCTGAGATTGGATTAGTGGAGTGGATGGGACTAAATATCTTAGATCATTTTTACAATTTTTAATCAAGGAAGAAGCAGCCAATACAATAAATTATTTCGTACCTATCATAAGCATTCAAGTATACAAAAACCAGTTGCATTTTCATTGATATTAAAAGGTACTTTGAAGCAGATGTTCAACGGCAAAATGAAACATTTGATGGAAAAGAAAAATCAAATCCTAACTCTAACTCTCATGGTTTCACTCAAGTATCTAGGAGACAAAGAACGCTCAGGCAATGTGAGAATCTATAAAATCTATTCCTCCTTGAACCATGTGATGAACACTTGGTTCAGTGGAGACAGCCTGCACAGCAGTAAGAGTGACTCTTACTCACTGAAGAACGTCTCGAGTTGAAGTATCTAGACTGGTCCCTGACCTGTCGTGGACCGGTGAGAGACTTCTCTTCCTCTTCTTGAGTCCTGAAGCTCTTGATTGTAGTCGATGTTCATGCTTCCTCACTCTTTGTGGGCTTCTGGATGGCAACGAGCTTGTCTCCCTTAGTCTTTATCCCCATCTTGGACAGCATCTCGGAGCAGATGCAGTCTTGAGCGGTGCGCACGCACTCATGAAACCCGTCGGTGTCCACTCCATTCTCTAGGAGAGCCGCGGTGACCACTCCTCCATGCACTAGACCTTTATTTACTTGACGAATCTCATCTAGAGTGAGGAGAATCATGGCTGGAAGATCGATTTTCTCCTTGGTCTTGAGTGCGAACAGCAGCCTCACATCCCGGGCATTGACTATGTGAGTGCGCTGGTTTCTTGGGGTGATGTTGTGGGTGACTAAGCTGAAAAGGACTCTGTCTGTGATGGACATGTCCACGGCATTGAAGTTTTTCATTGTTACTCCTTTGTTGAGCATCTTGACCATCTTCTCTCCTTGGTGTCCTAGGTCATTCCAAGTTGTTTCCTTAGGGATGACCAGACCCTCTGGCTCTAGGTTGAAAGTCTTGCAAATCCAAGACCTTGAGAAGGTAATTTGAGTCGTTTGGACTGTCGAGAGGAGGTGGTCGTCATATGCTCCTTGAGCAGCTCGGTGTAGACAGGGATAGGCTCTTGGAAGAAGTCTACCCATCCTTGGAACTCCAGCAGCTCGATGACCTCACCCAGACCCATCTTCTTCATCCATTCCATATCCATTGTCTTGGGTAAGACGGGACAGGAGCGGACGTTGATGTTCTCGGCCTTGATCAATGGAGGCTCTAGCTCTTTGAGCCTTTTTAGTCGCTTCAAGGACTGCGGAGGTTGGGTCTTGGCAACTGATTTAGCGGCGTGAGCAAGCTCCTTGACCTCCTTGATGCTAGAAGAAGCGCCCATCTGTCCTTTTCCCTTTGCCTTCTTCAAGTGAGCATGCTCCTCGAGCGTGTAAATAACAGGTGATAGTGATTCTGTGTCGCTATCCCCATTTTTAGGTTATCGCTGAGGTGTTGGAGACCTGTCGATGACTGGTTCTATGAAAGTGGCTATGAGGTTTGCCTCTTCTTCGGAGTCAGGTGCAGTTACACCTTCCTCCTGACCTTTCTCTTCCACTGAGGCTTCCTTTTGTGACGATTCGTCACTTTGAACTTCCTCTTCCTCCAGTGATTGAACCACTTCCTTGACGATAGCTGAAGGAGAGGCTTCTTCTTCCTCGGTGAAGTGTAACCAACGTGTTGTCCTCTCTGGTGTTGAATGAGATTTTTGTGGAGCTGTTTGTTTTTGGGCGTGGCTAGATGCGCGAGTTATGCGACTAGTTGTGGCAGTTGAATGGCTCTTGGATTTTGGTTGTTTGGCTTTGGATTGTTTTGTGGTGATTTTGGAGGTTTTAGGTGAGGGGGCAGGATAAGACATCTTTGGTACTTTTGTGGGAGTAGGATCAGGAATGATAGTGGGTTGAAAGTGCCGGATTCGATGAGGTAGTAGGTTTTGGGAATGTGGGATTTTATATACTCTACCTCACTGGCGAGAAGATTCCCTTCCTGTATTACTTTAACCGTAAGCTTATCTTCCGCCTCCCTTGTCAATCGAGTGGGAGATTCTGTCTGCTGGATGTAGGCCACTTGTTGCGTGGAAACTTCCATGAGGGTGTCTTTTGCTTTTGATCGTAGAGCAGTCTTGGGTGCCATTTTTAGTGTAGAGGATTTTGTACTGGAATTTATAACTTTTTGCTCGGGTGTTCTTTAACGGCTGTGAGGCAAGGGATTTTTTTTGCACTTAAACTCACGAGAATGTTGTAAGAGAGAAGAGAAATGTTGTATGAAAGCTCTGAGAGTTTAGAGAGAATGAGGGCAATAGTGTGACAAGAGCAAAGCTCTCATCGCCCTTTTGTAATACTCGAGTAACGGTCGGTCACCGCTCCTCGTCCTCTCGCTGACATGTTGTAACGGTACTATTCACAGCGGGCAACGGTCGTGACCGTTGTTAGCGATCCATTGAGGATTTCCCGTTCCTATCCATTGCACACTCTCTGTTCTAGTCTTACTCTTAGTGGAAAATATGACATATCTGTTTCAAGTAGTCTATTGACATAATTTCAATGCAAGACTGATCGTTGAGTACTGAACGACTACTTTAGGGTGTTGCTCATGTGTCGGTGACCGATCGTGGGAATTAAAAGACAGTTTAATTGTGATCAATGAATATTATTCCAAGATCATGAACAAACTTGTTGAATCTTTCTCTACTTAAAGGTTTAGTAAAAATATCTGCTAGTTGGTTTTCAGTAGCAATATACTCTAACACAACTAGTTCTTTTTCACAACAATCTCTAAGAAAGTGATGCCTAATGTCAATATGCTTAGTACGAGAATGATGTACTGGATTTTTGGAAATAGATATGGCACTTGTGTTATCACACATGATGGGTAACATACCTGTTTTTACACCGTAGTTACCTATTTGTTGTTTGAGCCATAGGAGTTGAGCACAACAGCTTGCTGCAGCTATGTATTCTGATTCAACAGTTGAGATAGCCACGCTTTGTTGTTTCTTTGACCCCCATGCGATCAAACATGATCCAACAAAGAATGTTGTCCCTGACGTGCTTTTTCTATCAGTGATAGATCCTCCATAATCTGCATCTGAAAATCCTACAATGTTACAATTTGTGAATCTAGGATAGAATACACCAAGATTCATGGATCCTTTTAGATATCGTAGGATTCTTTTCACGGCTGTGAGATGACTTTATCTTGGATCTGCTTGAAACCTGGCACATAAGCAAACGCTATACATAATATCAGGTCTACTAGCAGTTATATATAGTAAAGAACCGATCATCTCCCTGTACGATCACTGATCGATCGGTTGGTTACCAGTGCTAAACGGAAAATTGTAGGGGAAAAGAATGTACAAAAGAATAAATAAAATAAACTAAACCTACAACTCTACTACGGGTAGCAAAATAAAACCCGGTCGGAGTATAGTGTAAATATATTACGACCGAGAGTATCGAACCCAAGGGACTTATAGAAAACTAGTCCTAAGCCGGTAATAACCTATTCTAAGACAAGGGGTAAAAGTAAATGTGATCCTAAACTAAATAACTAAATAAACTAACTTTGATTTGGGAAGATATCAATGCAAGAGTAACGTATGACCAATAATCAAGGGTGGCAAGTCTCAAAGAGAATTTAGTCTCGCAAAATGAATATGCAGGGTGACATGCCGGACCTCCGCTACCCGGCATAGTCAAGGCCTTTGAATGTGCCGGACAACTTCCATCCGGCACTACATCCGGCATCGTTCATTTCGTAAATACCACTTCCAGAATCGGGTCTGAGTAAAGGAACTTATCATCCATCCTTGTATCGTGCATAGCTAATGCCGCGAATACAACCAGAATAATGGGAAAATAAGAGATTAACCCTAAACCTTAGGTCTTGCTCCCGCTGAGGCACAGAAGACAACGTTAAAGATTACCAAAATTCTAATCTATCCTACTCTTGCTTTTGTAGCCTCAAATAGGACTTAGAAATAAGAGAATGAATAGCTAATTCATTCTACTTGGCATGAAGATTAGAACTCGGGATAAGTAACTTGAAAATTCCATAAATGATCATAAGAGTTTTACAAGGAAATCTTCCCTAACCAAAAACCTAACAAAGAATTCTACATCACCATCCACACAACTACAAGAAGAGAATATAAAGGGGGAGAAGGAGATGTTCATAGCCTTAACCTGACGAGGTCTTCTTCTTCTCTTGCGTGGATGGATCCGTAGACTTCTTTGGACACCAACAATGGAGTGGGCGGAAATATAGAAGTGAATGGCGTGGATTTGGTATGTTGAAGTGTAACAAATGATGTAGACTCTCGACCTATTTATAGAGCTTAAATATGTCTCTTGCGGGCGTCATGCCGGATCATCAGTAGCCGGCACACGTGGTAAATGTGCCCAACTGTTAACGGTCAAAACCGCCAATTCCGCGCGAAACAGTGTATATGCCGGGTAGGAGATACCCGGCATCATACCCGGCATAAACCAAATCACCAACGGCCAATAACTGCCATCGTTTGGTCAACCGTGGTGACTCTTCACTTATGCTGGATGGGATCCACCCGGCATCGTATCCGGCAAAGCCACTCTTCTGATTTATGCTCGTGCCGTGCAGGATTTATCCGGCATGGAGTCCGGCATCATTTGAACTTTTTCCTAGAAAATCATTCCTTGCACAGAAAAACTCACAAAACATAAGACTATACAAATAATATACTTTAAGACATAAAATAACATAATAACATATATTAACCTTATTTAGATAAATATAATCCTAAATCTAGCACATAAAATATGATAAGTCTGCGGCTTATCAACTAGTCATGATGCCCATTTTTGTGCCAACTGCCATCGGTGTATCAAAAGGTTTACATCCTTCCATTCCAAATCTCTTTAGTAAATCCTTTACATACTTTTGCTGGGATATGATGATCCCTTCATTATCCTGCCGGACTTGAAGTCCTAAGAAAAACTTCAATTCTCCTAGATCACTCATCTCAAATTCTTTCTTCATCAGGGCTTCGAACCTCTTACAATACTTCTCATCGGAAGCTTCAAAAATTATATCATCAACATATACTTGCACAATTAAGAAATCTTTCTTATTGTTGTAAACAAACAAAGTTTTGTCTACTTTACCTCTTTTGAATTGGTTTTCCAATAGATAGGAGGACAGGCGGTCATACCAAGACCTTGGAGCTTGTTTGAGCCCATAAAGAGCTTTGTCAAGCTTAAGAACCATGTTCTTTCCTTCTTGTGTCTCAAAACCCGGAGGTTGTTCAATATAGACTTCTTCCTTGACATATCCATTTAAGAAAGCACTCTTAATGTCAAGTTGAAATAGTTTGATTCCCTTATGTGCAGCAAATGCAATTAATAGTCGAATGGACTCCATTCTTGCTACTAGAGCAAAGGTTTCTTGGAAGTCTATTCCTTCTTGTTGACGATATCCTTGAGCTACCAAACGAGCCTTGTTCCTGACTACTTCTCCCATCTCATTCAGTTTGTTCCTAAAAACCCATTTTGTGCCAAGTACTCCTTGATGAGTGGGTCGAGGCACAAGATGTCATACGTTGCATCTTTCAAACTGATTTAACTCTTCTTGCATTGCGTTGATCCAGTCTAGGTCTTGCAGAGCTTCCTTTATGTTCTTGGGTTCAATGGATGAAACTATCGTTGAGAGAGCTAAGAGATCACGAGTTTGCGCTTTGGTCTGAATTCCTTTGGAGATATCTGATATGATGTTCTCCAATGGATGATCTTTGTATAGAGTCCGTGATTGATGAATTTTTTATGGTGATAAAGGGTTCTCGACATCATTACTTTCTTCAACGACATGTTGTTGACCTGTTGCTGACCTGTCGAGCAAGTTATCATCAGTTGGTAAGTTATCCTTGTTGTTCTCATCGAGGTTTTGTTCAGCTAGATCAAACCCAAATCCTTTATTCTCTTCAGCTTCTCTGATTCCATGGTCTTTGGTTTCATCAAAGACCACATGGACACTTTCTTCCACTTTCATTGTCCTTTTGTTGTAAACTTTGTATGCCTTGCTTCTTTTAGAGTATCCAAGGAAGATGGCCACATCACTTCTGGCATCAAATTTTCCTAGGGAACTCTTTTCGTTATTGTGGACATAACACTTACAACCAAAGACTCTGAAGTGACTTATGTTTGGTTTCCTTCCTTTGATGATCTCATAGGGAGTTTTGTTGAGAATTGGTCATATGAGTGTTCTATTTGTGATGTAACATACAGTTGACACTGCTTCAGCCCAGAAAACTTAAGGAAGATTGCTTCCCAATATCATGGCTCTAGCTACTTCTTGTAGAGTTCTATTCTTACGCTCAACTACCCCATTTTGTTGGGAAGTTCTGGATGCAAAGTATGTGTGACTTATTCCAAGTTGATCACACATCTCCACAAATTGTTGATTTTCGAACTCTGACCCGTGATTAGATCGGAGAGCCTTGATCTTGTGGTTGAGTTGTATTTGGAATTTTCCTGCAAATGCTTGAAATTTCTCAAAGACTTCATCTTTGGAAGCAATGAATATTGTCCAAACAAATTGTGAGTAGTCATCAACAATTACATTTACATACCAATTTCCTCCAAAATTTCTTATTCTCATAGGACCACATAAATCCATGTGAAGTAATTCAAGTGGTTTGGATGTGCTGACCATGTTCTTTGATTTGAAGGAAGTCTTAGTTTTCTTACTTCTAACACATGCATCACAAAGATTTGTCTCAGATTTCTTAATCTCAGGGAGACCTCTTACCAACTGCTTCTTGACAAGGTTCCTTAAGAAGGAAATGCTATCATGCCCTAGTCTCTTGTGCCATAGAGTGGAGTTATCTATTGATGCGGTCAAACATGGAAGATTTGGACTGTCAATATCCTCTAGACTAGTTACATACACATTTTTCCATCTTTTTCCCTTTAACAACTCTTTACCATTTTTCTGATTAACTATGCTTCAATGTGTAGAATCGAAATGAACTGAGTTTTCTTTGTCACAAATTTGAGATACACTAAGCAAATTGAATTTCAAACCATCAACTAAATTTACATTATCAATGACATAATCTGAAGTGAAACCAACCTTACCTACACCGATGATTTTCCCTTTCTTATTGTCACCAAAGGAAATGGTTCCTTGTTTAGAGCACCCGCTATCATTTGTCCTCTCGGGATCGCTGAGAAGAACTTCATTTTGTCTTCTGTCATGTGTTTAGAGCACCCGCTGTCGATGTACCAGCAGGGGTCCATTCCCACTCGATCCTACTTAACAAGTTAGTGGTGTGGGGTTAGGGTCCACAGAGGTGTTGGACCCAGTTCCACAAGCAACCTTTGATCTAGGATCATTTTTAACTACCCATTTTAGCCCTATTCTCTTGAGCTGCCGATTCCCCATAAATTGGGTTCTATAGCACTTGTCGTCCTGATGGCCAGGTTGTCTACCTACATTGTAGACACCTCTACGACTGGTCTTTGACTGGTAGTCGACCTGTCTTTTGTTTCTCCACATGGGTGTCCTAGGAATAGCTTCTAGCTTAGCATATTTTTCTTTGACTATTGCTAGTTCATTTTCTTTTGTATTAAACGCAACAATCAGATCATCGATTTCAGGTTGTTTTTCTAGCTTCAACTTTTCATGAGCGGAAACAATTTCACTATAGTTGATTTGTAATTTCATGAGTGCCCTTTTGAGATTATCTATCTTCTTCTTGTCTGAGCTTTCTTTCAATTTCTCATTCTCCTCCAGGAGTTCCTTATTTTCACTTTCAAAAGTCTCTAGTTGATCAACTAATATGAGGGAGAACTTTCTAAGTCCTAGAAGTTCAGCTTTTAGAATTCTTTGTTTGAGTTTGGAATAGTTTACCTGGTTTTGATCTTCTTCCTCTGATTCTGATGTATCCTTGTCTTGAGCCATCAAGCAAACTTCCTCAAGGCATAGGTGAGCCTTCTCATCTTCTGAGAGATCACTGTCTGAGGTTTGATTGTTGTCACTTAGTTCTGAGTCTCCCCATGTAGCAATGAAGGCTTCTTTCCTTGGCCCTTTGTTGAATGATCGTCAGTCATGCTTCTTGACCCTGTCGTTGTCCTCTCGGGATCGCTGAGGATAGTCTTTGATATGGTGCCCACGCTTTGAACACCCAAAACACTTGTCATTTGTTTTCTTCTGATCATCCGATTCCTTGGGATCTTTGCCTTTCCTCATCCTATTTCTTATGAACTTTTGAAAGTACCTCTTAGCATAGAGAACCATTTTATCATTATTGTCTCCTGACTCGGATCTTTCATTTTCAGCTGCTTGAAGAGCGATGCCTTTTCCTTTATCCTTAGATGAGCTTTCTGAGTTTCTTTGTTGTAGTTTTAACTCAAAAGCCATCAGGGATCCTAGCATGTCTGCCAAGAGATCAGAGGAATTTCGGATTTGATCCTCATTTGAGATTGTTCTTCCAAGTACCAACATTTCGCTGATGAGCTTGGTGAACCTTGTGTGCATTTCTGAGATGCTCTCATTTTCTTCCATTTTGAATAGCTCCCAATGAGTCAACAACAGCTCAATGCGAGTCTTTTTTATCTCATCATTTCCTTCATACGTGACTTCAAGAGTTTTCCAAATCTCTTGTGCGTTTTAGCTGAAGCTACCTTGGAATATTGTTCAGGTAGTAGTACGCAGTGTAGAATCCTTACTGCTCGAGCATTGAAAATCAACTTTTTGATTTGATCATCCGTCATGTTGTCTACTAATATGTCTTGTCCTTGAGCATCTTGGAAGGTATATTCACTGTGATATAACCCTCCACATCCTGGGATCATCAGACTTTATGTGAAACTCCATTTTGTTTTTCTAGAGAGTGTAGTTGTCTCCATGAAAAAGGGGTGGTCTATTTGGTGCAGAACCTTCTTCTGACGCTAGTAGATTTACATGAGTCATTTTAGATCCTCTTCAAAAACAGTTAGCTTTCTAGAAGAGACCCGCTCTGATACCAATTGAAACTAATTAGTGCACCCAATGCGTCCCCGAAATTCACTCAACCTCCCTTGCCTCCACACATGGACTCCCGGGACTGTTTCTACTTTACCTCTAAAGTCGTCAACCCTCTTCTGACTATCGGCCTACGGTTCACCGACCGTTCCTCGACGGTTCCCCGACCTGTCATTCTATCAAATACCCAACGTATTGATACTCTAACCTAGTCCTCTCTAGCTCACCAACTCTCTAGCACTTACACACACTCTAGTCTGACTCACACTTGCTTAGTTTGTATCTCTCCTTTTTTTCCTCTCTCGCAAGCTTGTTTTACAAAGGACATTAATGCACGTATATATACTAGTTAGTTAAGATGTAAACTAACAACCTATGAGTTGTAGACTCTAAGAGTAGAGTACTTCTTCTTCTACGAATATAATAGCCACACCCTATAGTAGATTTTCTTCCAACTTGATCTGGAGCCAACAGCACACGTGTTGCCTTGTGAATGGGCAAGTTGGCGGCGCGTCTCCCAAGTGGTCGGTCACCACTAGCATCCTCAACTTGTCTGACCTTTTCTGGTTCATTAATGCTCATAAATGCTCTCTTCTGAATTTATTGTAGCTATGTAATGATGTTCATTAATAGCCTTTGCTTATCTTGTTATCTTGCACATTAATGAGGTTCATCTTGTCGTGAACTAGTTGCTGGTATGAGTGTGACACATCTGAGTGAGTTTATCGACGTTGCTAAATCCTTTTGGTCCTTGTTTAATGTCTGATGTAAGAGATACATGATAGTGTGGTTCTTGACTGCTTGTGTGTTGCTAGACGTTCTCTGGAGCTCTCGCCGACAGGTGCCCGACTGGTAGGGCACACGTCATGATATGAGCGCGCTTGCAACCTTGCATACTAAGCCACTCATGACTTAAGTGTGCTTACAACCTTGAGTGCTAAGCCACTTATTAACCTATTTATCTGAATTATAAGCTTGACAAACATGTTAGATAAACACCACAGGTTTGCTATCATCAAAACAAAGGATCTTGACTTAACAACAACTATCAGTAATGACGAAGCACTTAGGTACAACACCACACAGCCAAAAAGCTTGTGAACCCTGAAATTAAACCCTAAGCACCCCCGCTGAGGCTTTCATATATCCCATTTCGATATTACAAAGCTCCACAAACAACCCTAAGCACCCCCGCTGAGGCTTTCATATATCCCATTTCGATATTACAAAGCTCCACAAAACAAGCCAGCCCGTGATGAATATCCAACCCGGTGACCAAAGGAAGCGAGGAACCTAATTCTCGGATAACGTTTTCATCAGTCCAAAGAAGCAACGCCACTATCAACATGACGAAGTGATCCATAAATGGTCCCAGAGTGACACAGAATCCAAAGAGCTCACATCAAAACAGCTCTTAAAGCTCAAAACCGGGAGACACAAGAACCACGAAGGCAAATTCAAAAGAGGATAAAACAAAGAGGAAAATCCGAAGTGCCTCGAAGAATCCAAATGACAAAAAAAGAGAAATAGTGTGAAGGACGACTTCAAGAGTTCCAGGTCCAAAGCTCGAAAACACATCAAAGCAGCTAGACAACTTCAAGACAAGGAAGGAAAATCTGAGGGAAGACGCAAGTTGCAGCTTTGGTCACCCCTACATGCTTCACATACCTCAAAATCCCTCCATAATCCCGTTGTCTTTCATCACACCCAATGTCCATGTTATAAGCTTTAAAGACTTCCGATTTGGTAGTTGTGTGTCCAATCACGTGAAATAACAGATCAAATGCGTACATTTGACAAATGTCAAATTCAATGGTCCATAAGTTTTGACCGTAAGCAAGAAACAAGTGCAAACACCAAACACATCGAGTGTAGGTTAGGAAGTACCACATCAAAACATAAGCCTTGACCTTGTGAGGATAGGACTTGTTCGCACATTTAATCAAAGAAAATAGTGGGGGTAATTGATAGGGAACTCTATCTCAGATTATCTCAAGGAAAGAATACTAGGGGCAATTGTTGGTTCCAACAATTGCCATGACAACACCAACCGAAATTTGGAGCTTAAGCACCACAACCACACAACCGCCACTTCACCACACAGACCCACATAAGTCCTTACCTTCACACCATACACCACACAGGCCCACATAAGCCCTTACTTCCACATCACCACTACACAGGCCCACTGAAATACCCCTAAATTAATTTAAATTAATTTAGGGGATTTCTTTTATTAAACCTTTAATAATACTATTTTGTATTAAATTATTATATGGAATTATGAATATTAAATTATTATATGGAATTATGAATATTAAATTATTATATGGAATTATGGAAATTAATTTAGGGGATTCCTCCTATTTAACTCTAAAGAATACAATTTAATATTTAATTATTATATATTATTATATAGTATTATGAATTTAATAACAAGATTTATAAGTCAATAAATCTTGGAAAAATTCCTAGACACTCCAATTATATTATAAAGATTTTAGAATTATTGGGAGCATTGGTTTGAAACATAAAAGTCAATATAAAATACTAGAAACCTTAAAGCTTGTTAAGCCTTGCTAGGGTTGACTTTTTTGAGAATGGTCAAACCAGCCCATGAAACCTATACCAATAAATAGGTTATGGAAAACCATGAAGATCGATAAAAAGAACGTCAAAAACGGATCATCCTAGCCAAAGTTATGATCAAGTGAAGTTTAGAACCAAAAATTTGAAATATGCCACGTGTCACACTGTCACAGGTCGCCTACACTTAGCATAAAAATCGGAACTTCCATCAGTGATTTTTCCCTAACTTTAGACGGCTATATCTCACTCATCCCTCAGTATTTTTCAATGCCGTCTTTTTCATTCTCTTCTCTAAAAAGTCCTCTTTCCAACCATTACTCACACATACCCTAATTCATTATACATCAGCCGCAAATTCGATCTAAAGTTGCCTACTTGCGAAACCTGTACCCTGTTTTCCAGCTTTTCACCGAATTCAGGTAAACTTCGTTCGATCATAACTTCTTTATCTCTCAACCAAAATTTGATTTCTTTAGCTTATTTTGAAGATCTCTAATCCCTCTACAATTTTCATGTTGATGACCAAGGCTGATACGTAACCGTTTGGAGGATATAGTTGCCTTAAGTTTCCGATTCAACATCACATAAAATCATAGAAAACTGCAAGGTATAAACTCGTAACTTTCAACTTCGATTTCTTCTTGTGTGTTGCGAGTTAGAGTGAGTTCTTGTTATCAATATGTAGAGATAAGTTTCTTCTTTCGATTAAGCCCACACACATAGTCTGACTCGATCTGTACTGAAATTTATAGAGCTTCAAAGTCGGCTTCACGAACAGCTCGAAAGTTTGAACTTTTCCAGAATCCGAATTCGAATTCCTCCGTTATTGCAATTCCGGTGAGTTATCCTTTCAATTCCTCCGATGTAGCTGATCGGTATTGTATTGTCGACCTAACACATGTACCAATTTCATCTATTATGTATTAGATTAAGAGAATTTTGCTAAAATCGAATTCGAAACCCATAGAAACCTAACTCACGAACCCAGAATCGTTCTTGCTGTATACGGAATGTTAGCTAGAGAAATTGGTATCATTAGAACCGCAAGGAAATTTCGAGTTCAATGGGACAAGAATCACTCGATTTCGTTTTGTGGATTGAGAGAAATTGTGAATTTAGTACTCGAGTCGATTTGGGGGCGGATGAAGAACTCGGGTTTCAGCAGCCGTCCGATTGTAGTTATAAGAAACGGACGGCCGAGATTAGATCGTTTCAAATTAAAAGTATAAGTTTTTATAATAATTCCAGAATTTAAACTTAACTTGTTGGATTTAGTTAATGGTCTTCCCGAATGTGTTTTGACTTGAAATTTTAATCATAGATTCCTTATAAAATCTAGTTTATTTTGATGTATATTAATATGGGTTTTGAGTTTTTAAACGTAAGTTATAATTTTTGCAAGTTATGAGTATTATGGAATTATTTGGAAAATTTAAAAAGATATTTTTATGAAATAAAAATTTTATAATATGTCTAAAATGTTATAGTTACTATATACTTAATTTGGGAATTTTTGGACAAGAGGAAATAGGTTTAAAAATTGTATTTCTAAGGTTTTTCATAAGTTACCTTATAATATAAGGTTTTTAATGTAACCAAAAATTAAAGTATAGATGATTAATAAACTTTATAGGTTGGGGAAAATATAATAAGACTAAACTAACATTTAATACAGAATGTTAATAAATATTTTTGGGTATAAACTTTTAAGTGAAGTAAATATATATATAAAAGGAATAAAATAGTAACTTAGGTTAAATCAAGGAACTAAATTAATCTATATTTATATTAATTATATAATATGGTAGTTAATATACTTAATTGAAACTAAGGGAAATACTTTATTTTATAAACCATATTTTGGATGTAGATATGTGTAAAAGTTAATATAAATAATTAAATGCAATAAAACTACATAAGGAATGTCTTGAATAAATCCTAGTATACATATATGATAAATAAATAAATAAATAAAAGACATAAAATACCTTATAGCAAATAGAATATGAAGGAATTAATAAGTTAAACTAAACCTATACATAATACTATTAAAAGAATATTATATGAGGTAGTATTGAATTGTGGTTATGAAATTAAGCTTAAAGAGTTATCTTGGATTTCTAAGATTTATATAAACCATATTAAAATACATGTGTAATATTATTTGTCAAAGACCAGAATGTAAATCTATAATTTGGTTAGGTAATTAATAAGTTGGGACTTAGGAATATTTGTAATTAGATTTTACACAAATAGAACTTACTATATAATAATAAATAAATGTAATACTTTTACATCTAAATGTTCTTAATATATAAACAATAATAAAATAAATAAAATACTTTTACATCTAAATGTGAGGTGGATTAGTAAGTCTAGATTTAATCATTTCTTAACATTTATGGTATTGAAATATAACTTAATGTTTTAAGATAAAATCATTAAAAGGATTATGATATAAAACTATATTAAACTATGATTTGGAAATTTATCTAAATAATAATCCTTAAGTTTCTTGGCATTAGATAAGCCATATGAAATACATTTATAACATTTATTACCAATACTTAGGATGTGAGTTTACAATTAAGAGGTATTTAGTAAGAATTTATAGAAGGTTTATATATAGGAATTTGATACTTAAAACCTTTGAACCTTTTATTAGATAAAACTAAGTTACATAAGATATTATATTGATATACTTTACGGTAATGGGAAATAATGATATGTTATTTGAATATAAAATATGAGAATTTTCATAATAGATTATCTTATTAAATAATTAACAATTTCACTTACGAACCAGAATTTAATTCTTTGATAAATTCTACTCTATGTAGATATATTGTCCATCCTAAATACAATAAAGGAAATTAATTTATTAAGTTATTCCTTTGAAACCTTAGGTTTTGTAAAACAATTTAAAACGTATTTAAGGCTTAAGTTTAATGAAGTTTAGTACAAAGGATTATACATAGTCTACAGAGAGAATGTGTGTAAAAATATAACATTTAGGAAATTGAATGTAAGTAAGGATACATTAAAGGTTATACTAAACACCTTATTGTATAGGTAATAATAAAACATATAATATACCTTGTGAATACTAAATGTAAGATTAATTCGTTAAATCTAAGTTAACTATAGTATGTTGTTTCAAGATGAAAAGTAATTTAACATCTTATGACAAGATTATTAGATGGTTATAATAAAAAGTCTTTCTGAACTAAAGATAAGATAAATGAGTTAGTAACTCAATTAGGTTATAATAAAATGTCTACAACACTATGATTCCAATATACAAGATGTGGATCTTAATTAAGTTGAGGGGAAGACTTAATCACAATGGATTATCTAATAGATATTGATAAAATACATAATCATTACATTGTGAAATAATAGTATAGTATTATGGGATTAATCCATCATAGGTCATAATACAATGTTTATTCTAAATTAAGAATAAAAGTATTGAGCTTAAGTTTATCATTGGGATTCTAAGATTGATTATATAATATAAAACACCCTTATGATATAAAGGTCTCAAAAGTCTTGAATGTGAGGATTGTGGTTAAATATGAATAAAGTGGATAGGTGTAACACCCCTACCGCTAATACTGCCATTACCGTCCAATCTCCTTATACAATCCAGACTCACGCAGCGGATACTTACATACTCAACGGCGGGTGATACAATACCGTTAGCCACCCACGTGACTAACGAGGCTACTACTACTACTACTACATACAGCATCGGTCTGATGGACCGGAATATCCGAGTACTACACACTTACAATACATACTCCAGTTACCAATTCAAATACTAGAACTTCCCATTCATTACAATACTCCATAAGTTCAATACAGTATAATACACCGAGTTTTACTAAGATCCTTATACAAGTACAATACCTTCTTCAATTCCATACACACTCATTAAGGGTCTAACCACTACCCATTCCTCACAAACTACTTACTTCCTAAGTACAAGGGGTGTGCCACATAGTACACTTCTATATTCTACTTCTAACCATCCAGGTGTAGCCACCGGTCTCTTACCTTGACCATATCCGCTTCGGGCACCTGCACACTAAAAACGTTCCCCCTAGGGGGTCAGCTTTTGCTGAATATGATAACCGCATACCCCGCGTACTAGTGAGGGTACGCCGACCACTTGGTCGAATACATGCGATTCATTTTATTCATACATAAATGCATATATGCTTTCGTATATAATACTACAATAGTTTACAAGGCATACATACATACACACAGTACAATACACGCAAGGAAGACAATACAAATCAACAAAATTCTTACTTACCTTTTCCGGGATACACATACGCGATACACATTCAATACATACACAGTACTCCATGCTTGTTAGCTTCATTTGTTCACCCGGGTTAATCGGGTGAAGATTACTCTTTTACTCGTTACACAATACTTACGCATACATACTCATACTTTACGTACTTACTGATCCATACTTACTTACTCTTACTCATGTTAAGTCGGTATGACCTCTGGGCAGGGACTACACCGTCCCACCACCAGGCTTTACTTGGTTCACAAATCCAGGATGCTACCCATTTAAGGGATTTGGGCCGTGGACCAGTTTAAGAACCAGGAATCGGATTCAACCTCTTGTGACTCCTTATCCTCACGCGTGGCTGAAACTATATCGGACTTCTACTCATTCCAATTTACTCACGTCTAAGTTAGGAGTTAGGTTGTTAGGAATTAGTAGAAGTCATTCATTCAAGCCACATACACAAATACATTGTTCATATACACATCCATACGTAATACAACACAATAGACAAGTACACTATGAGATACAATACACTTCACCATCATTCAAATATTTCATGAATTATACAAACTATTGTTCAAGAATATCAAGAACAATGTAAACAAGCACAAGTAAGTGCGATATAGTCCGATTCATGCATTTATCTTATTAGGTGATCAAATAAGCACACAAATCGGGGTAACCAGATTAGGATACAGGGCATGAAGAAATCATACCGTTCACCGTTGTACTTGTGTCCGACGTTCCTCCGGTGTTCACAAATCAAATCCTATGATGTACATACAATCGAGTGATTAATCTAACTATCATTAACTTAACTCGACTACTCTTATGTTTCCTAACTCATACTTATTGGGTCTTTGAAATTCTTATACTTACAAATTGTTTACTTACTTTCCATTACTCTAAGTTACTTCCTTACTTAGCAAGGGTGTTCTCATATACATATGTATATATATACATGTGGGTATACATATATAAGTATATATACTTATTATAATTATACATATTTTTTTTTTTTGACCCGACCGACCGCACCCAGGGTCGGACCCAAGGTCGGTCGAAGTCAGTAGGGTACATACGCTGGAAAATTACAGAGCCGACCGACCTTGCAAGTCCGGTCCCAAGGTCGGTCCATTCCAGTGAGTTTTGTTTTCGACATCCTGGAGTCGACCGACCTTGCATGTCCGGTCCCAAGGTCGGTCTATTCCAGAAGGTTTTCTGACGGAAATTTTTCTGGCCGACCGACCTTGCAAGTTCGGTCCCCAAGGTCGGTCCATTCCAGAAGGTTTCCGTCCTTTGTAAATCTGGGCCCGACCGACCTTGCAAGTCCGGTCTCAAGGTCGGTCCAGTCCAGTATTTGCATTTTTATTTCTGTTTTCAGTCCCTCTTCTTACCCATTACTTCCCCATTGTTCCTACACTTAATCCCACATCCTTTAGGCACCTAATTAAGCTTCTAAACATGCTCAAATCCTTTACCAACTCCTTACTCCTTTTCATACCAATTCACACACATATTTTCTACATTTGCCTCTAGCACTTACATTATTTCTCCTAGTTGTGTTTGCTACAGATTTTGGCTCCTACTCCCTCCATACATATTCTCATCTACTAATGCCATTTCCAAGGCCTACAATGCATTACCTTACCTCCTCAAGTTCAACACTCTTTTTACTAGGTCACGCACATAAGTTCTCCTAGTTTCTCCAACACATTTCAACAACTCTTGTTACAGATTTTTACCTTCTCACTCCTCATACTACAACTACCATTCCATAGTTACCAAACATCTCTACTAACTCCAATACACACCATGGTTCCCCATTCACCAAGTCATTCTTAAATACATAATTCCTACCAAAATTTTGCCATAGTTTACCTACAACTCTAACTTAGCCACACATACACATTCTCACCAAATTCATTCCTAAACTAACCATACCCATACAAGGGTCCTACAGCAATCAATACAATACCAATTCATCAATACTTCCTTAATCCACAATACTAATACACATACACATTACATTTGGCTCCAAAGCCAACAATTCAAATACTTGCTCTTAAATACTCAAACTTACACAATTACATTACTAATACATCATTTTGGGCTCCTTAATTAGTTCACCCATTCCCATTACTCTAATGCATTTACATTTACCATTCAAGAAAGAGTTCTTACCTTAAGCTCTTATTTCCTCTTTTCTTTTCCAGTTCTTCTCTTCTCTCTTTCTTGCCCAAATCGGCCATATGGGGAATGGAGTTTGCCAATTCCATTCCCATCACCCAAAGCACCCAAAATAAGTGCAATTAACATACTAATCCCTTAGATTAATGCTAGTTCATTGAAATGCTTTACACAAGATTTCTAGGGTTAGAAATCACATTACCTGTAAGGGTATAAGTGAAGCTTGGTATGGCTCAAGAACAAGATTCCACTCCTCCAAGAATGCCAAAATCGGCTAGAGTACAAGGGAACCAAACGGTTTAGTCTAAATCTCGTTTTGCCCGCAAGGGCTAGAAAAAGGTAATGTTTCAAGGATTTTTTACCTCAAAATATCAAGGAGAAGGAGGTGGTTCTAATGGTGGTCTTGAAGCTCCAAATGCTACACACCCATGGATGAAGATGCTCATTTTCTGATTTTGAAAAGAGGGAAATGTTCCCTGATGAGAGGAAGACAATGGTGTAGTGTTTGTAATTTTTGGAGAAGGTTTGGACACCTCATAAGAGGAGAGAAGTGAGTGTTTTTGAGGGTTCTCCATTTCTCCATTGCCATGGTGAGGAAGAAGGCAACCAGAGAAAGAAAGAGAGTGAGGGGAGATGGGGCTGTACGTGAGTGAGGGAGATAGAGAGTAGGAGAGAGAGTGTAAGGGGTTAACTTTTTACTTATTAAATGTGTTCTTGTAGTGCTTAGCATAATAAATAGAGGGTGTGAGGGAGTGTGAGAGAGGGCTCACAATCGGACACACACACAGCCCATATGGGTTTGAAAAATTTTATTTACAATATTGGACACATAAGTTTGAGTATTTATGTTCTATCCCACAACTTCTGTTTTTGACAGTTTTTAGTATTTTCTCGTTTTATTGATTTTATTGGTTCTAAAGCTTACTAATATTTATTAATGATTATTTAGTTGACCAAATTGTACGAGTCTATTTGACCCGCTTAAAGTCACGTTTTCCCGGTTACCTCGAAAAACACGCTTTAATGTCATTAGTGCTTTTAATCCATTTTAAGGATCCGTTTTCTTCAGGATTGTTCCCTAATATTTATTTAGACTTAATTAACCCTTTATAATCCTTATAATACGCTAACCAAGGTCTCCTACCCTCCTATGGTTAGTTAAGTTTATTTACGTTTTCGCTTTTTAAGCGGTTCTTTATTTTCTTTTGGATTTATTCCCTTACCAATATTTCTTAATCATTATAGGCTCTTAAATACCTATTAGGATAATTTAATCGCCATATTTAAGGTCAGGGTATTTCAATCTACCCCCCTTAAGAACTTTGTCCTCAAAGTTGTCGAGGTTACAGGTTTACAATTACTCATCCTTACATGTCTAATACCAAAAGTCACACTTCGTCCTCCTTACAATTCCCAAATCCACTGCTCACGGTCTCTACATCCACACCATACAAATGTACTATAATTACTCCAATCCACATACTACCAACCATGGTTCCACATTACCAGGTTTTCACATATATACAATGCAAAGCTATCCCCAAAGCAATGCAATACACGTACAGTCCCGCAGGCACTCAGGTCATCTAGACACAGGACTCCTCTATGTCCCGCTGCCCTTGGAATAAACAATATGCTACACTACTATCTCTCCGGTACAAGCTTCTAACCAAATCTTCGTTCTCAGTCTAAGGAAAGTCCTTCCCAACAGCTAATTAGAAATCCTTCTAAGCATACAACTCCAAATTTCAATTTATATTCATTACAGCTCTCTATGCGTGATTCTTGTGACCACTTAAGGGAGCTTCAAGAATCGTTTGACCCTGATGTGATCAGCCCAGTGTTGAACTATATTTCCACCTCAATTTATGTTCGGTTCCCTTGATGATCAGGATCAAGTTCGACTTCCACATTAGTTTCAACAAACAATAATTTAATTGTTTTTTTCTATCTTTTTACCCTTTCTAGTCGTGATTACGAATTCATACATCTCCAAAGGATGGAATCAGTCCATCCATCATCCTCACTCTACTTCCCAAATATGTGGTTCATACCTAAATGCTCATTTCATCAGCCTTCACTACTTCCATCCATTACTCTCCATCATTCCATATTCTGACTAGGGATTACCATACTTGTAAAATTAGTTGTCCTCCACTCTCAATAGTTTACCAAGGTATTACCTACACCTAGACTTCATTCATCTACTACTCTCATTCATTTCGTACTACTTCTTCAAAGGCTACAATACTTGTGGAGCTCCGTCCACTACTCGTTACTTTCTTTTACTAATACTCTTACGTGGTGTTACAAGGTAGGTTATCCATTCTATGGTATTTGCATCTCATGCCTAATTACCACAATTTCAATATGAACGAATACTTATGTTATTAACATAGTACCAATCATCCAATCAATTCTCATTTGTGCTATGCACATTATAGTTTATGTGTTTATTCATGAAATTCACATTATGCCGTTTTCGCTTACCCCCTTGAAAGGGATTACGCACGTAATCTACCCTATGTTATATTATTAAACATTGGTTTACTCAATTGGGCAATCCGAAGCGTTTTAGCTTGTTTACGGTTTGTTACATAATATACCCTTGTCAAAGGGTCCTAATCATAACAATGGTTTAGTCTTGCACCAAGGATTCCTATATGAGTTTATTTAACTCATAATTAATTCGGTCTCAGGTTCCAGTCTATTAGGCTTCAAGGCATTAATAGCCTTTACTATACTTACTAGGTATATTATCTCCTAGCTAGGGCCACAAGCTTGCTGCGCGACCTGATGAAACTGGGTTACTTACCCTTCGTGTTATCCTTAATGTGCTATACATCGCCTTTTTATTCGTCGATTATTGAATAAGGTTACTAACAGTGTGGTATCTTTGCACGCTGTTTGAACTCAATGAGTTAAGATTTATAACCTGCTCTCTGGCAATCTATTAGTATACTATTCGTGCTCCATGATTATTCACTAAGTTCCTCCGACTTATTGTCGGGCGAGGTTAAGTCACTACTTAGTTGTAGTGCTTCCTCTGTTGTCAATAGCTTCTGAATTATACCAGTTCTTCTGGTTCAGTACAAGTGTTCTTCACTTGTGTGACCTTGCATTCTCTGTGGTTGGTCCTAGTGACTTTCTTAAGTCTCTTTTCACCCTTTATTCCATTGGAATTCACATTTGTGATTATTAGTGTGTTGTACACTTTTCGTGCTTCTTTGGCCTTAGACCGCACAGTTTGTTGCTAAGCTTGCTTAACTGGCTTATGCCATGTTTGTTGGTGAAAAGAAGGGTTTACTATGGTTTACATTCTCCATATCCCTAGCCATCCCATTAGGTCATTAGCTGCACAAGTGCAATACCAAAACACTCAGTCATACAGAGTGCAGAGGTGTAAACACTTGACAGTAAGTCCCTTATGTGATAGGAAAGAATATTTCTGCCTGTTATCTCGTACTTATACTCCGTGTCATTATCTGCTACTTCCTCATAGCGGTCGCTTGCTGCGCACCATACTCTTACTCATTATACAACATCGTTCTTACTGACTGTGTTACTGTGGTAGTTCATCTTTACTCATTACCATTGTCGTTGGCACCATTTTCTTATGGTGTAAATACACTAGGAGGTTCCTAGTTCATATGTATGATGATTGTCGTAGCATACCGCAGTGGTATTATCTTCCTCATGTGGAGATGTTTTATTTCAGTTTAGGTTTCACGAGTAGGTTGGCTTACCTCACATTATTTCCATCATTTATGAGGCCATTTACCAATTATCTTGGTTGGCCAAGAATAAAGTAATTTATCGGGTTACAAGCTGTAACAGCCCAGTCTTAACTCGCATGTGCCCGCTTGGACCGCAGTCCGCACGGTTTTGTTCTCGGGGTACCATCCTCAAAACGCGTCTCACACAAGGGAAGAGTATCCCCACACCCATAAGGCGTGGTTCGTGCTCTCTCTCGATCGACGTGAGGGACCCCTGCCGTGGGTATCACTCAAGCCCTCTTGAGCGTTGGTCGTTTGTGGTGTCCAATGTGCATTCACATTGATTGTTTTTGACAATTACTGTCTCCCGTGCTGAGCGTTGGTTATAGGCTCTAGCTGTGCAGTTTTACTTTCGTATGTACATCGCCGAATATCCCAAGAAACTTCAAGGGTCTTCTGATCCCGTTCTCTATTTGAAGAGTATTTTATTACTGATAAATGAAAGTGATTGTGGAGGGGTTTGTCACCACTCATAAGTCTCATGGTAGGGTTACTATGTTAGTACCTGCTTATATACTGCATATGGAGTATACTTACTCCTTTAAGTTTTGATGGTCTAGAATGTATTTTCCTTGTTTCATCATCTTTTGGCAATATCTATAGGCGTAGGCTTAATTGTTGTAGTAGATGGAAGCCTTTCATATGGGTTCACATCTTCACCACATTGGTGGTCTCCGGTTAACGAGGGGTACCTTCCTTTGGGTTCTCGTAGTGTCCAAGTGTGGACCAGGCCATTGTTGGCATTATAACGATTTCTATGCCTCTGTGTAATCATTGCTACAAAAGGCATGAATGGCAATTTAAAGCTTCGTCAACTGTATACTAAAGTGATGTTCTAGTGACAGTGACATTGAGTTGGCCACCACCCCAAGCCACTCAGGATGTTGGGCTTGAATTGGTGGTCTAGTTGTTGATTTGTTTGTCGTATGGGACAATATGTTGCAAGTTTTTGTTATCAAATGGTGTGGGTTATGCAACCGTTAAGGTTTTCATAACATAGTTGGTTGATGGCTTTTAAGCCTTATTACTGCAAGCTGTGCTCTTCGCAAGCTGCTTATACATGTTTCCACTCCATGTATACCCCATAGGTTGGAGGTATTACTAGGCTCCATGGTAAGTCGTGACATCACGCTTCCGTTCGTAGGAGGCCCCTTTTGGCATTCTGATGTCAATCAGTGCCTTTCGGTGGCTGAGGGTATTTCTTGTTAAGTGAAATCCCTTCGGTGTCCTAACCGAATGTTCGTTCTGGTTGTCGCGCTCTCCCTATGACGCTTTTTCGATTGGTGTTACCTCAGACACCCTTCGAGGATTGCTCCTGGGTGTTGTTAGGTTATGCCGTTACATCCGGCTAATGTTTATGATATGATATCACTATACCGCCTTGTGGTATTGTATTTAAGTTATTCCCTTTTGGGTTATAACGTCTCCCGTTGTTGGGTAGACCGTTTATACTTGCTCCTAGTACTTGAGACTAGGTTTAAATATCCTATTCGATAATGGATTATATTTAGTGGTAATCTTGTGATCGCTCTTGGGAACCCCGTCCCGTCTGTTGAGCATTGGTGTTCACGTTAGGCGATTGCCTTACTGTGTTTAGGCTGGGTATGCTTCCCAGCTGTCATGTAGTTGTTTGATGACTCTGGAGACATATCCAATGTCTATACTCACTAGTCGGTGCTCCTTGCACTTTCTAGTTCTTATTCCTTACTTCCAGATGGATTCTCTGAGTTCCTTTATATTTGTTCGTCTGGGGTGTCCAGCTGTGCTGGTTTGAACTTATTGACGGTCTGTAGAACGGAGTTGACTACCTCCCGTGTTTTGTGCACTACATGTATACATACGTGGGGTACCATGTTGATACGTTACCACTTACCTAACTATACGTCAGGCCCGTAAGCTCCTTCGGAGTGCGGTCGTCCCACATCCCGTAATTGGGTACACTCGTAGTGCTCGCCACACGCCTAGGTGAAGTATTCTATTGTCAACTCCTCTTGTATCATTCTATGATATTCACCGCAATTGTTGGTTTGGTTTCTAAAAATCCAAGGTTTTAAAAGAAAGGTTGTGGTTTGAAAGAAAATTTGGGTTTTAAAATCATAGTGCGGTGTTAAAAGAAGTTCTACATGGCATAGCCATGTTTGAGGCTTTGACCAAGTCCAGCTTCTTGCTGGCTGGTATGTTCTTTGTGCAATGGTCAGGCCGTCAAGCCCTTCCAAGATTTTTTCTTCCATTTGTGGGATCTGTGATCCTGTAGTTGCTTCATTGCAGTTACGGTATTACTATGTACCTGTGATTTATTAAAAGTCCTCCTTAATGATCCTATTATTACTGCACTTGCCGTGGCAAGTGCGTGGTACTGGTGGTTTTTGGGTAAACCTATACTGGTCACGGCATGGTTTCCACTAGTATTCGATAGTCTTGTCGACTTCTCCATTGATCCAATGATCATTTACTTAGGTTAATTAACCTTCTGAGTAACTTCTTAGTAAGTTTAACATGGCTGTCGTAGACCTGGGTACTTCTCCAATTCTTGGAGATTCCCATTTGATTTGGTTGTGTTCTTCCTTGTTGCTCGTTCCCACCCGTTTGTTGTGGTTACTGAGCCTGAGTTGTTTTAGGCACCACAGTTGTAGTTGCGGCAG
The DNA here is from genome assembly GCA_023374045.1 of Limonium bicolor. Taxonomy (NCBI): domain Eukaryota; kingdom Viridiplantae; phylum Streptophyta; class Magnoliopsida; order Caryophyllales; family Plumbaginaceae; genus Limonium; species Limonium bicolor. The sequence continues at coordinate 114,206,075 of CM041779.1, read as the reverse complement.
ATTACATCTTGTGAAAGTTCCTGTAGCTGTCTGAGCTATGTTGGCCAGGTATCGTAACCTTAATGGCGTTATAGTTTTGGAGTTAACCGCTCCTGACTATGTCCTTAGTCAATGGGTATACCTTTGGTGGTATTATTTGAATACTACAGCCCCGTAGACTTACGTCTCAGGTTTTGTTACAGTTCCTTTTTCCGCTCTGTTGCACGCTTAGTGTTCCTTTCCCTGCTACTAGTAGATTAGCCAGATTTTGCGACTGCCAAGCATGTCGCCCCATGTTGTTGTAAGTTGTAGCCTCCTCATGGTGGAGTGCTCATCCCACCGCTATTAAGTGTGGTTATTGTTGTTCAACCGGGATCCATCTCCGGGACTTCCATTCCTTGGAATCTACTATATGCTGGTCCTTATTTACTGTGTGATTGTTTCACAACTGCCAGATCGGGTTTTCCCGAGTATGAGAGGACTTTCCTTCTCTCTGGCGTTCTTTCCCAAGTCATACATTGGGGTTTGCGGTGGGCGGGACTGGTATTGTAGGTATCCGGTACACACCGGGAGTCCCTATCTAGCATATCTCTAATGCTAACACTCAGCCCTTAGCCCTAAGCTTCTAATTCCTAACTCGGTATTCCTAAACTCGGTATTTCCAGTCATCAGAGCGATACTTCGCTCTGATACCACTTTTTGTAACACCCCCCGCTAATACTGTCATTACCGTCCAATCTCCTTATACAATCTAGACTCACGCAGCGGATACTTACATACTCAACGGCGGGTGATACAATGCCGTTAGCCACCCACGTGACTAACGAGGCTACTACTACTACTACATACAGCATCGGTCTGATGGACCGGAATATTCGAGTACTACACACTTACAATACATACTCCAGTTACCAATTCAAATACTAGAACTTCCCATTCATTAGAATACTCCATAAGTTCAATACAGTATAATACACCGAGTTTTACTAAGATCCTTATACAAGTACAATACCTTCTTCAATTCCATACACACTCATTAAGGGTCTAACCACTACCCATTCCTCACAAACTACTTACTTCCTAAGTACAAGGGGTGTGCCACATAGTACACTTCTACATTCTACTTCTAACCATCCAGGTGTAGCCACCGGTCTCTTACCTTGACCATATCCGTTTCGGGTACCTGCACACTAAAAACGTTCCCCCTAGGGGGTCAGCTTTCGCAGAATATGATAACCGCATACCCCGCGTACTAGTGAGGGTACACCGACCACTTGGTCGAATACATGCGATTCATTTTATTCATATATGCTTTCGTACATAATACTACAATACTTTACAAGGCATACATACATACACACAGTACAATACACGCAAGGAAGACAATACAAATCAACCAAATTCTTACTTACCTTCTTCCGGGATACACATACGCGATACACATTCAATACATACACAGTACTCCATGCTTGTTAGCTTCATTTGTCCACCCGGGTTAATTGGGTTGAGATTACTCTTTTACTCGTTACACAATACTTACGCATACATACTCATACTTTACGTACTTACTGATCCATACTTACTTACTTACTCTTACTCATGTTAAGTCGGTATGACCTTTGGGCAGGGACTACACCGTCCCACCACAAGGCTTTACTTGGTTCACCAATCCAGGATGCTACCCATTTAAGGGATTTGGGCCGTGGACCAGTTTAAGAACCAGGAATCGGATCCAACCTCTTGTGACTCCTCATCCTCATGCGTGGTCGAAACTATATCGGACTTCTACTCATTCCAATTTACTCACATCTAAGTTAGGAGTTAAGTAGTTAGGAATTAGTAGAAGTCACTCATTCAAGCCACATACACAAATACATTGTTCATATACACATCCATACGTAATACAACACAATACATAAGTACACTACGAGATACAATACACTTCACCATCATTCATATATTTCATGAATTATACAAACTATTGTTCAAGACGAATATCAAGAACAATGTAAACAAGCACAAGTAAGTGCGATATAGTCCGATTCATGCATTTATCTAATTAGATGATCAAATAAGCACACAAATCGGGGTAACCAGATTAGGATACAGGGCATGAAGAAATCATACCGTTCACCGTTGTACTTGTGTCCGACGTTCCTCCGGTGTTCACAAATCAAATCCTATGATGTACATACAATCGAGTGATTAATCTAACTATCATTAACTTAACTCGACTACTCTTACGTCTCCTAACTCATACTTATTGGGTCTTTGAAATTCTTATACTTACAAATTGTTTACTTACTTTCCATTACTCTAAGTTACTTCCTTACTTAGCAAGGGTGTTCTCATATACATATGTATATATATACATGTGCGTATACTTATAAGTATATATATATATTTATTATAATTATACATATATTTTTTTTTGTTTGACCCGACCGACCTTACCCAAGGTCGGACCCAAGGTCGGTCGAAGTCAGTAGGGTACATACGCTGGAAAATTACAGAGCCGACCGACCTTGCAAGTCCGGTCCCAAGGTCGGTCCATTCCAGTGAGTTTTGTTTTCGACATCCTGGAGTCGACTGACCTTGCATGTCCGGTCCCAAGGTCGGTCTATTCCAGAAGGTTTTCTGACGGGAATTTTTCTGGCCGGCCAACCTTGCAAGTTCGGTCCCCAAGGTCGGTCCATTCCAGAAGGTTTCCGTCCTTTGTAAATCTGGGCCCGACCGACCTTGCAGGTCCGGTCTCAAGGTCGGTCCAGTCCAGTATTTGCATTTTTATTTCTGTTTTCAGTCCCTCTTCTTACCCATTACTTCCCCATTGTTACACTTAATCCCACATGTTTAGGCACCTAATTAAGCTTCTAAACATGCTCAAATCCTTTACCAACTCCTTACTCCTTTTCATACCAATTCACACACATATTTTCTACATTTGCACTCTAGCACTTACATTATTTCTCCTAGTTGTGTTTGCTACAGATTTTGGCTCCTACTCCCTCCATACATATTCTCATCTACTAATGCCATTTCCAAGGCCTCCAATGCATTAACTTATCTCCTCAAGTTCAACAATCTTTTTACTAGGTCATGCACATAAGTTCTCCTAGTTTCTCCAACACATTTCAACAACTCTTGTTACAGATTTTTACCTTCTCACTCCTCATACTACAACTACCATTCCATAGTTACCAAACATCTCTACTAACTCCAATACACACCTTGGTTCTCCCATTCACCAAGTCATTCTTAAATACATAATTCCTACCAAAATTTTGTCATAGTTTACCTACAACTCTAACTTAGCCACACATACACATTCTCACCAAATTCATTCCTAAACTAACCATACCCATACAAGGGTCCTACCAGCAATCAATACAATACCAATTCATCAATACTTCCTCAATCCACAATACTAATACACATACACATTACATTTGGCTCCAAAGCCAACAATTCAAATACTTGCTCTTAAATACTCAAACTTACACAATTACATTACTAATACATCATTTTGGGCTCCTTAATTAGTTCACCCATTCCCATTACTCTAATGCATTTACATTTACCATTCAAGAAAGAGTTCTTACCTTAAGCTCTTATTTCCTCTTTTCTTTTCCACTTCTTCTCTTCTCTCTTTCTTGCCCAAATCGGCCATATGGGGAATGGAGTTTTCCAACTCCATTCTCATCACCCAAAGCACACAAAATAAGTGCAATTAACATACTAATCCCTTAGATTAATGCTAGTTCATTGAAATGCTTTACACAAGATTTCTAGGGTTTAGAAATCACATTACCTTGTAAGGGTATAAGTGAAGCTTGGTATGGCTCAAGAACAAGATTCCAACTCCTCCAAGAATGCCAAAATCGGCTAGAGTACAAGGGAACCAAACAAGGTTTAGTCTAAATCTCGTTTTGCCCACAAGGGCTAGAAAAAGGTAATGTTTCGAGGATATTTTTACCTCAAAATATCAAGGAGAAGGAGGTGGTTCTAATGGTGGTCTTGAACCTCCAAATGCTACACACCCATGGAGATGAAGATGCTCTTTTTCGGATTTTGAAAAGAGGGAAATGTTCCCCTTGATGAGAGGAAGACAATGGTGTAGTTTTTGTAATTTTTGGAGAAGGTTTGGACACCTAACAAGAGGAGAGAAGTGAGTGTTTTTAAGGTTCTCCATTTTCTCCATTGCCATCGGTTGAGGAAGAAGGCAACCAGAGAAAGAAAAGAGAGTGAGGGAGATGGGGGCCTGTACGTGAGTGAGGGAGAATAGAGAGTAGGAGAGAGTAAGTAAGTAAAGGGGGTTACTTTTTACTTATTAAATGCGTTTGTCTTGTAGTGCATTAGCACAATTAAATAAGAGGGTGTGAGGGAGTGTGAGAGAGGGCTCACAATCGGACACACACACAGCCCATATGGGTTTGTAAAAATTTTATTTACAATATTAGACACATAAGTTTGAGTTATTTATGTTTCTACCCCACAACTTCCCGTTTTTGACAGTTTTTAGTATTTTCTCGTTTTATTGATTTTATTGGTTCTAAAGCTTCACTAATATTTATTAATGATTATTTAGTTGACCAAAATTGTTACGAGTCTATTTGACCCGCTTAAAGTCACGTTTTCCTGGTTACCTCGAAAAACACGCTTTAATGTTCATTAGTGTTTTTAATCCATTTTAAGGATCCGTTTTCTTCGGGATTTGTTCCCTAATATTTATTTAGACTTAATTAAGCCTTTAGAATCCTTATAATACGCTAACCTAGGTCTCCTACCTCCTATGGTTAGTTAACGCTTATTTACCGTTTTTCGCTTTTTAAGCGTTTCTTTATTTCTTTTGGATTTATTTCCCTTATCAATATTTCTTAATCATTATTAGGCTCTTAAATACATATTAGGATAATTTAATCGCCATATTTCAGGTCGGGGTATTTCAATAGGAGTGGACAGTTAGCAGGTGTTAATAAAATACGTTCCTTGATCCTACAACCTTGGGCTATACAACCTTCTAAAATAAGTCAAAGGTTATACATAACATTTAAGTGAGGGATTATAAGATAATTGAGATTTGGAAATAAGAGAGAGGAATTTATTTAAGTTTAACTTAGGGTACAGGTTATTGATAGTAAATTATCTTCAATGTTCCTCAGAGAATTGTTGAATGTTTGCACGAGTTTACTAGAACTGCTACAGCGTTGACCAGGTATGATTTCTCGTACTCAGATACTTTTGCTAACGAACTTTATGGAATGTTTTGGAAAATGCCTACTGATTTTGGTTGGATTTCAAAAGGAAACTGTTTGTGTGACTAACTCAGCTTGTGTGACTAACTAAGCCTTGAATGTGAAACTTACATGGGTATTGGTTCCTTCTATTTGGTTGTTCCATTAGACATTAACTGCTTAGGGTTTACGCTTCTGCACTCTATAGGACAGAGTGTTTTGGTATTGCTCTGGGTAGTTAGTGATCTAGTGGGAATATGGAGAAGGACAATCTTGGTAATTCTTCTTTTGACTCTGGATATTGTTTCATCCATGAGCTGAGTCTTTTGTGGTGACGTGCGTGCGTCTTCAATGGTAACAGTGAGGGGTGTATATCCCCTATCCTAAAAGGACGTTGTAAACAGTGAGGGGCTGTATATCCCCTGTCCCAAAAGGGATGTAGTAAACAGTGAGGGGCTGTATATCCCCTGTCCTAAAAGGACGTACTTGGCGGTGGGGGCCATCTGTCCCAGTTGAATTATTCCACTCTTGAGTTATTGGTTCTTGGATCTATCTTATCATTCCTAGTCCTTTGTGACTATCTGAGTCTTTCTACTCCTAACGGGAATTGGGTTTTAACTAAGGCATTGGATGTTCACTAACACATGTGTGGTTTTGTTTCACTAACTTTACCTTTCTGTTATTCATCTTTATTCTTAACTTGTTATCTTGATTTGGTGATTTGTGGAATGCCTTGCTCCTCTGTGTGGTTTAAGTGATTGCTTTCAAGCTATTATTTATTTAAGAGTTGTATTATAAGTTTGTTTTTGGAGGATCGTACCAGTTCCATTCCAGGGAACTGACCCACCCCTCTCGGGGTGGGCTGCTTGGTTTTATCTTGCAGGTACAAGTTACTTTACAGGTGGCCACGAAGAGAACGAGTGATTGGGATGGGATTAGGTGTTGTGGAGAGTTTATGTGTTTTTATTTCTGTTTTATTTTTGTTAAGTTTTCTCGAGGTTCAGGCCGTGACAATTATAATCTTTAAGTTGTAATTGGTGAGGTTTGGTGCCGGGTGTTTGGAACCCGATGGTCTGTACGCCTTCAGTATTTTGTTTCCGCTATAAATATGTTAAATAGGGGTGTTACACCCCATAAGCCCTTACCTTCACATCATACACCACATGCACATATAAGCCCTGATCACCACTCAAAAGATCTCCACATCAAACACCACACCCCCCGGCGACATGTTCTTCTCCTAGGAGACAAATTACAAGTCTGAAATCTTTTGTCAGGAAATGATAATTTCACTTTCCTTTTCAGTAGACAGAATTTTCTTCAAACACTGCCACGTTTGGCACCTTTTTCAAAATTTCTTGTCTTGAACAATTTTCCTTCAAAAACTTCGCTTTCATAAACCTCATTATGGCAATTTTTGGCAACTTTCTAGTAATGTCTTGCTTTGGACAATTTTCGATCCTCATCATAGCCACGTTTGGCACATTCTTCAACGGTTTCTTGTTTTGGACAAGTTTCCTACATACACTTTGATTGTTTTTAACGCCCCTATTTAACATATTTATAGCGGAAATAAAATACTAAAGGCATACAGACCATCGGGTTCCAAACACCCGGCACCAAACCTCACCAATTTACATCTGTCACGGCCTGAACCTCGAGAAACTTAACAAAAATAAAACAGTAATAAAACACATAAACTCTCCACAAAACCTAATCCCATCCCAATCACTCGTTCTCTTCGTGGCCACCTTAAAATAACTCGTACCTGCAAGATGAAACCAAGCAGCCCACCCCGGGAGGGGTGAGTCAGTTCCCTGGAATGGAACTGGTACAATTCTCCAAAAACAAACTTATAAAACATAACTCTTCAAAATAAATAGTAACTTGAAATCAAACTCTTGAAAGTAAAACAGGGAAAGAAGGCACTTCAAAACAATCAATCATAGAGAAAAGAGGACAAGGTAAGGTAGAGACAAATAGCTTAAAAACCAAGTCAACCACTTAAGAAGTCACACCATATAGTTAGTAAGCATCCATTATTGATGTTAGAACCAATTCTGGTTAAGAAGAGAAAGACTCAGGTAGTCACAAAGGACTAGGAATGATATGAATACCCATAACCCGTGGTAGACAGTTTATGTCCCCACCATTTCAGAAAGCTAATTCCCATAGACAAAATATACTCAAGAGTGGAATAAATTCAACTGGGAGAGATGGCCCCCACCGCCAAGTACGTCATTTTAGGACAGGGGATATACAGCCCCTCACTGTCTACTACGTCCCTTTTGGGACAGGGGATATACAGCCCCTCACTGTTACCATTGAAGACGCGCGCACGTCGAAACATCAAGACCCAGCTCATGGATGAAACGATATCAAGAGTCGAAAGAAGAATTTACCAAAATTGACCTTCTCCACATTCCCACTAGACCACTAACTACCCAGAGCAATACCAAAACACTCAGTCCTACAGAGTGCAGAAGTGTAAACCCTAAGCAGTTAATGTCTAACGGAATAACCAAATAGAAGGAACCAATACCCATGTAAGTTTCACATTCAAGGCTCAGTTAGTCACACAAGCTGAGTTAGTCATACACACAGTTTCCTTTTGAAATCCATTCAAGCTCAGTTAGCATTTTCCAAAACATCCATAAAGTCCGTTAGCAAAAGTATCTGAGTACGAGAAATCGTATCTGGGTCAATGCTGTAGCAGTTCTAGTAAACTCGTGCAAACATCAACAACACTCTGAGGAACATTAAAGATAATCTATCGTCAATAACTTATATCCTAGGTTAAACTTAAATAAATTCCTCTCTCTTTTTTCTAAATCCCAATCATCTTATAAGCCCTCGCTTAAATGTTATGTATAATCTTGAGTTATCTGAGAATGTTGTATAACCCAAGGTGGTAAGATCAAGGAATGTATTCTATTAACATTTGCTAATTGTCCACTCCTATCCACTTTATTCATACTTAACCACAATCCTCACATTCAAGACTTTTGAGACCTTTATATCATAAGTGTGTTTTATATTATATAATCAATCTTAGAATTCCAATGATAAACTTAAGCTCAATACTTTTATTCTTAATTTAGAATAAATATTGTATTATGACCTATGATGGATTCATCCCATAATACTATACTATTATTTCACAATGTAATGATTATGTATTTTATCAATATCTACTAGATAATCCATTGTGATCAAGTCTTCCCCTTAACTTAATTAAGATCTACATCTTGTATATTGGAATCATAGTGTTGTAGACGCATTTTATTATAACTTAATTGAGTTACTAACTCATTTATCTTATCTTTAGTTCAGAAAGACTTTTTATTACAACCATCTAATAATCTTGTCATAAGATGTTAAATTACTTTTCATCTTGAAACAACTATATTATAGTTAACTTAGACTTATCGAACTCTTACATTTAGTATTCACAAGGTACATTATTTGCTTAATTATTACCTATATAATAAGGTGTTTAAATATAACCTTTAATGTATCCTTACTTACCTTTAATCTCCTAAATGTTTTATTTTTACACACATTCTCTCTATAGACTATGTATAATCCTTTTGTACTAAACTTCAATAAACTTAAGCCTTAAATACGTTTTAAATTGTTTTACAAAACCTAAGGTTTCAAAGGAATAACTTAATAAATTAATTTCCTTTATGTATTTAGGATGGACAATATATCTACATAGAGTAGAATTTATCAAAGAATTAAATTCTGGTTCGTAAGTGAAATTGTTAATTATTTAATAAGATAATCTATTATGAAAATCCCCATACCTTATATTCAAGTGACACATTAGTATTTTCAGTGTCGTAAAGTAGATCAATATAATCTCTTACGTAGCCTAGTTTCATCTAATTAAAGGCTCAAAGGTTTTAATTATCTAATTACTATTTACAAACCTTTTATAAGTCCTAACTATTAAAGACATCACTTATTTATAACCTCACATTTTGTACGTTGGTAATTAATGTTATAAGTGAATTTTATATGGCTCATCCAATTCTAAGAACTCAAGGATTATTACTTAGATTAACTTCCAAGTCATATTTTAATATAGTTTTATATATAAACCTTTTAATGGTTTTATCTTAAAACATTTAGTCATTATTCAATACAATAAATGTTATGAAATGATTAAATCTAGACTTACTAATCCACTTCACATTTAGATGTAAAAGTATTTCATTTATCTATTAATTATATAGTAAGTTCTATTTGTGTAAAATCTAATTACAATTATTCCTAAGTCCCAACTTATTAATTACCTAACCAAATTATAGATTTACATTCTGGTCTTTAACAAATAATATTACACATGTATTTTAATATGGTTTATATAAATCTTAGAAATTCAAGATAACTCTTTAAGCTTAATTTCATAACCACAATTCAATACTACCTCATATAATATACTTTTAATAGTATTATGTATAGGTTTAGTTTAACTTATTAATTCCTTCATATTCTATTTGCTATAAGGTATTTTATTTCTTTTATTTATTTATTTATCGTATATGTATACTAGGATTTATTCAAGACATTCTTTATGTAGTTTAATTGCATTTAATTATTTATATTAACTTTTACACATATCTACATCCAAAATATGGTTTATAAAATAAATTATTTTCCTTAGTTTCAATTAAGTATATTAACTTCCATATATATAATTAATATAAATGCAGATTAATTTAGTTCCTTGATTTAACCTAAGTTACTATTTTATTTCTTTTATATGTATGTATATTTACTTCACTTAAAATTTTATACCCAAAAATATTTACTGGGTTGTTATACGCAGTACAAAATTACTAATCACCATAGTACAAAATTTTTTAATTCATATTGACGTTATACACATATAATGATGTCGTGTTGTAACTTTTGTTTTATTAAAAAATAATTTCTTGACCGTAAACAGTAAAAAACACTCTGAATGTTACAAAACATTATAAACCCGTATTAAGTCAATATGATTTTAATTGTGACTCCACGTAAATTGGATGACATTTTATGTTATGTTTGACTAAATTAGAAACATTGGTACATATTCAGAATGTCGTACTAAATTCGTAGTTAAAAACGCCAATTTTTTGTGAAAAAAACTGTAATTGTAATAAAAGACGCTAAACACTTTTCAATCAGATTTAAACGTTATAATTGCGACTCCACGTAAGTTAAAGACAGTTTACGTTGCATTTGACTAAATTACTAACATTGCTACACTGTCAGAACGTCGTACTGAAATCGCAGTTCAGAACGTCATTTTCGGGTAAAAAACGCTCTCACTATATACATCCCAATCTTCATTGAAAAATTCATTTTTCTCTTACCCACTCTCTCTCCTCTCTCTCTCTTCCTTAAGAAGCTCTCTTCTAACTGCCGGAGCCGCCACCGGAGCCACCACCCACCGCCACCAACCACCGCGGGACCACCACCGGAAAAATTTTCCGGTGAGTTTTTCGAAATTTTTTTTACAACTTATAGATTTGGGTGTCCTGAGTATGAATTTGGTGTTAGTTTTTTTGAAATTCAACATCAATTGAGGTAGATCTAGCATTAAACATTCTAAATGAGCAAAAAAAATACATATGTGGCGAGGAGCAGCGCTGCTCGATCTGGGCTAAGGCGAGCACCGCCGCTGCTCTACCCGGAGTCATGCGAGCAGCACCACTACTCGAATTACAGACAGGCGAGGACTCCTGCTGCTCGATTTGGACAGAGGCGAGGAGCGCTGCTACTCGAATCCGGAGAAGGAGAGGAGCGCTGCTGCTCGAATCTGGAGAAGAAGAGGAGCTGCGCAGCTCGCCCCTGGAGCAGAAGAGCAGCTGCGCAGCTCGAACCCTGTTTTAATTTTTTTTTGAATTCTAATATTGTGAATGATTTTTAAATGTTTGAATTTGTTTTTTTTTAATTCTAATATTGTGAATGATTTTTTAATGTTTGAATTTGTTTTTTTTGAATTCTAATATTGTGAATGATTTTTAAATGTTTGAATTTGTTTTCTTATTTCTAATATTGTGAATGATTTTTAAATGTTTGAATTTTTTTTTATTTCTAATATTGTGAATGATTTATAAATGTTTGAATTTTAATGTTATGAATGAGGAATATAACTGTGTGATATGAATATGCAGTGATGGATCGACTGAAAAAAGCAGTGCAACATGTATACTCGAAGAAGAATAAGAAAGACCGGGGTACGGAGCAGCCTATGACGGCCTCGTACCGTCATGCACGTGCTCCTGGTGAAGGGCCGAGTAATCCTGCCCCCCCCCCCCCCGCATGGAAGCAGCACGTCATTCATCGTTTCATCCGGGTCAATCTATCAACGACCCTGCGTTTCAGATACCTGCACCACCAAGGGAAGCGGTGGATGACTCTGCGATATACGAGCATATACCGCAGAGACGCATGCCAGTGTTGTCATCATCGAGTAGTGCTTGGTCTGATAGAACACTGCACAGCGCTAGTTACAACATCTCGGGCGAAGGAAGCCACCAGATTGCTCCCTTAGAAGCTCAGACGTCAAGCGGTGGTAGTTCATCACGTCCACCACGCCCATCACCCCCCGCGTGCTGATCAGGACCATGTGATGACAGAGTGTTCGCCACATGTTGATGATGATGATGATCAGGACTCACCCGACGTGGATGAGGAGAGGATGATGAAGATGATGATGTCATGGATCAGGAGGATGAGACTGACGAGGAAGTAGCGCTAGTGATGGTTCCAGTCATTCCTACCTCTTGGAAGTTGACAGAGGTGCCAGTTCCTGGCGGTCCACTACTCACTAGTGTTATCACTAGCTTCGGGGGTCATGTAGCGCTTGACTTATGGTCCTCGACTCAGGTATGTTCTCTATCTTCTCCTGTATTTGATCATTTAATTCATACTACGTTTTGTAAGTGTTAATATTGGTCATTATCTAGGATCGTGGGGTTTTGAGTTTCAAATCCCGTAAGGTGATGCTTACTTGCTGGCCAAAAGATCAAGTTACCTGCAAAAGAGCAAGGAACATGCTTAAGTATTCTGGTATACAGCACCTACAGGATATTACGATGCCATACAACAATATGTCCCTCATCAGTGCTTTTGTGGAGAGGTGGCAGCCTGATACAAACTCATTCCATATGCCGTTCGGTGAGATGACGATTACCCTACATGATGTGTGGATGATACTGCAAATCCCCATCGTTGGTCGTCCATTGGTAGCGCAGTCATCCACCCCTGAGCTGAAGGAAGTAATGGCTGAGTGTCTTGATTTTGAGGGAGATGTTGAAACTATGACAGAGACACTGTGGAATACCGGTGTTGTATCCATTGCGGGCTTGTTGCAACACTGTAGGCATGGACGTGCAGTCCCAATGAAGCAGGCATGTGGTTGGTTGCATCATCTGATCGGTACAACCATATTAGCTGGAAAATCAAATGGTCGTCTGAGTCCACAGCTGTTTTGGTTAGTAGCTCCCATGAAGAAAGCTACCAAGACATTGCAGAAACATTGAATACCCCTCTGTTATTGTCCTTGACTAATACATGACTAATATGTTCCGTTGATTTGACAAGACATTGCAGAAAAGTAAAATAGACACCCACATGTCACAGTTAAACTGTATATAAGTCTGCAGACACAATGAATACCCCTCTGTTATTGTCCTTGATTAATACATGACTAATAAATCCGTAGATTTGACAACACATTGCAGAAAAGTAAAATGGACACCCACATGTCATAGTTAAACTGTAGATAAGTCTGCAGACACAGTGAACATCCCTCTGTTATTGTCCTTGAGCAATACATGACTAATAAATCTGTTGATTTGACAACACATTGCATAAAAGTAAAATGGACACCCACATGTCATAGTTAAACTATAGATAAGTCTGCAGAAACATTGAATACCCCTCTGTTATTGTCCTTGACTAATACATGACTAATAAATCAGTTGATTTGACAACACATTGCAGAAAAGTAAAATGGACACCCACATGTCATAGTTAAACTGTAGATAAGTCTGCATACCAGGTCACTGTTCCCGTACAATAGGACTGCGTCCAGTACAAAGTGAATTAAAAGTTACCGTTGGTAATTACTTTTGCCAGGAAGAGGTACACGTACCAGGTCACTGTTCACGTACCATGTTACCGTTTTTGAACTTGTAACCTTGTGGCTAGTTCATGACCAACCTCTATATAAGGAATGACTCCTCCATTTCATCTTCACACACTCACTCTCCATATTCTCAAAGCTCTCTATCTCCTGACTCTTTGAAAAAATATTCGTAAAACTGTTCAAGTAGCTAGACATGAGTCAATCTTCAGATTCCGATAATGATTTTGAACCAGTATCAAGCCCAGTAAGTATTTAGTTATTATCTTTGTAAATCATATGCACACTAATATTTCATATTTCAACATTCGTCTAACATTCTCTCATCCTTATTGCAGGAAAGTGACTCAACTACGGATGAAGGTTGGGACGAATTTGATGAAGGCGTACAAGATCATAATGCAGAGATGGATGACTACATGCAACAGATGTATAATCGACCTCTGGTGGTGGATACAGGTTACTTATTTCAAACAGATCAGCCATTCAGGAGTAAAGAAGAAGCGAAAGCTTGGGTAGATAGTGTTGGCCATCCCAACCATATCTACACCATAATTCAAAGTTCTCGGGCGGGCCACGATTTCCACATAACATGCGAGAGGTATTGGAAACCACGAAGGACATCACAACCTGGTGTCATCACCCGGCGCAGATCATCTGGTTCAAAGAAATGTGGTTGTCCGTTTAAAATTAAGGGGTATTACACAAGCTACGGGTGTTTCTTGAATGTGGGTAACGGATGGCATAACCATGATCTCGCTGAGTGGGCGAGGGTCATTTTGTGGGAAAACGTCTAACTGAGGAGGAGGAGATTATGATCGATCAGAGAAGCCGAGTCGGTGTGCAACCTTCTGCAATTTATTCAGAGCTCACCACAATCAACCCCGACACATCAGCAACCAGGAAAGACATATACAACAGGATACAAAAAACAAAACTTGAAAAGAGAAATGGTCGTTCTATGGTGCAGACTTTGCTGGGTGAGCTCGGCAAAAACAACTACTACTACGATTACACTACAGAACCAAGTAAGTCAACTTAGGATGTCTCAAATAACTGTAATCCTTTACGTTTCATATTAATTTGATAGATAACATGATTCTACATACTTTCACAATTTAGGGGATCAAACACGACTTGGATCCATCTTCTTTGCACACCCTACCTCTAGCTTACTGCTGCAAGCTTTCCCATACGTCATAGGCATTGATGCTACCTATAAAACGAACATCGCAAAAATTCCTTTGGTTCAGTTCATCGGAGTGACGAGTATAGGCAAGAACTTCAGCATTACCTTCGCCTTTCTTGTATCAGAATCAACGGACATGTATGTGTGGGCACTTCAACAATTAAGGGGACTCCTTGGTCGGACTACAACCTCAACATTTATCACCGACAAATGTCTGACCCTGATGAATGCCTTAGAACAGGTATTTCCTGAATCTCATCATCTTCTATGTCGGTGGCACATAAGTAGGAACATTCAGGGGAAAGCCGAGACTTATACGGGTGATAGAGGAAGGGCGGCAGTTGCAGTCCGAATGTGGACTTCGGTTGTCTACTCGAGCACAGAGCAGGACTACAACGAGAGCCTCCAAAATTTCAAGAATACATACCGAAGCTATCCACGTTTAATTACGTATGTTGCATCAGTCTGGGAGAAACACAAGGAAAAATTTGTGGAGGCTTGGGTCAAGAATGTGTTGCACTTCGGCAACACAACGACAAATGGTACGACTGTTAGTCTTGTAATTTTTTAGATAATTCAGTCATTGTTATAGATCTATAAAACTTACTTAAACATTTGATAGGGTGGAGAGCGCACATTCTGCTCTAAAGGCAAGATTAAGGAGTGCTAGACACACTTTGGATGTAATCTTTTCAAAGATTAACGATCATGTGAATACTAGCATTAGAGAGCTAAAAAAGGATTTCGAGTCAGCCAGGACAAAGCACAGAAGAGAGCACATGAGGATTCCAATTGCTGACCTGATCGGGAAGGTTAGCATCCTTTGCTTGGATGAGCTGGTAAAGAAGCTTGGTAGGGCGGATTATGTTCAAATGGATAGCTCAATATGTGGATGTGACAAGGTAACCTCTCATGGATTACCATGTACATGTAAATTAAACTACATGCTGGATAGTGGTATATACTGTGCTCAAAAAGGGATACATCGTTTCTGGTATACCCTAAGCTAGGAGAAACATGAATCAACAATTGATATGTTATCCTACAAGGAAGCAGAACAAAACAGATGGCGTGATATTGCTTCTAAGGTAGCACAGTTAGACGATCCTACTCTGATGGCCAAATGTTATAGTCAACTCCAGAACTTCCTTCATCCAGATATGGTGTGCCAATTAGGAGAACCATTAGAACAGTTTGGGATTGGCAGACCTACCGGGACCTCAAGACCAAACGACGGGAACCTTCATCTTGGGAGCGTAACCGACCAAGGGCCAGCCAGTCCGAAGGAACACCATCAAATAGAAGATCACTTAATAGAGGATCATCATATCCGAATCGATTCAGGCCCCTAAACGATTTCCCATACTACCAGTATTTCCCATCCAACCTATATCAATATATCACTGGGTATATGATGTTCGTGGAGATGGTAATTGTGGTTTCAAGGTGATTGTGATTACCTGTATTCAAACGAAGAGAGCTGGAAAGATGTCCGTAGAGGATTGCACCATCACATGAAGAATACAGAACCGGCGAAGCATGTATACAGGAGCATGTTTAACGAAGCACCGTACAACGACATTAAAAGCGATTCATTGGAATAGGAGGGGCAACCCACCTCAGAGAAATGGATGAACACGGAAATGGGGATGGTGATCGCGACAAAGTACATCGATAGTAGTTTTCTATCTACTGCCTTGGGGGGTATGGCAAGTGCCACATACCTCCGCGATAATTCTCCGATCGTGATAGACCAAGATGAGAGATCCACATAGGAGTTTGCCTCCAGGGTCATTTCGTAAGGTTTAGTATGGTTGATGACTCCCCACCCCCCTGTCTATCCGCAGTGGTTCTTTTATAGAGATCCAAACACTGTTGGACCTTGGATTCATCAAATACAATCTAGGTTAGATAGATGGAACATCGTTGTAACTTAGTTTTTCTTTAACTTAGTTATTGTAACTTAGTTTTTCTTTAACTTAGTTGTTGTGACTTAGTTTTTCTTTAACATAGTTGTTTTAATCATTTTGATTGAAATTTTATCATTCAATTCCCTTTTGTTTCAGAAAAAGTGTCTCCACACAACATTCCAACTTATTCAACTAAGTTTGGTGAAAAAAAAATTGTACTGCAAATAGTAAAGTTTTTTGCTATTCGCAGTACAAATTAATTTTAAGTCATATTAATAGTATAAACACAAAGTGTAATCCAACACTTTTTTTACAAAAAAAAGATTCCTGTATTGATTACAACAAAAAAGTAACTAGTAAAATTCGATTATAATCAACTACAAACTACTTGGGTAAATTTACTTTCAGATATCATTTTTTGAAGAAAAAAAACATAGCGACACATCATTACATATGTACAACGTCAATATGAATGAAAAAAAATTTGTACTGCGGTGATTAGTAATTTTGTACTGCGAATAGCAACCCCCAAATATTTATTAACATCCTGTATTAAATGTTAGTTTAGACTTATTACATTTTCCCCAACCTATAAAGTTTATTAATCATCTATACTTTAATTTTTGGTTACATTAAAAACCTTATATTATAAGGTAACTTATGAAAACTTAGAAATACAATTTTTAAACATATTTCCTCTTGTCCAAAAATTCCCAAATTAAGTATATAGTAACTATAACATTTTAGACATATTATAAAATTTTTATTTCATAAAAATATCTTTTCAAAATTTCCAAATAATTCCATAATACTCATAACTTGCAAAAATTATAACTTACGTTTAAAAACTCCAAAACCATATTAATTTACATCAAAATAAACTAGATTTTATAAGGAATCTATGGTTAAAATTTCAAGTCAAAACACATTCGGGAAGGTATTTAAATTAATTCAACAAATTAGGGTTTAATTCTGGAAATATTAAAACTCATAACCAACTTAAACTCCCCATATCTAATCTCGGCCGTCCGTTTCTAAAACCTACGATCGGACAGCCGGAAATCCTCGAGTTCATCCCCAATCCCCAGCGAATCACCCGAGTACTAAATTGCAAATTCCTCAAAATCTACAGAACCAAATTCGATGATTTTTGTTTCTATGGATTCGAAATTGAAAAACACATCCATTGACACCGATTTCACCACCTATAATGCAGTATTCGATGGATTCGATTCTGGGTTAGTCGACTTAGGGTTTCAGTGGGTTTCGAATTTTAATCTGTCAAATTCTCTTAGTATAAAGCATAATAGATGAAATTGATACGTGGGTTTTGTCGACAATAAGGAATAGGTTAGCAACATCAGAAGAATTTGAAGAACAACTCACCAGAATTGCTCGAATCGACGGAATTCTAAATCGGGTTCTGGAAAACTCAAACTTTACGAACTGGTTGAGTAGCCAACTTTGCAACACTATAAGTTTCGGTACAGAACGAGTTAGGCTTTGTTCTTGGGCTTAATTTAAAGAGGGAACTTAGCTCTACACAATGATAGAAAGAACTCACTCTAACTTGCACTACACAGAAACAAATCGGAGCCGAAAGTTATGAGTTTATACCTTGTGTTTTCTGGGATAATCTACGATTTTATGTGGTGAAGAAACCGAAACTTTAGACACCACGCTCTTCCAATCTGTTGGGAATTGGCTTTGGTCATCAACATGAAAGTTGTAGAGGTATTAGAGATCTTCAAAACAAGCTAAAGAACACAAGATTTGGCTGAGAAACGAAGAAGTTATGGCGAGACGAAGTTACCTGCTCAACAGTTTTTTTCTGGAAAACTGGTTACGGTTTTGCGGGCAGGCTACTTTGGAACGATTTTCCAGCTGATGTATAATGAATTGGTTTGTGTATGAGTTATGGTTGGAAAGAGCATTCGTAGGAGAAGAGAATGCAAAAGACGGCACTCAAAAATTCAAAAAGATGAGAGAGATATGGATGTCACAAGTTAGGGCAAAATCAGTTGAGAAAATCATGGAGATAAAAATGGCTAATTGTTGGGCGCGTATCCCGAGGCACGCGGGTGAGTCAGCAGACTTGCCACATCATCATCTTTTCAAAATTTTGGCTCTAAACTTCATTTTATCATAACTTTGGCTAGGATGATCCGTTTTTGACGTCCTTTTTATCAATCTTCATGGTTTTCCGTAACCTTTTTATTGATATAGGTTTCATGAGCTAGTTTGACCATTCTAAAAAAGTCAACCCTAGCAAGGCTTAATAAGCTTTAAGGTTTCTATAATTTTATTTTGACTTTTATGTTTCAAAACAATGTTCCAACTCTTTCTAAAATCTTTATAATATACTTGGAGTGTTTAGAAATTTTCCCAAGATTTATTGACTTATAAATCTTATTGTTAAATTCATAATACTATATAATAATATATAATAATTTAATACTTAATAGTATTCTTTAGGGTTAAATAGAAGAAATCCCCTAAATTAATTTCCATAATTCCACATAATATTAATATTCATAATTCCATACAATACTTTAATATTAAATAGTAGTAATTATGGTTTAACAAAAGAAATCCCCTAAATTAATTTAAATTAATTTAGGGGTATTTCAGTATATTCCCCTTAAAAGAAACTTCGCCTCGAAGTTTAAAAATCAACTAATAGCCACTCACACCGCTTCGGGTGTGCTAAGACAATAATAATTCCAATGGAATTCCATACCAATCCAATCCTATATTTCCATCCATTCCCATTTCCACATTCCACTCGAGATTACTCAAACTCAAGGTGGACCAAGATATACCAAGATATTTCATGATGAAAATCAAAAGCCACATGTTGTGTCATAATGTAAAAACCAAGTACATACATACACCTCTCACTCTACTAATCACGCAACAGGCATAATCTGGATGAGGTAACGAAGAAAGATTATGCTCTACCCCCCCTTAAAAGAGAACTTCATCCCGAAGTTTAAGATTTATCTACCAACTACTCACACCCCCTTCCGGTGTGTGGGTAAACTAAATATCAAGTTGTACTACAAGCTTTAAAATGTTTATCACACAATCAAACCACTCAAGAGTATTCATCCAATAACAATTCTAAACATTCGTTTCTGTTTTCACACACCACATTCAAAGAATTCAGCACCTTATTATCAAGCTTTGTTGTAAATTTTATGGCGCTGTGTGATTTGGAAACTATTAATTCATAAAAGAAAATTTCCATTATAATGTAATGTAATTATTTAAATGTTATCCTTACTACAACATTTCTCTAGCAGCATTTTATAACCTTGGTTTAAAGTTCCTTACTACAAAATTTCCTAAAGTTTCTTAATTGCCATGGCTTAAAAATTCATGAACCTTGTACCGAATTTATAACCTTGGTACGTAAATATGCCATTTATGTTATTTTCACATATCAATTATATTAACAAGCTATAAATCAAGTGTAACATGTTTGAGTAGTTTAAATAATATTTTAGATCATATAATAAGCCTAGATAGTCTTTCAAAATTACATTCAAGGGTTTATTAGCCAACATACATTAAAATTTGTATTATATTCCTTTATAAAAATACACCTTCTGTGACTTCTAAGATTTGTATATGTATAATGTTAAACTTCCAAATAAACATGAGAATTTCCCATCTTTAAGTAACTCTCAATTCTTTTTTAAGATGCTCAATACTCCAAGTATTTGAGGATCAATGATATTTAGTTTAGTATTACTCTTCTCTTCACTCAATCTTTAAGTAACTTCTTTTATTGGTTTTTATATTCAACCAGGGGTAGATGTTGTACCTTGGAGTACCCAAACTTAATCCCCTTCCTCCATATATAGGTATTTTTCACCAAAGATTTAACTCAATAAACCCTTTACATTTATGAGTTTTAATACTGGATCTTAAGATACAAATTTTGAATTGTTCATTGTTGTTAGTAATGAAATATGCCTAGCTCAAGATTTCATGATGGTAACGTCTTACCACCAATCCTCCTCAAGTTCAACACAATCCATCACTTGCGTAGAAGATTATTTACGGTTAGATGACAAGGCTTGTCTAGCCCCTAAACTTCCAGAAGTGGGTGTGCACCCCCACTACTTTCAGCCTAGGAGTTTGTCGTACCAGGCACTTCCCGTAAGGTGTTAGGTTTAGGTATTTTCTTTCTAAAGTTAACATAGAGTTTTAGTGTGGTTTATAGGTTCGGATGTACGCTACTAGTTTTGTTAGCTTAATAATATTATAGACTTAAGATTTATCCTAACATTATCTTCAGGCAACAATTTGTACCAAGTAGTTCTTGAGATTTATTCTCAAACTTTAGAGGAGTTAAAGTACTTTCACATTGAAATACCCCAAACCTTGATATGTTTTTTAAGTATTATACTATGGTATATAAAGGCTAAAAGGTGCCTTATAAATGCTATTAAGTGAATTAAACCATAGTAAACACAGTAAAGTACTACTAACACAGTTTGAGCAAAAACATGCTCTAAGCTTGGAGTGAACTTGGTTAGGCCCCAAAGAGCCTACCAAGACTTTATAACATTCAATTATGATTTAATAAGGCTAATTAAGTCCTTAGGAAACTTTGGTAGAAAATTAAACCAAACAAAACACAAGAAAACACCTTAAAGTCAATTTAAGCAAATACTTGCCCTAGACTTGGTGTAACCTTGTATAATACCTAAAGGTCATTCCTAGACCTTATTAACATGCTAATGAACATTTTAAATCAGTTACTAAAGAAAACCAAGCTTGAAAACAAGTTAAAACACAAAATGTGCCTTAAGGAGTCTTAAAGCACATTTTTGAAAAAATTGTCTTGTAAATGAGTTTTGAGTGGCTAAATGACCATCATTACTCTTTAATTAACATGTGTACTACTTAGTATCACATTAGGATGTCTAAATCAATGGGAAATCAAAAATTTCACAATTATGTGCCTTAATTTGTGAATAGTGCTCAAATAGTACTAGTTTAAGTCATAAGTCAACATAAGTTGTTTAAATGGTCAACAAAGACCATATATATCTCTAATATGTAAGGGGGCACGGTTTTAGTGGTGTGAGTCACCATACTTGGCCAGCCAACTAAAGAAAAGTAAAAGAAAATAAAGTAAAGTTACTATTTACTTTATAACATAAATATCTTCAAACTTCGCCTCTCTCCTCACCTTTCTTCATTTCCTGTTGTTCCCACCGTCATCTTCCTCCATTCTCCCAACCAAAACCGTTCATGGTGCAGCACCTCTCTTCTCCAACTTCAATTGCTTACCAAATGTTCATTAATGCTCCAAATCAAATTCTAAGACCATATTTGTCTTAGTTAGACCAAGCTCTTCACTTCTATCTTTTCAAATCTTCAAGAACTCCATTTTGGTGCCATGAAGAATCACCATTGAAGGAGCTTGAGCTCATCTTTTCATGCCTTGTCATTCTCCTTGGCTTCAAGGTAAGGAAAACCAAAGAAAAACTCCATTTCCTCTAGTTTTTGTGTTGGTCGAAAATTCACCATGTAATGGTGTCTCCTTTTGGTTCTTTCATAGCTTCATTCCAAACTTCAAAGGACTAGGTGGAGTCCTCTCTTGCTATTTAATCAAGTTCCCTTGCAAATCCAAGGTAAACATCTCATTTAATGTTTAAAACACTTATGTTAATCTAGGGTTTGTTCATGAGCTTAAGTATAATGCTTAATGCTCACTATCTTTACTTGTATATTGATTAGAAGTTTGACAAGCAATCAAAAACACCTTGCCGATTTTTAATCAAGAAGGGCAAGGAAAAACAAGTGAGGAAGTTTTGAAGAAAGAGAGGTAAATGAGCTACCTTAATGAAGTTTTATGTGTCCTAGGAAATTAAGCTTTAAAATGCTTAATAATTAACCTAAAGAGCCAATGGGAAATGAGATAGAAAACTATCCACAAGGTGGACTAAAAGGACATGGGAGCATTGTTGTGTGTATTCGAAGGTTGAAGACATTTAAATGTGGAAATTCAGTGTTTAAGTTTAATACAATTTAAGGGCCTAAGTGCCAAGCAATTTAAGTTTATGCACTATATTGTGATGTAGTGTTGTTTAAAGGTTTAGTTGTGTGTGAAGAACATCTCTTGTGATGGTGAATGTCTTTGATGGTAAAAAAACTATGTGTTTTGGTGTAAGGTGATACAAGCGAAGCTATGGCAAAATTTAGTTGATAAACAAAGGAGTTTATGTGTTGTAATGAGATTTTATGACCAAGAAGGTACTAGGAATTGTTAAGTGTTAAGATGGTGAATGAAAGTGAATTAAGGTTTCTTAAGTGTTAAGATGCCTTGGGCATAGTCTTGGAGATTTAGAGAACTAATGGATGATTTCTAGATACACCAAGGTCATGGTGGAGCTGTGGTAAAGTCTTGTGCAAAGTTTGGTGAACAATGGAGGTGTAATGCCTTGTGTAGGTTTAATTATGAACTTGTGGGAAAGACTTGAGGAGTGTGTGTAAAGGGGATGAGGGTGATGCAAAATGATGCTTTTGGAGTGGTTACCTTGTTATGGAAGCACACTTTGGTTACTGATATTGTAGGCAAGATTCACCACTT
Organism: Limonium bicolor; assembly: GCA_023374045.1. NCBI lineage: Eukaryota > Viridiplantae > Streptophyta > Magnoliopsida > Caryophyllales > Plumbaginaceae > Limonium > Limonium bicolor. The sequence continues at coordinate 114,183,007 of CM041779.1, read as the reverse complement.
AGAAATCCTAAGGAAAAATGTTATAAGTGTTAGGAATTGTTGTAAGAAATTGAGTAACAAGTTAGTGATGATTTAGGAAGGTTTAGTGCTTGTTTTAAGGTGTTTAAACATGTAGGAAACATGTGGAAAGATTATGGAATGATTGGGAAAAGATTTGGGTGAATTTGGAGTTCAAAATGAGGAGAAAAACACTTTTTAAAATGGGGTCTGCTGTGGACCGCCGCTAGGGACCGCCCCTGTGGGGAGGTCCAGCGCAGGCGAAGTAGTTTCTATTGTGGACCGCCCCAGAGGGGCGGTCCAGACTAGAGATGAAGAAAAAAATTTGTTTAAGGCTCCTAATGATGGGGGATTGAATGGTAATGGTTTTAGATGATGTTTAGGCCTTGTTTGGTGACATATAAAGGCCTTAAAATGTGTAAACAAGAGTTAGGTTTGATGAGAGAGTTGTGAACTTAAGATCACAAGAGTAACTTAAATATAACGGGATGACGGGGTAACTATGGGCGCATTAGACGTTAAGCAATCATGTTACTCCAATGTTAATGAAAGTAATTGTGATGTTACCAGTTGTACGGGATTTGTTCGAGGAACCTAGGAGGACATAATATAGTGGGCCGTGGTGAAAGGTATGGTTTTCTTGCAACCTGTGTCCTACCGGATTACACCGGCTTGTATGCCAATGTGTTTTTCTGAATGTTTGCCACCTTTAAGATAAAAACATGTAATGAGTTTACAGTTGTTTAATTATGTGGCGTGCGGAGTTCCGGTACCGTTTAGCTTTAAATATGTGCTAAACTTAACTAACCGACTCTAGGATCACATAGTAGATCGGTATTCGGACTGAACGACCCAACCCATGGGAATGTTCTATCCACGGCTATGCGTGAGTTAGTTATGTGTTGTTTGTGCGTGTTGGTATGTTCACTACCCTTGTGTGTGTCTAACCAGACCTAACCACCTATTTGTGAATTAATGTACTAAGTCCAATAATGAGACTTCTAACAAGTGCTAACCAGGGAGTGAGGAGTCCGGTAGTTCCGGCCACGCGTGTGAGTATGGGGGTCGTTGTCATATCAGGTTCGATCCTCTCCGTATGTTATGGTTGTTTTTCCATTTTGGTTCTCAACCTTCCCTTTAGCTTAACCAAGGCTATTACTGACTCACGTCGGGCCCAGGGGCATACTATGTTTGTTTGGTGTGCTTGGATTACTATATCCGACGCATCTTGGGATTAAGTTATCCGTTCATCTAACAGGACGGTAACAAGTTATGTAACAAGCTTATCATGAGTTTGGCAGCATTCTCTAGGCTCTACAAGTGAACTAATTATGTTTGGGTCGGTTCCTAAAGAGAACCGTTCCCGTTATGTTATGTGTTATTGTTGTACTGCAATTCTTATTGCGATGTTATGTTATATGTACGTTAAATGTGGAATGAGTTGTTATGTGGAGTATGTGGATCATGGATATGAATCCCAGTTTATAATAGGAGGCGTTTATGGATAACCCGATTAGTGGGTAAGTGTCGTCTATTAAGGAAATAGCTCCATTAGAGGAGAAACCTTCTAGGGTTAAGGAACACAATGAGTGATCTAATGAGTGTAGATGTGTTGACTATTTGCTTGAGCCCGTTGTTGTGGGTATGAAATTTGTTATGTGTTTATGGTTTTCATGCATGATTTAAATATAATCAACCGCATGCTAAGACGACAATTAGTTGTGTGTGGCCCGGTAGCATGCAGGTTGTGGGATTACCATACCAGCAAAGGTGCTGAGCCTCCTGGGGGGCCACCCTTTCTTTTCTTTCCTATTTCAGGTACAAGGAGCTGGAAGCCGTTCAAGAGTAGGATGGGGTAGTGTATATACATGGGTAGCCGTTTAAAAGTGTGTATGTATTGTAGGTGTAGTAAGACCGAAATTGTTATCGGCATTAGTTTGTAAATACTCGGTACAGTTGGAATGTATATGTATGTTGTTGTTGTTAATGGAAAGGGATAGTAATGTGTAGTCGCTCGGGAATCTAGTCCATGAGACCGATACAATGTAAATGTATTAGCCTTGTTAGCCACGTGGGTGGTTAACAGCGTGTAACACCATTGGGTTAAGTAATGTGATGAGTTAAGTTTTCCGCTGCAATGTGTTATTAAGTGTACGGTTGTAGTTGAGGTGTTACAAAAAGTGGTATCAGAGCGAAGTATCGCTCTGATGACTGAATTACCGAGCTTAGGAAGTACCGAGTTAGGATTTTAGTACTTTGGGTTAGGGGTTGAGTGATAGCGTGAGAGATACGCTAGTTAGGAGTTACCAGTGTGTACTGGAAACCTACAATATCCATCCCGCCCTCCACAATCCCTGTTTTGTAACGTGGGAAGGAACGCCAGAGAGATGAAAGTTCTCTCTTATTCGAGAATACCCGATCTGGCTGTTATTAAGTACCTCTGAGAGAACGGAGAACCTGTCATACGGTAGATCCCGAGAAGTGGGAACCCCAGAGACGGTTTCCGCCTGGTCAATGTTAACCGCATTAATAACGGAGAATAAAGAATCTTGTGTATAGAAGAATGGAATTTCTGGCAACCTGGGTCGACATGCCGAGCAGTCGAGAACAACTAGCTTGCAACGCACCAACTGTGCAACAGGCAAGAAGTAAATTAATGGAACCCGAGACACATGCCTACGGGAAAATAATGTCACCAACGGTATACCAACCGACAAAGGAACTACAACGTAGTACCCAAACAAGAGACAAATCTCAGTAACCACGACAAATGCGTGGAACGGGCTACGAAGAAGATACAATAATAAGTAAAAGGGGACTCCAAGAATGGGGAACACCCCAGTTAATGATTATCATGTGAAGACAGTGAGAAGTCACCCAGAGGAATTATTATCAAGATTGTAAGATCAAGTGAGGGCCAACAAGGCCACTGATGACAATGCGGGTAAAAATGATACCGCAACCGGTGTGTGTGTTGAACCGATAGCCAGTTAGCATGGCGCACTTGCCATGGCAAGTACTGCTATAACAGGGCTGTCGGGGAAGTTATAACAACTACAAAGTACTTGGTAAAGTACCACGAAGTTAAGTGTGATCATCATAACCGTGGAAGGGCTTAACAGCCTAACCTTTGTAATTGGAAGTACACCAGTCAGCAAGAAGCTAGATTTGGTTAAGGCAAGAAGACGTTGTGAACCACGAGAATTCTTCTTTCAAACTCAGATTTATTCTAAACTCTTTTCTTTCAAAACCAAATTTTCTTTCAAACCCATACTCATTTTCTACCTTCTTTTAAAAACCAAACCAGAGGACCTACACCGGCCTCAGTGCCACACGGTAGGTAAGTTATACCCAGTTTACTTTTGAATAACCGGAAAGGAAACCGGTAAACCTAAGGGTAACACCCGATGGAATGGATTGAGTTCATGGTAATACAACAGTGGATAGACTTTCCCTTGATTAAGTTCGGGAAGCACAAAATGCATATTGTCACAGGACAATATAAGGGAGTTGACAACAGAATACTTCACCTAGGCGTGTGACAGACACTACGAGTGTACCAACTGAAATGTGGGACGACCGCACTCCGATAGGAGCTTGTGGGCCTGACAGACCTACTGATGGGTTAGTCGAGTAAGTAGCAATGCATCAGTATGGTACCCCACATATGTATACGAGTAAAGTCCGGAACACGGGAAGTAGTCGACTCCATACTACAGTCAGCAGTGAAAGTCAAGCAAGAGCAAAGGATTACCAAAAAAATGGTTGGAATAAAAGAACTCAGTTAAGTCAACAAGACTAAATGAATTAGTGAATTCGTTTCAAGGAAATATTTAAGAGTTAGGGAATACGAAGTGCACTGACTGTTACGTAAAGACATCGCATATGTCTTAAGGATCCTCAGGGATAAACATGATAGCTGGAACGGTGACCCAGCCTGTACGTGGCAAGGCAGATGCCTAATTTGGGCACATTAATGTGCAATAAACGGGATGAAACTCCCGGAATGATCACCTAGACTACCGGGGAGTATCGACCTTCACAGAAAAGGATAGTAAACCCAGCTAAATGTACCCATAATTGCAAACCAGATGTAATGGCATACCTTGGCAACACCCAGGAGCAATCCTTGAGGGGTGTTTGAATCAACAATTGTTGATTGAAACAATGTGACAGAAACGCAAGAGTTGAAACAATTACTCGGTTTAAACACCGAAGGGAACCCACTTAACAGTAGGACCCTAAGTTGCCAAGAGACAACTTGGAAGGAATCGTGATGCAACGACCTTGTCATGGAGTCAATACAACCTCCAAATCATGAAATGTTGTACAGAGAAGTAAATGAGTGTGAGTAACCTATGATGAGCAGAGCTCGAGGCAGTAAGGCTTATAAGCCACAAGTAATACGTGTTAAGTACATTTTATTGATTACGAAAGTTTATGTTATACAAGTGAATAGAGCGGAGAACGAACCACTACTTTAAGAGTGGGGATACCTCTCGATATTGAGAGACCGGAAGAGTAATAAGTCTAATAGCAACCACCATAGGTGTGTGATGCTAAATGTGTAGTGAACAACGCTCAAGGAGCATAAAGACTCGAAGAACAGCATATTCAACAATCAGCCAAATAAGTGGCGAAACCCAGTGTAATGGCGGAAGCTAATATAATAGCGGAAGTAGTGTAAGTTGATGTTGTATAATGAGTAAGGATACAGTGCGCAATAAGCGACTATTGTATAAGTATTGTTAAATGATAAAATGGTGAATGAGCAGAGTTATGAGTTAAACCCAGTGGAGATACAACAGTAAGTGTTAACAAATGAACTAGGCAGTAAGCCAAGACCCAGTATTATGAGATAAGAATCTCAGTGAAACACAGTGTGAATTCCATTGTGAATCGCATAAGAGATTCACTGCCAAGAGTTTACGCCTCTGCACTCTGTATGACTGGGTGTTTTGGTATTGCACTTGTGCAGTAATGATCGAGTGAGATAGCTAGGAATTTGGGAAAATGTTAAATGTGGTGGAAGTAGAAACAAACTTATAATGCTATAAGGACCAAGGCATAGGAAATGCAAGGTCGTACCAATGAAAGGATACATGTACAAAACCAGATGTGGAGACATGTTTAGCAATAAATGACTACAATAACACGGAATACCAAATATCGGTATGGAATATACCTCAAGTACAGGGAATAACCGAGAGAGCACTACACATTAGGTAGTGGCTCAACCTCAACTGACAGTAAGTCGGAAGGAATCAAGTCAATCATTGTAAAATACATAGCAGTATACACAGTAAATTATTATGGAAGTGGATAGAAAGTTTGTAACTCACCGAATTCGTGCATGACAAGAAATACCACGCATCGGTTGAGAAACCTTTATTACCAAAATAAAGGTGGTAAATGGGAGATGTACAATACAGTAAGAATAACGAACGAGGCAAACTAAGCTCTAAAGTTATCAGGGTTGCGCCGCAGAAACTAGTGAGCCAGTGATACAAGTGTTGAATGTGCATAGCGAACGTGAGAGAATGGATAATTAATGCCTAGAGGCCTCACAGGCCAGAACTGAAACCGGTTATGAGTTAAATAAACTCCAATGAGAATTCTTTGTTTAGGGACTAAACCGCCAATATGGTTAAGATCCTCTAACTGGAACGCATTGTATAACAGACCGCGTGGAAGTTAAAGCACTTCACGACGGTAGTACATTTTAAACCAATGTTCAGTGATTGATTACGTGGGCGTAATCCCTTTTAAGGGGGGTAGAGCACAAAACCGCTTAGTGTGTTTTACCGTACAAGTGTACGTGAACTATGTTGTGCATAGCACAAAATAATTTATTATGATGATTGGTGCGTGTGTTACATAAACATACGCATTCATTCATGGTTTAATTGTGATAATTGCGCACAGAAGATGCGAATACCATTGTGATAAGTGTGTCTATTTCGTTAACAGTTGTGTGTGAGAGTATAAGTATAAGGGAGTAGAGAAACTCCTGGGGGAACAATAACCCCGACAGTATATAAGTGTAAAACTGTGTGTTGTATTTTGATAAAAATATATGTATATATACAATATAGTGATTCATGAAGGGGTATGAAACCGACATAGAACCTAGTGAGAATAAGATTCCCTAGGTAACTGGATTAAAGTGAATGGTGATAACTGATAGACGGAGTTCTATCCTTTGGAGATGTAATGATTATGACTAGATTGACAAAATAAAAAGATAGAAAATTGGAAATGGGTGTATTATTTGATGCTTGAACATGAAGTGGGAGGTGGAACTTGATTTGCATGTGATCAAGGGAAGCCGAACACAAATTGGAGTGGAAGGATAGTTCAACACTAATGCTGATCACATCAGGGTTGGATGATTCTTGAAGCTCCCTTAAGTGGTCACAAATAACCACGCTAGGAAAAGAAGCAAAGAGCATAAGTTTGACTTGGAGTTGTATGTGTTTTCAAAAGGATTTTGAATCGGTATTTATAAAACGTCGATGGATACTTTACATAATGAAAGTTCTCTTACTTAACCTTACAAAGAATATTTTTGCAGTACTTGCTCACGAGCCGAGGACGTATGAGCCTTTGTCTTCGGACCGGTGACATGGGGAGTATATATGTTAAAGATTAAATGATTGTTTTGATCTCCCAGGGAATCTACGGGATCACAGTGTATATAAAAGGGTATTTTTTATTGTTATACATGCTAAGACATGTAGTGTGGTATATGTAATAAATATTATTTTGACCTTGAGTCCTAATGTGGTAGAGTTCTGAATGTTGTTAAGATACCCGGACCATTGAGTCCGAGGTTATCATGTAAGAATGTTATTATATGTATGGATGTGTATATGTTACCCGGACCGTGAGTCCGAGGGTGTTATGTGAAAGTATGTATGGTTGTGGAAGTTTTATTTTGCAAGTAATCCCCGTGTTCTAATCCACATGATGCGTGAGGAGTGTGAACTTCGACGACGAAGTTCTTTTAAGGGGGTAGATTGAAATACCCCAAACCTTGATATGTTGTTTAAATATTATACTATGGTATATAAAGGCTAAAAGGTGCCTTATAAATGCTATTAAGTGAATTAAACCATAGTAAACACAGTAAAGTGCTACTAACACAGTTTGAGCAAAAACATGCTCTAAGCTTGGAGTGAACTTGGTTAGGCCCCAAAGAGCCTACCAAGACTTTATAACATTCAATTATGATTTAATAAGGCTAATTAAGTCCTTAGGAAACTTTTGTAGACAATTAAACCAAACAAAAAACTAGAAAACACCTTAAAGTCAATTTAAGCAAATACTTGCCCTAGACTTGGTGTAACCTTGTATAATACCTAAAGGTCATTCCTAGACATTATTAACATGCTAATGAACATTTTAAATCAATTACTAAAGAAAACCAAGCTTGAAAACAAGTTAAAACACAAAATGTGCCTTAAGGAGTCTTAAAGCACATTTTTGAAAAAATTGTCTTGTAAATGAGTTTTGAGTGGCTAAATGACCCTCATTTCTCTTTAATTATTATGTGTACTACTTAGTATCACATTAGGAAGTATAAATCAATGGGAAATAAAAAATTTCACAATTATGTGCCTTAATTTGTGAATAGTGCTCAAATAGTACTAGTTTAAGTCATAAGTCAACATAAGTTGTTTAAATGGTCAACAAAGACCATATATATCTCTAATATGTAAGGGGGCACGGTTTTAGTGGTGTGAGTCACCATACTTGACCAGCCAACTAAAGAAAAGTAAAAGAAAATAAAGTAAAGTTACTATTTGCTTTATAACATAAATATCTTCAAACTTTGCCTCTCTCCTCACCTTTCTTCATTTCCTCTTGTTCCCACCGTCATCTTCCTCCATTCTCCCAACCAAAATCGTTCATGTTGCAGCACCTCTCTTCTCCAACTTCAATTGCTCACCAAATGTTCATTAATGCTCCAAATCAAATTCTAAGACCATATTTGTCTTAGTTAGACCAAGCTCTTCACTTCTATCTTTTCAAATCTTCAAGAACTCCTTTTGGTGCCATGAAGAATCACCATTGAAGGAGCTTGAGCTCATATTTTCATGCCTTGTCATTCTCCTTGGCTTCAAGGTAAGGAAAACCAAAGAAAAACTCCATTTCCTCTTGTTTTTGTGTTGGCCGAAAATTCACCATGTAATGGTGTCTCCTTTTGGTTCTTTCATAGCTTCATTCCAAACTTCAAAGGACTAGGTGGAGTCCTCTCTTGCTATTTAATCAAGTTCCCTTGCAAATCCAAGGTAAACATCTCATTTAGTGTTTAAAAAACTTATATTAATCTAGGGTTTGTTCATGAGCTTAAGTATAATGCTTAATGCTCACTATCTTAACTTGTATATTGATTAGAAGTTTGACAAGCAATCAAAAACACCTTGCCGATTTTTAATCAAGAAGGGCAAGGAAAAACAAGTGAGGAAGTTTTGAAGAAAGAGAGGTAAATGAGCTACCTTAATGAAGTTTTATGTGTCCTAGGAAATTGAGCTTTAAAATGCTTAATAATTAACCTAAAGAGCCAATGGGAATTGAGATAGAAAACTATCCACAAGGTGGACTAAAAGGACATGGGAGCATTGCTGTGTGTATTCGCAGGTTGAAGACATTTAAATGTGGAAATTCAGTGTTTAAGTTTAATGCAATTTAAGGGCCTAAGTACCAAGCAATTTAAGTTTATGCACTATATTATGATGTAGTGTTGTTTAAAGGTTTAGTTGTGTGTAAAGAACATCTCTTGTGATGGTGAATGTCTTAGATGGTTAAAGGATGAAAAAAACTATGTCTTTTGGTGTAAGGTGATACAAGCGAAGCTATAGCAAAATTTAGTTGATAAACAAAGGAGTTTATATGTTGTAATGAGATTTTAAGACCTAGAAGGTACTAGGAATTGTTAAGTGTTAAGATGGTGAAAGAAAGTGAATTAAGGTTTCTTAAGTGTTAAGATGCCTTGGGCATAGTCTTGGAGATTTAGAGAACTAATGGATGATTTCTAGATACACCAAGGTCATGATGGAGGTGTGGTAAAGTCTTGTGCAAAGTTTGGTGAACAATGAAAGTGTAATGCCTTGTGAAGGTTTAATTATGAACTTGTGGGAAAGACTTAAGGAGTGTGTGTAAAGGGGATGAGGGTGATGCAAAATGATGCTTTAGGAGTGGTTACCTTGTTGTGGAATCACACTTTGGTTAGTGATATTGTAGGCATGATTCACCACTTAGAAATCCTAAGGAAAAATGTTATAAGTGTTAGGAATTGTTGTAAGAAATTGAGTAACAAGTTAGTGATGATTTAGGAAGGTTTAGTGCTTGTTTTAAGGTGTTTAAACATGTAGGAAACATGTGGAAAGATTGTGGAATGATTGGGAAAAGATTTGGGTGAATTTGGAGTTCAAAATGAGGAGAAAAACACTTTTTAAAATGGGGTCTGCTGTGGACCGCCCCTAGGGACCGCCCCTGTGGGGAGGTCCAGCGCAGGCGAAGTAGTTTCTGTTGTGGACCGCCCCAAAGGGGCGGTCCAGATTAGAGATGAAGAAAAATTTGTTTAAGGCTCCTAATGATGGGGGATTGAATGGTAATGGTTTTAGATGATGTTTAGGCCTTGTTTGGTGACATATAAAGGCCTTAAAATGTGTAAACAAGAGTTAGGTTTGATGTGAGAGTTGTGAACTTAAGATCACAAGAGTAACTTAAATATAACGGGATGACGGGGTAACTATGGGCGCATTAGACGTTAAGCAATCATGTTACTCCAATGTTAATGAAAGTAATTGTGATGTTACCAGTTGTACGGGATTCGTTCGAGGAACCTAGGAGGACACAATATAGTGGGCCGTGGTGAAAGGTATGGTTTTCTTGCAACTTGTGTCCTACCGGATTACACCGGCTTGTATGCCAATGTGTTTTTCTTAATGTTTGCCCCCTTTTAAGATAAAAACATGTAATGAGTTTACAGTTGTTTAATTATGTGGCGTGCGGAATTCCGGTACCGTTTAGCTTTAAATATGTGCTAAACTTAACTAACCGACTCTAGGATCACATAGTAGATCGGTATGCGGACTTAACGACCCAACCCATGGGAACGTTCTATCCACGGCTATGCATGAGTTAGTTATGTGTTGTTTGTGCGTGTTGGTATGTTCACTACCCTTGTGTGTGTCTAACCAGACCTAACCACCTATTTGTGAATTAATGTACTAAGTCCAATAATGAGACTTCTAACAAGTGCTAACCGGGGAGTGAGGAGTCCGGTAGTTCCGGCCACGCGTGTGAGTATGAGGGTCGTTGTCATATCAGGTTCGATCCTCTCCATATGTTATGGTTGTTTTTCCATTTTGGTTCTCAACCTTCCCTTTAGCTTAACCAAGGCTATTACTGACTCACGTCGGGCCCAGGGGCATACTATGTTTGTTTGGTGTGCTTGGATTACTATATCCGACGCATCTTGGGATTAAGTTATCCGTTCATCTAACAGGACGGTAACAAGTTATGTAACGAGCTTATCATGAGTTTGGCAGCATTCTCTAGGCTCTACAAGTGAACTAATTATGTTTGGGTCGGTTCCTAAAGAGAACTGTTCCCGTTATGTTATGTGTTATTGTTGCACTGCAATTCTTATTGCGATGTTATGCTATATGTACGTTAAATGTGGAATGAGTTGTTGTGTGGAGTATGTGGATCATGGATATGAATCCCAGTTTATAATAGGAGGCGTTTAAGGATAACCCGATTAGTGGGTAAGTGTCGTCTATTAAGGAAATAACTCCATTAGAGGAGAAACCCTCTAGGGTTAAGGAACACAATGAGTGATCTAATGAGTGTAGATGTGTTGACTGTTTGTTTGAGCCCGTTGTTGTGGGTATGAAATTTGTTATGTGTTTATGGTTTTCATGCATGATTTAAATATAATCAACCGCATGCTAAGACGACAATTAGTTGTGCGTGGCCCGGTAGCATGCGGGCTGCGGGATTACCATACCAGCAAAGGTGTTGAGCCCCCTGGGGGGCCACCCTTTCTTTTCTTTCCTATTTCAGGTACAAGGAGCTGGAAGCCGTTCGAGAGTAGGACGGGGTAGTGTATATACATGGGTAGCCGTTTAAAAGTGTGTATGTATTGTAGGTGTAGTAAGATCGAAATTATTATCGGCATTAGTTTGTAAATACTCGGTACAGGTGGAATGTATATGTATGTTGTTGTTGTTGTTAATGGAAAGGGATAGTAATGTGTAGTCGCTCGGGAATCTAGTCCATCAGACCGATACAATGTAAATGTATTAGCCTTGTTAGCCACGTGGGTGGTTAACGGCGTGTAACACCATTGGGTTAAGTAATGTGATGAGTTAAGTTTTCCGCTGCAATGTGTTGTTAAGTGTACGGTTGTAGTTTGGGTGTTACACACATAATATCAATACTAACTTAGTTATTCAAAGCTCTAACTGTATACTATTTTCCATCAAAGTATTCTTTAAAATTCTAGGAATTTGTGTACTAGCTTTTAAAGGATTGCATTTTTAGCAATGCATTCTCCATGAGTATGCTTTTGAAAAATAGCTTAATATTTGGTTTATCTCAACCAAAATCTTATCGTACTTAATATAGGATGTTCCAAACTTATATATATATATTTTCTATAGTTTATTGTTGGAACGGTATAACAACACAACACACTCAACAGACATTCATAGAAGAAAAGTGTGTAAAGGAATCATTCACAATTCCAAGAAGGGTTAGGAGTCGTGCCTTACTGGAGTCCTCACTTCCCAATTCTACCCCAATTCCCCAGTTTTAAGTGCACCTATATTCTAAGTATTTCACTCGGCTTGTTTTCTTGGGTTCAGAGCGTAACTACGCTCTGATACCAATTTCTGTAACGCCCCTATTTAACATATTTATAGCGGAAATAAAATACTAAAGGCGTACAGACCATCGGGTTCCAAACACCCGACACCAATGATAAGCCGCAGACTTATCATATTTTATGCACTAGATTTAGTATTTTATTTATCTAAATAAGGTTATATTTTTGTTATTTATGCTTATTATGTGTTAAAGTATAATGTTTGTACAGACTTATGTTTTTATGAGTTTTCTGTGCAAGGAATGATTTTCTAGGCAAAAGTTCAGTTGAAGCCGGACTCAATGCCGGGTAGTTTCTGCACGGCATAAGCACAGAACAGAAAAGAGGCCTTGCCGGACCTAATGCCGGGTAGATTCCATCCGGCATAAGTAAAGAGTCGCCACGGTTGACCAAGCGATAGCAGTTATTGACCGTTGGTGAAAAGGATGATGCCGGGTGTGATGCCGGGTATCTCCTACCCGGCATAGGCACTGTTTTGCGCGGAATTGACGGTTTTGACCGTTAGCAGTTGGGCGCATTTATCACGTGTGCCGGCTACTGGTGATCCGGCACGACGCCCGGCAACGACACAATTAATGCCTATAAATAGGCCGAGGAAGGCTACAATTTGGCACACTTCAACACCATATTATACTTCATTCACATCTCAGTTTCCGCCCCATTCCAAGTGTTGGTGTCCAAGGAACGTTTGCAGATCCATCCACGCAAGAGAAGAAGAAGACCTTGACGGGTTAAGGCTATTAACATCTCCTTCTCCCCCTTTGTATTCTCTTCTTGTAGTTGTGTGGATGGTGATGCAGAATCCTTGTTAGGTTTTGGTTAGGGATGACTTCCTTGTAAAACTCTTATGATCATTTATGGAATTTTCAAGTTTCTTAACCCGAGTTCTAATCTTCTTACAAGTAGAATGAAGTAGCTATTCATTCTCTTATCTCTAAGTCCTATTTGAGGTTCACAAGACAAGAATAGGATAGATTAGGATTTTGGTAATCTTTAACATTGTCTTTTGCGCCTCAGCGGGAGCAAGACTTAAGGTTTAGGGTTAATCTCTTATTTCCCATTATTCTGTTGTATTCGCGGCATTGGCTATGCACGATGCAAGTATGAATATTGAGTTCCTTTTGTCAGAACCGAATCTGGAAGTGTTGTTTACGAAATGTACGATGTCGGATGGCATGCCGGGTATAAGTTATCCGGCACGTTCAAGGCCATGAATCTGCCGGGTAGCGAGGATCCGGCATCACATCCGGCATATGCATTTTGCGAGACCAAATCCTCTTTGAGACTTGCCACCCTTGATCATTGGTCATACGAACCTTTTGCATTGATAATCTTCCCAAATCAAAGTTAGTTTATTTATTTATTTATTTAGTTTAGGATCACATTTTCAATTTCCCCCATTGTCTTAGAATAGGTTATTACCGGATTAGGACTAGTTTTCTATAAGTCCCTTGGGTTCGATACTCTCGGTCGTAATATATTTACACTATACTCCGACCGGGTTTTATTTTGCTACCCGTAGTAGAGTTGTAGGATTAGTTATTATTTTATTCTTTTTATGTATATAGTTTTCCTACAATTTCTCAGTTAGCAACCAAACCTCACCAATTTACAACTTAAAGATTACAACTGTCACGGCCTGAACCTCGAGAAACTTAACAAAAATAAAACAGTAATAAAACACATAAACTCTCCACAAAACCTAATCCCATCCCAATCACTCGTTCTCTTCGTGGCCACCTGTAAAATAACTCGTACCTGCAAGATAAACCAAGCAGCCCACCCCGGGAGGGGTGAGTCAGTTCCCTGGAATGGAACTGGTACAATTCTCCAAAAACAAACTTATAAAACATAACTCTTCAAAATAAACAGTAACTTGAAATCAAACTCTTGAAAGTAAAACAGGGAAAGGAGGCACTTCAAACAATCAATCATAGAGAAAAGAGGACAAGGTAAGGATAGAGACAAAGAACTTAAAAACCAAGTCAACCACTTAAGAAGTCACACCATATAGTTAGTAAGCATCCATTATTGATGTTAGAACCAATTCTGGTTAAGAAGAGAAAGACTCAGGTAGTCACAAAGGACTAGGAATGATATGAATACCCATAACCCGTGGTAGACAGTTTATGTCCCCACCATTTCAGAAAGTTGATTCCCATAGACAAAATATACTCAAGAGTGGAATAAATTCAACTAGGAGAGATGGCCCCCACCGCCAAGTACGTCATTTTAGGATAGGGGATATACAGCCCCTCACTGTCTACTATGTTCCTTTTGGATACAGCCCCTCACTGTTACCATTGAAGACGCGCGCACGTCGAAACATCAAGACCCAGCTCATGGATGAAACGATATCCAGAGTCGAAAGAAGAATTTACCAAAATTGACCTTCTCCACATTCCCACTAGACCACTAACTACCCAGAGCAATACCAAAACACTCAGTCCTACAGAGTGCAGAAATGTAAACCCTAAGCAGTTAATGTCTAACGGAATAACCAAATAGAAGGAACCAATACCCATGTGAGTTTCACATTCAAGGCTCAGTTAGTCACACAAACTGAGTTAGTCATACACATAGTTTCCTTTTGAAATCCATTCAAGCTCAGTTAGCGTTTTCCAAAACATCCATAAAGTCCGTTAGCAAAAGTATCTGAGTACGAGAAATCGTACCTGGTCAATGCTGTAGCAGTTCTAGTAAACTCGTGCAAACATTCAACAACACTCTAAGGAACATTAAAGATAATCTATCGTCAATAACTTATATCCTAGGTTAAACTTAAATAAATTCCTCTCTCTTTTTTCTAAATCCCAATCATCTTATAAGCCCTCGCTTAAATGATATGTATAATCTTTGAGTTATCTGAGAATGTTGTATAACCCAAGGTGGTAAGATCAAGGAATGTATTCTATTAACATTTGCTAATTGTCCACTCCTATCCACTTTATTCATACTTAACCACAATCCTCACATTCAAGACTTTTGAGACCTTTATATCATAAGTGTGTTTTATATTATATAATCAATCTTAGAATTCCAATGATAAACTTAAGCTCAATACTTTTATTCTTAATTTAGAATAAATATTGTATTATGACCTATGATGGATTCATCCCATAATACTATACTATTATTTCACAATGTAATGATTATGTATTTTATCAATATCTACTAGATAATCCATTGTGATCAAGTCTTCCCCTTAACTTAATTAAGATCTACATCTTGTATATTGGAATCATAGTGTTGTAGACGCATTTTATTATAACTTAATTGAGTTACTAACTCATTTATCTTATCTTTAGTTCAGAAAGACTTTTTATTACAACCATCTAATAATCTTGTCATAAGATGTTAAATTACTTTTCATCTTGAAACAACTATATTATAGTTAACTTAGACTTATCGAACTCTTACATTTAGTATTCACAAGGTACATTATTTGCTTAATTATTACCTATATAATAAGGTGTTTAAATATAACCTTTTATGTATCCTTACTTACCTTTAATCTCCTAAATGTTTTATTTTTACACACATTCTCTCTATAGACTATGTATAATCCTTTTGTACTAAACTTCAATAAACTTAAGCCTTAAATACATTTTAAATTGTTTTAAAAAACCTAAGGTTTCAAAGGAATAACTTAATAAATTAATTTCCTTTATTGTATTTAGGATGGACAATATATCTACATAGAGTAGAATTTATCAAAGAATTAAATTCTGGTTCGTAAGTGAAATTGTTAATTATTTAATAAGATAATCTATTATGAAAATCCCCATACCTTATATTCAAGTGACACATTAGTATTTTCAGTGTCGTAAAGTAGATCAATATAATCTCTTACGTAACCTAGTTTCATCTAATTAAAGGCTCAAAGGTTTTAATTATCTAATTACTATTTACAAACCTTTTATAAGTCCTAACTATTAAAGACATCACTTATTTAACCTCACATTCTGTACGTTGGTAATTAATGTTAAAGTGAATTTATATGGCTCATCCAATTCTAAGAACTCAAGGATTATTACTTAGATTAACTTCCAAGTCATATTTTAATATAGTTTTATATATAACCTTTTAATGATTTTATCTTAAAACATTAAGTCATTATTCAATACAATAAATGTTATGAAATGATTAAATCTAGACTTACTAATCCACTTCACATTTAGATGTAAAAGTATTTCATTATATATTAATTATATAGTAAGTTCTATTTGTGTAAAATCTATTACAATTATTCCTAAGTCCCAACTTATTAATTAGCTAACCAAATTATAGATTTACATTCTGGTCTTTGACAATAATATTACACATGTATTTTAATATGGTTTATAAATCTTAGAAATTCAAGATAACTCTTTAAGCTTAATTTCATAACCACAATTCAATACTACCTCATATAATATACTTTTGATAGTATTATGTATAGGTTTAGTTTAACTTATTAATTCCTTCATATTCTATTTGCTATAAGGTATTTTATTTCTTTTATTTATTTATTTATCGTATATGTATACTAGGATTTATTCAAGACATTCTTTATGTAGTTTAATTGCATTTAATTATTTATATTAACTTTTACACATATCTACATCCAAAATATGGTTTATAAAATAAATTATTTTCCTTAGTTTCAATTAAGTATATTAACTACCATATTATATAATTAATATAAATGTAGATTAATTTAGTTCCTTGATTTAACCTAAGTTACTATTTTATTTCTTTTATACCCAAAAATATTTATTAACATCCTGTATTAAATGTTAGTTTAGACTTATTACATTTTCCCCAACCTATAAAGTTTATTAATCATCTATACTTAATTTTTGGTTATTAAAAACCTTATATTATAAGGTAACTTATGAAAACTTAGAAATACAATTTTTAAACCTATTTCCTCTAGTCCAAAAATTCCCAAATTAAGTATATAGTAACTATAACATTTTAGACATATTATAAAATTTTTATTTCATAAAAATATCTTTTTAAATTTTCCAAATAATTCCATAATACTCATAACTTGCAAAAATTATAACTTACGTTTAAAAACTCCAAAACCATACTCCCTCCGTCCTGAATTGACCATCCTATTTGCTTTATGGCACGTTTTTCCACTTCAATATTAAGCATATAAGATAAAATAATTTTATAAAACTAAATTTTGTAATATATAGTTTAACATGTAAGGAATCATATGCAGAACTTAAATTTTAAAAATTATTTTATCTTATATGTTAAAAATTGAAGTCAAACGACATGTCCAAATAGTAAACAGGACAGTCAATTCAGGACGGAGGGAGTAATAATTTACATCAAAATAAACTAGATTTTATAAGGAATCTATGGTTAAAATTTCAAGTCAAAACACATTCGGGAAGGTATTTAAATTAATTCAACAAGTTAGGGTTTAATTCTGGAAATATTAAAACTCATAATGAAATACCCCAAATTAATAAAACATGGATTACATATTTAATTACATTAATTAAGGCCTAAACATGCCTTGAAAGTCAACTGAGAACAACAGTGGTCAACACAAAACAAGATGTTGCACCTTTGACTGTTAAGGGTAAATAAATACCCAAATGAACTACTTAGGACCTAAAAATTTGTCCTAAGTTTATTAACATAATATTAAACATATTATAACGGTTGGACAACACTCCAACACAAAGAACAAACACTTTCATGCTTCAAGGTCAAAAAGGGCAAAAATGTGCTCTAAGAATACCTTAATGGTCTAATGACCTCTAAATGATATAAAATTGGATACCATGGTCAAATATCATGTAAGGAACACAAAAACCGTTGTCAAAGAAAACAGAGCTCAGAAACGCCTTGCGACACAAAATGTGCACTAAAACTCCTTAAAGCACGTTTTTGTGTAATTGTCTTCTAAATTGGTCTTAAATGGGCTAAAAGGTTATAAATACCTTTAAATATAAAAAATATCATATTATATGATATTAGGAATTAATTCCAAGAATTTACGAATTTTTATAAATTAATATTAAAATATTAATAAAACCCTAAAGTGGGGCCCGTTTGGGTCAACATTGACTAAGTTGGTCAATGTTGACCATTGACCACGAGTTGGACTACCTAAAATCGTGAAGCAAGCTCTTAATAGACCAAGAGACAAAACCCATGTGACAAATAAAGAGATTCCTTTGCTTTTGCATAAAATAAGGAAAAAAGTACACTTTACCTTATAAAACAAAAAAAAAGTGGACCTACCTCTTGCCTTCCCATGTGAAGCCAGCCGTTGGAGAGCCCCTCCTTTTCCCTTGCCACACGGTTGATACAAGGCTCCAAGCAAGATAAGACAAGAGAGGTGAGTCACATATTCATTAATTGATTCAACTAACAATATAACTACATAATTGAATCAAATAAGCACAAATAATTCATCACCTTTCTCAATGTAGGCCGGCTGCCCCCTTGAATTTTCTCCAACGATTTTTCAACTTCAATCAAGGATTGATGAGTCATCAAGTCACTTAAAACATAAAAAAATGCAAAAATGTGTTTTAAGGCAAAACTAGGTCAATTCTCTCATTAGCTCCATTCCAACCGTGGATCTCATTGCCAAACTCTCCCTTTGGCTCCTCTTGACCGAAGGTAAGGTTCCCAATCACCATTGATGAGATCTCAAGCTCTAGGTAAGCTCCTAAGGCATAAAAATGCCCATTTTCTTCATCTTTCTTTCCTTTTTCCATTGATCTACACTCCAACCTTTTCTATACATCTATGTAGAGTGTTTTGGAGGTTAAAGGAAGTGTTAGTTTCGGCCATAACCAGATCTAAGGAGGAAAGTTCAAGTCTTGACCATTTAAGGTAAAAATGTGCTTTAAGCTCATATCTTTTGATTCCCTTCAAATTTGGCTGTGAAACTTTGTTCCTAGCCTTATTTTCTTCTCCTTTTCATGTAGATTCAGTTGGTATACCAAGATCTACAAGGAGTAGCTAGATCCAAGCCAAAAACACCATTTTTGGCATCTTAAACAAGGTAAAACTTAGCTATCTTCCAAGCTAATTCACCAGGTTTTATACCTTGTTCTTGAGAGTGTTTTGATACTCTTTCTCTTCTGGAAAAATAGGGCCGAAGTAGATCTATGTCAAGCTTGAAGATCTAAGGTAAAAATCATGATTTTCATGACTTAAATTACTTCTTATGGTTAGATCTTGCTTGGAGACTAACTAGGCCTTGTTTTCTGTCTAAAAACATGTAAGAGAAGCTTTGGAGAATTTCTACTTAAGGTGGCCGAACCAAACAAGGTTCTATCTAGGTTAAATCAAGGTATAAATTACTTAAAACCTTAACTTGTTACATTAATACAAGTTTAAGCTATTCCTAATTAATTGCCGTGAGTGAAGAGGTAAAATAAGGTCTTGTTTGACCTTAAAATGATTAAGGAATGGCTTAATAAATTTTATAACTAATTAAACAAGCATAAATGTCAAATTTAAGACATTATGTGGAAGTTTGGTAAATAAATGAAAATTATATGGTGAGGCCGAAAATTTATATGTAGTTTGGGACATTTATGTGTAATTTATTTTGCAAGCCAATGTTTGTAATAAGGCCATGTATTTTAGGCCATTTTATTTATGCATTTACAAGCTTTTATTTAAGTTTAGGTGATATATAATTATTACCGAAATGAATAAGGGGTTATAGTGTAATTAAATTAAATTTAGGGACTTTAGAATAATAAGGTCGAAAATTAGAGTTAAAAAGGAGTTAAAATAAAGTTTATAAGATTTTATAAAGTTTTAGGGTTAAATGGTTATTTCTAGAAAGTTTGGGTGCAAACCGTAATTATTAGGAATTAATGGTCAAGGAAATATTAAGGAGGTCAACATTGACCATATGCTAGGTTTTGACCAAAATAAATAAGTTAGATAACTTATTTAAGGTTTTATAATAAGTTATGTATTTAATGGTAATATTTTTATAACATATGTGGTAAATATGTTATTACCTAAAATAAAGGGTGTACAATGGTATTTTAAACACCCATGGGCTATTAGGAATTTTTAGGAATTTATTGAGTTGTTTTTGGAATAAAAATAAACTATATATGTATAATATGTAGTTATTAGGTCATTATGACACTTTGGAGAAATACAGATGGTGGAATGGTAAATACCAAGAGTATATGGGTTAATAAGGATATTTATAACCCTTTGGTGGAATTTGGAAATTTTTAGAATTATATAAGAGTATTTGTTAAGATATGTGTATAAGATATGGTTTAATGATATTATAAAACTATATGTTATAAATAGGGCCAAATGGCAACTTTAGAATAGCACAAGGGCTGTTCGGAATTTACAAAAAATAACCATAGGTTATACTCTTTTATAAGTTAGAAATGTTATATTAAATGGAATGTATAACATGGGATGATTTAAGGGGTGATTTTGTAAATTAAGGAAACTATGGTTTATAGAAAAGAATAAGATTTTCTTATGGTGCCTAAGAGGCAATATGAAATAGTTTTGTATAAAAACTATAAGAATAAATTAAAGGGAATAAAAATATCATATCAAATGATATTAGAATGTGGTATAACATTACATAATGTTATGTGGTCAAAACGGAATTTAAATAAGTTAAGGGCTATACCGAGTTAATAAGAGTTGGAAAATGAATTTTAGACTAAGGTCTATAATGTTATAAATGTTATAACAATTATATGGTTTAGATGGAATTAATATAAGGAAGGGTACTCACATAAAATAATGTGACAAACTATAAATGAATGGGATTTATAAACTAAGGTATTTATGGAATAAACCTTAGGAGTTGTAAATGTACAACATGAAATGTTACATAATATTAGGATAACAATCTTAATATAAGTTGTACAATACAATACAACTAATGGGAATAATCATCTAACATAAGATGATAAAATGTAACATATGATACAAGAGTTTATTAAACTCATGGGAATCACCTACGTGGTAAATATATACATACACAAGGATAATGTATATAAGATGGATATATATTTTGGTTGGAAACCATATGATCAAATGGTGGTGGTTATTTAAAAATATATTATATATATATAGTTATGAACTATAAGTTATGAGTTTTGGACACAATACAAAAAAATAATAATGTACTACAATCATGCATGAATACATGCAACTATAGGATATGTACCTAAGCTAGATGGTGGACAAGATTTAAAGGAAATACAACGAATTAAACTTAACAGTTGAAATGTTATGACGTACGCGTTTAAGTAACAAAACCGACTGTTTTAGAGAAACCCGTAACGAACAACTGTAGAAAACAGGGGTGAACTGTGGGTTACTTATTATTCGGAAATACCGGATGTAGTTAGTCATGGAGACTGACTTATAGTTTATTACCGTTTAGATTGTACTTCTGACAAGACGCTCGACGAGCTAGCGGACTACACGGAGCATAGGATCTTGCTGATTCATACTCCACCGTAATACAATCAGGGTGAACGGTATGTAAAGGGGTTTGATCCGAGTTGTCCTAAGGTTGCTCCTTGGGCTCGGATTTGGTTGATATAACTTGTATGTTGTTATGAGTCTCTGATTGTCTCCGAGGACTTCCTCAGTTCAGACTTCTGTGTGATCTGTGATAAGATTGTTTATCTGAATGTGTTAATTAATATGCATGAATTGTATATTATAGCTGCTTATTATTTACTGTTGTTGAGTTAACAGTATTGGTTCGTATATATGAACCTATATATATAAAAACGAACTAGCGGCTATGGTGCTATCTTATATGAAATATAAGGAACGTAAGTAAAACATTGTAGCACTATGATAATAACATATACATATTATCTAAGACTTTTGTACAGAGCATTGGCCTTTTCTATACGCCGCTCTCGTATCTAACACTGGATCCCGAGTTTACAGACTCCGGATTGGACTAATGACCTTAGTTTGCTGTGTTAGAAAATTTGGTAATGCGATGCGATGGTATAATTAATTAATTAAAGGAATGGAAGTAAAGCCAAGAGGATGTGGCTCTTGGTGCGCGCTGTGATCACAAAAATGATACCAGGATGTCCGCGTACGGGTCCATAAGTATCAAGAAAATTTCCCGTGAGCTAGAATGGCTCGTTGGTCGGAGACTCTACCGTTGGAGTGGCTACTGCCGTGGGTGACCCGCCATAATATATGGGTAACTAGAGACATGTCGTTTTAACGAGACATTGTCACTAGGTATAACTGAACAACCAAAACAATTGAGACTTATACAGTGGCGAACAATACCATGGACGAGACTAAATACTTGTTTATTATTCTCGTTGTTTCGCTTTGTTGTTCATTGGTTATACTTGTGGTTATTTTATTGTGTGTTGATGGTTGGATGGAGCCTACAAGGCCAAGGTAAATTAAATATGAACACTGTACGCTACGGCGAATGTACATTGTACATTATATTGTTATTGTTCGATACGTTCGATATATAATTGTGGATTGTGTTATTAAATGATTGTGGATTGGATGGATGGTTGAATATCTATGAATATTTGGATGGATGAATATGTATATTATACATGTTTATTTCAGTATTGTTTATAGCTATTAAATGGAAAAGCATGAAACCAATCTAATAACAAGATGGTTAAAAAGACAAGTGACCATTAGGGTCCAGGCCCGGCATACTCAGCGTCTATCGCTGATACTACACCATTTCAGGTTGTTGATCATTGTCGGAGCTGAAGAGCAGGAACAGGGTAATTGGAGATGTTGTATAGTAATGAAGATGGTGTATGGTCTCATGGTAAGGTTATGTATTTTTCAGGATTGGGTAGACGCTCTCTGGTCGAAGTTTATGAATTATGGATTTAGTATGATGTATAGGAATTTCTCGTTATCACTGCGGTTAGCAGTTTATTGTATTGGAAGTTGGATGTAGTTTGGCTGCGTTGCTTGCATGGGCGAGTAACGGCCGGTGACACCCGAGTGAGTTTTGTAATTGTTATGTATTTTTCCGCTGCGATACGTTTTGTTTATTGCTACGTGAGAGATTATATCGTGATTATGGAGAGGGGTGTTACAAAAGTGGTATCAGAGCGGAGTACCGCTCTGATGACGAGATAATAGGTTAAGATAGTGAGCTTAGGACTTGGGAAATTATGGGAAACATTTGGGAAGTATGAGACGATTCGTCTTAGAAAGATATTGTGTCTAGTAAACGCAAATTGCGTGACATAGTAGCCTTAAGGCAACTTAATATCTATTGGTTGTGTACGGTAATTTACCGAGTATTTATGTGACATACTGTACTACAGATGTCTGGTGGAACTAGAGGGCGTGGTACTGGTAGAGGTGGAGGCGGTGACCCCGGCATTCTAGGAGTTGCAGAGACGGTTGCATCCGTTCTTGCACAGCTGGGTACTCAGATAGGAGGAGCACCAGCCCACCCGCCACAACCCAGGGGAACGAACTGGCTGAAGTCAGTTAGCGAGACCCGACCACCTACATATTCTAACCAGACCCCGTAGCTTTGGAGCGTTACATTGTTGAACATGAGAAAGCATACGAAGCCTTACAGGTACCTGACGACAAGAAGGTCGCCATTGCTGCCTTCCATCTGAAGGATGCAGCCAGTACCTGGTGAAGATTGGTCAAGGACCATCACCTGGCTACGCCCGACTTTTCATGGGCTGCCTTGTTGAATTACTAAGAGGGAAGTACTACCCGGCGCATCTCAAGCTGAAGAAGCGCCATGAGTCAGAGACACTGACCCAAGGAGGTCTGACCGTGGATGAGTATTACGCTCGATTCATTGGTTCGCTGGACTCCATTCCCGGTGTGGATTACTCAGAGACCGTGAAGGTCGAGAAGTTCCGGGGAGGACTATTATTTCGCATTCAGATGGCGATGGGTGCTACCCTCTACACTACCATCCAAGCACTAACATGAAAGCCATAAAATTCTTTACTTACTACATTACCAATTAACTTTGTGAGAACTTACCAAGGAGATTCCAGGAGTGTTGAGGCTGCCTCGAGGACGGAGCTAATGCTCCAGACTCGGGAAGAGACTCTCGGGGCCAAGAAAAGGAAGAACCCTGAGGGAGAGTCTGAGGGTGGAGGAGCATCTCCAGGCGAAAGCCAAAAGAAGGGAAAGTAAGGACTTATTCCATTTCAGATTATTTATCATATTAAATACCTTAGGAATGCTGACCCGAAACCTTAAATAGGAAATTCTTTCCAAAGAAAGGGCAGCAGGGTCACCAGGGAGCAAAGGGAAAGAGCCCGTCCTTTGGTTGACCGGCCTAGCACCTTCTAAGGGTGAGAACACCTACCTCTTAAATTGAATTGTGACCTTAACCTTTAAATCATCAGATTGTAACTTAAACTTAATTACCACCATTAGGCACCAGACAGCCCCCGCGCCATTTTTACTGTAAGCGTTATGGGAAAGACCATCCTGGGGTCGATTGCGAAGGCCGCAAAGTTGTCTGTCGGTGCTGCAAGAAAGAGAGCCATAGGGAATTCGAATGCTGGATGAACCCTGAGAGCCGTAATTATAGGCCACCAAAGAATACTCAGAAGACCTCAGCTAGAGGATATGGAGTACCACGAGGCGGCCAGGATGGCCAGACATCGACTGATGCTGGAGCCCTGAAGGGCAAGGGAGTAGATAGGGCATGAGTCCCCTAACTCCATGAGACCGCTGGTGGAAGACCTTGTTTACTTACTATGTTGTGTGCTTACTTTGGATGCTAGAAGGAGCTATGTTATAAGAATGTAGGAGTGTGTCATTGACCACTCGCCTTTTGTGTAAGACTTTGGGATTAGTTGTGTGTACTTGGTACCTATAAGCTTTAAACCTTGACGGATATATATATGAACAGGATGTTTATGCTTACATTATCATGTAGCAATACTCAAATGACGTAGAGTCAATGAGTCCGGGAATTACTGAACCAGAATTTCCACCTGCATGGCGCACTTGCTAATGCAAGCGCTATGACCAGTAAACCACTGAAATTTCCATCTGCCTTGCGCACTTGACAGAGCAAGTGCAGCAACAGTAACAGCTACTGCAAATGCAACTGCAACAACTACTACTTTTTAGTCTTTTATTATACATATACCAAAAAAAAAAGATGTTTTTTTTCAAACGTTTTCATACAAACCGTGAGATTAGAAACCTATGCAACTATGGAAGGACCGTTAGTCCAACCACTGCAACTGGAGGAAATTATACAGCCACTGTGATGGTAAACCACACCAGTTTAATTGTTTGGGAATGTTCAGACATGGCTTATTAGCCAAATACCATCAGTGTATAACCGCATTTAATGCTAATCACTATTAGTGATGAATGTTTAGTCCTCATGGACAAGCATACCCTTTGTAGATGCACCACCGTCAGTGAGGATGGTTGGGAGGTGAAAGAGCCAAGTTGTTCAAGCTATTATGCAATCTGCAATACATCCAATTACATGGATGAGGGGACGAATATGAACTATGGATGAGATATGATAAAAAAAAACAGGGAGAAAAAGGAAAATGTGTTGTACTCAATGAGATCAAAAAAAAAAGGAGAAACAAGTTTGCTAATATAGCACGGATGTTACTTACACCGAGTTGAATAATACCAGTCTATGGCATAAATTACCACGGATGCCACTAAGGCAATAGCACTTATTACAGGATAACTGATAACATGAACTATTACACAAAAAAAGCAAGCAAAAAGAAGACAAAAAAAAAGGAAGAAGAAGAAGAAGAAGAAGGAAAAAAAAAGATATCCATCAGAGGGAGGTTGACAACAGAATACTTCACAACAACCGTGTGACGGACATTACCAGTTTACTAAACGAGACATGGGACGACCGCACTCCGTTAGGAGCATGTGGGCCTGACAGACTTATTTATGAGTTAGTTGGGTAAGTAGTAATGTATCAGTACGGTACCCCATGCAAGTAGACAAGTAGTGTTAGGAACACGAGAAGTAGTCAACTCCATTCTACGGACAGTAAGACGGATTACCTCGAAGATGGACGAGAAGAGCCGCAGTTAAACCAACAGGCTAAGGAAATCAAGAACCTTCAACAGAGAACAGTAAACAGTAAAGACAAGGAAACCTTTCAAGGACGTGAAACCTAAGGATAAGAACATGGAAACCCATTATGGACGAATAATATGTAGAATCCTTATAAGGATCAAGTAAATGTTGTAATCCAGAGGAAATCTACCAGATGATATGGATATAAACGCGTGACTACGCAAGGAGAAAAGATAAAGCTATATGATCGCAGAAACCTTGCTCAAGAAACAGTGGATTCATAATGTACCACTCACAGGATAATTCGCACATCTTATCTGTTTAACTCATGGATATTAGCTGCTGAGAGTTTATGCCTTTGCACACTGTATGACTGAGTGTTTTGGAATTGCACTCGTGCAGTTATTAATCTAGTGGGAATGCAGAAAGATAAAGTGGATATCAACACGAGTGTGTATAAAAAAATAATAACTATAACAGTGTGTTACTCTGGAACAAACCTACCAGGAGACATGGATGACAAACATCATCTTTGTGGACATATAGGCTGGTACGTCTTACTATTACAAAGACAAGTGCAAAGAGCACTAAGTACTAACAATGGCCAATGTCATATTATACCTCAAAATGAATATCAGTGAGAGAAGACACACGCAATATGCTAGTGATCCAAATGAATGGATCCACAACAAAAAAAAAGAAAAAAAGAAAAGAAGGCAAACTGAGCCTACGTTCACGGGTCTGCACCTCATACGGAGCGAGTGGGCCCATAAGAATGAACTTGGGAGAGAGCACAAATAGATCAGTGCCTCACCCTTTATGTATTGTGGAGCCCTAAAGGGCTAGAGTCATACCCGTCTCTCTGATATGAGGATAATCCACGAGTTGGAGAACTCTTTGAGAGCCAAGTATCCAGCGCTCTTGTGAGCGGCTGTGGTATACTTGGGGGTACGGGGACGTAACCCTTTTTAAGGGGGGGTAGAGCTCTTGGCTGTGCACATGTGTGCACTAAGTTTGGCTGTTTTGATATGCATTGCATACAAAAAAAAAAGAGAATTGGTGGTGTGCGGGGCATACGAGGTTGTTTGTTAGTATGCATGGCATATACAGGGAATTGTTTGTATGCATGGCATACAGTGAATTGGTTTTGTTGGTATGGTGGTACGCGGGGCGTGCGTGAGTGGTTTGTTGTGTGTAATGTACACTATGTATGTATCTTACGGATACTTGTATGAAGGTTGTGTTTACACCATGAGTGTGACACTTTTCGTATGATATTGTGATATGCATTCATATTGCTTTATAGAATGATTACATATGGTATCGCCTAGATACGACGAAATAATATAGATAGGAATTTGAAACAATGGAATATTATGGACACTCAGGGAGGTGTTAGGGTTGGTAGAAACTGATAGGAAATGATGGTGCTGAGGATCCCTATAGTCCATATATGATTTAACTAACGACAGCCAAAGTGATGGTATGTGCTGTATAGGCACAACACGATGTTTGTAAATATATATCACATAGATATACATTATGGGAATAATGGGTAGTTATACATTTATATACTTACCTACTTGATTAAGAGACTTCGGGACGAAGTCTTTTTAAAGGGGGTAGATTGAATACCCCAAATTAATAAAACAGGATTAAAATATTTAATTACATAATTAAGGCCTAAACAGCCTGAAAGTCAACTGAGAACAACAATATGGTCAACACAAACAAGATGTTGCACCTTTGACTGTTAAGGGTAAATAGTAATACAACCAAAGACTACATTAGGACCTATAAAATTTGTCCTAAGGTTATTAACAAAATATTAAACATATTATAACAGTGGACAACACTCCACAACAAAGAACAAGCACTTTCATCGATGCAAGGTCAAAAAAGGGCACAAAATGTGCTCTAAGAATACCTAAAGGTCTAATGACCTCTAAATGATATAAAATTGGATACATGGTCAAATATCATGTAAGGAACACAACAAAACCGTTGTAAAGAAAATAGAGCATCGAAACGCCTTGCGACACAAAAATGTGCACAAAACTCCTTAAAGCACGTTTTTTGTGTAATTGTCTTCTAAAATTGGTCTAAATGGGCTAAAAGGTTATAAATACCTTAAATGTAAAAAATATCATATTATATGATATTAGGAATTTAATTCAAGAATTACGAATTTTTATAAATTAATATTAAAATATTAATAAAACCCTAAAGTGGGGCCCGTTTGGGTCAACATTGACTAAGTTGGTCAATGTTGACCATTGACCACGAGTTGGACTACCTAAATCGGTGAAGCAAGTCTCTTAATAGACCAAGAGACAAAACCCATGTGACAAATAAAGAGATTCCTTTGCTTTTGCATAAAATAAGGAAAAAAGTACACTTTACCTTATAAAACAAAAAAAGTGGACCTACCTCTTGCCTTCCCATGTGAAGCCAGCCGTTGGAGAGCCCCTCCTTTTCCCTTGTCACACGGTTGATACAAGGCTCCAAGCAAGATAAGAAAAGAGAGGTGAGTCACATATTCATTAATTGATTAAACTAACAATATAACTACATAATTGAATCAAATAAGCACAAATAATTCATCACCTTTCTCAATGTAGGCCGGCTGCCCCCTTGAATTGTCTCCAATGATTTTTCAACTTCAATCAAGGCTTGATGAGTCATCAAGTCACTTAAAACATAAAAAAATGCAAAAATGTGTTTTAAGGCAAAACTAGGTCATTTCTCTCATTAGCTCTTCCAACCGTGGAGCTCATTGCCAAACTCTCCCTTTGGCTCCTCTTGACCGAAGGTAAGGTTCCCAAGCACCATTGATGAGATCTCAAGCTCTAGGTAAGCTCCTAAGGCATAAAAATGCCCATTTTCTTCATCTTTCTTTCCTTTTTCCATTGATCTACACTCCAACCTTTTCTATACATCTATGTAGAGTGTTTTGGAGGTTAAAGGAAGTGTTAGTTTCGGCCATAACCAGATCTAAGGAGGAAAGTTCAAGTCTTGACCATTTAAGGTAAAAATGTGCTTTAAGCTCATATCTTTTGATTCCCTTCAAATTCGGCTGTGAAACTTTGTTCCTAGCCTTATTTTCTTCTCCTTTTCATGTAGATTCAGTTGGTATACCAAGATCTACAAGGAGTAGCTAGATCCAAGCCAAAAAACCTATTTTGGCATCTTAAACAAGGTAAAACTTAGCTATCTTCCAAGCTAATTCACCACGGTTTTATACCTTGTTCTTGAGAGTGTTTTGATACTCTTTCTCTTCTGTAAAAATAGGGCTGAAGTAGATCTATGTCAAGCTTGAAGATCTAAGGTAAAAATCCATGATTTTCATGACTTAAATTACTTCTTATGGTTAGATCTTGCTTGGAGACTAACTAGGCCTTGTTTTCTGTCTAAAAACATGTAAGAGAAGCTTTGGAGAATTTCTACTTAAGGTGGCCGAACCAAACAAGGTTCTATCTAGGTTAAATCAAGGTATAAATTACTTAAAACCTTAACTTGTTACATTAATACAAGTTTAAGCTATTCCTAATTAATTGCCGTGAGTGAAGAGGTAAAATAAGGTCTTGTTTGACCTTAAAATGATTAAGGAATGGCTTAATAAATTTTATAACTAATTAAACAAGCATAAATGTCAAATTTAAGACATTATGTGGAAGTTTGGTAAATAAATGAAAATTATATGGTGAGGCCGAAAATTTATATGTAGTTTGGGACATTTATGTGTAATTTATTTTGCAAGCCAATGTTTGTAATAAGGCCATGTATTTTAGGCCATTTTATTTATGCATTTACAAGCTTTTATTTAAGTTTAGGTGATATATAATTATTACCGAAATGAATAAGGGGTTATAGTGTAATTAAATTAAATTTAGGGACTTTAGAATAATAAGGTCGAAAATTAGAGTTAAAAAGGAGTTAAAATAAAGTTTATAAGATTTTATAAAGTTTTAGGGTTAAATGGTTATTTCTAGAAAGTTTGGGTGCAAACCGTAATTATTAGGAATTAATGGTCAAGGAAATATTAAGGAGGTCAACATTGACCATATGCCAGGTTTTGACCAAAATAAATAAGTTAGATAACTTATTTAAGGTTTTATAATAAGTTATGTATTTAATGGTAATATTTTTATAACATATGTGGTAAATATGTTATTACCTAAAATAAAGGGTGTACAATGGTATTTTAAACACCCATGGGCTATTAGGAATTTTTAGGAATTTATTGAGTTGTTTTTGGAATAAAAATAAACTATATATGTATAATATATAGTTATTAGGTCATTATGACACTTTGGAGAAATATAGATGGTGGAATGGTAAATACCAAGAGTATATGGGTTAATAAGGATATTTAACCCTTTGGTGGAATTTGGAAATTTTTAGAATTATATAAGAGTATTTGTTAAGATATGTGTATAAGATATGGTTTAATGATATTATAAAACTATATGTTATAAATAGGGCCAAACGGCAACTTTAGAATAGCACAAGGGCTGTTCGGAATTTACAAAAAATAACCATAGGTTATACTCTTTTATAAGTTAGAAATGTTATATTAAATGGAATGTATAACATGGGATGATTTAAGGGGTGATTTTGTAAATTAAGGAAACTATGGTTTATAGAAAAGAATAAGATTTTCTTATGGTGCCTAAGAGGCAATATGAAATAGTTTTGTATAAAAACTATAGGAATAAATTAAAGGGAATAAAAATATCATATCAAATGATATTAGAATGTGGTATAACATTACATAATGTTATGTGGTCAAAACGGAATTTAAATAAGTTAAGGGCTATACCGAGTTAATAAGAGTTGGAAAATGAATTTTAGACTAAGGTCTATAATGTTATAAATGTTATAACAATTATATGGTTTAGATGGAATTAATATAAGGAAGGGTACTCACATAAAATAATGTGACAAACTATAAATGAATGGGATTTATAAACTAAGGTATTTATGGAATAAACCTTAGGAGTTGTAAATGTACAACATGAAATGTTACATAATATTAGGATAACAATCTTAATATAAGTTGTACAATACAATACAACTAATGGGAATAATCATCTAACATAAGATGATAAAATGTAACATATGATACAAGAGTTTATTAAACTCATGGGAATCACCTACGTGGTAAACATATACATACACAAGGATAATGTATATAAGGATATATATTTTGGTTGGAAACCATATGATCTAATGGTGGTGGTTATTTTTAAAAAATATATATATATATAGTTATCAACTATAAGTTATGAGTTTTGGACACAATACAAAAAAATAATAATGTACTACAATCATGCATGAATACATGTAACTATAGGATATGTACCTAAGCTAGATGGTGGACAAGATTTAAAGGAAATACAACGAATTAAACTTAACAGTTGAAATGTTATGACGTACGCGTTTAAGTAACAAAACCGACTGTTTTAGAGAAACCCGTAACGAACAACTGTAGAAAACAGGGGTGAACTGTCGGGGTTACTTATTATTCGGAAATACCAGATGTAGTTAGTCATGGAGACTGACTTATAGTTTATTACTGTTTAGATTGTACTTCTGACAAGACGCTCGACGAGCTAGCGGACTACACGGAGCATAGGATCTTGCTGATTCATACTCCACCGTAATACAATCAGGGTGAACGGTATGTAAAAGGGTTTGATCCGAGTTGTCCTAAGGTTGCTCCTTGGGCTCGGATTTGGTTGATATAACTTGTATGTTGTTATGAGTCTCTGATTGTCTCCGAGGACTTCCTTAGTTCAGACTTCTGTGTGATCTGTGATAAGATTGTTTGTCTGAATGTGTTAATTAATATGCATGAATTGTATATTATAGCTGCTTATTATTTACTGTTGTTGAGTTAACAGTATTGGTTCGTATATATGAACCTATATATATAAAACGAACTAGCGGCTATGGTGCTATCTTATATGAAATATAAGGAACGTAAGTAAAACGTTGTAGCACTATGATAATAACATATACATATTATCTGAGACTTTTGTACGGAGCATTGGCCTTTTCTATACGCCGCTCTCGTATCTAGCACTGGATCCCGAGTTTACAGACTCCGGATTGGACTAATGACCTTAGTCTGCTGTGTTAGAAAATTTGGTAATGCGATGCGATGGTATAATTAATTAATTAAAGGAATGGAAGTAAAGCCAAGAGGATGTGGCTCTTGGTGCGCGCTGTGATCACAAAAACGATACCAGGATGTCCGCGTACGGGTCCGTAAGTATCAAGAAAATTTCCCGTGAGCTAGAATGGCTCGTTGGTCGGAGACTCTACCGTTGGAGTGGCTACTGCCGTGGGTGACCCGCCATAATATATGGGTAACTAGGGACATGTCGTTTTAACGAGACATTGTCACTAGGTATAACTGAACAACCAAAACAATTGAGACTTATACAGTGGCGAACAATACCATGGACGAGACTAAATACTTGTTTATTATTCTCGTTGTTTCGCTTTGTTGTTCATTGGTTATACTTGTGGTTATTTTATTGTGTGTTGATGGTTGGATGGAGCCTACAAGGCCAAGGTAAATTAAATATGAACACTGTACGCTACGGCGAATGTACATTGTACATTATATTGTTATTGTTCGATACGTTCGATATATAATTGTGGATTGTGTTATTATATGATTGTGGATTGGATGGATGGTTGAATATCTATGAATATTTGGATGGATGAATATGTATATTATCCATGTTTATTTCAGTATTGTTTATAGCTGTTAAATGGAAAAGCATGAAACCAATCTAATAACAAGATGGTTAAAAAGACAAGTGACCATTAGGGTCCAGGCCCGGCATACTCAGCGTCTATCGCTGATACTACACCATTTCAGGTTGTTGATCATTGTCGGAGCTGAAGAGCAGGAACAGGGTAATTGGAGATGTTGTATAGTAATGAAGATGGTGTATGGTCTCATGGTAAGGTTATGTATTTTTCAGGATTGGGTAGACGCTCTCTGGTCGAAGTTTATGAATTATGGATTTAGTATGATGTATAGGAATTTCTCGTTATCACTGCGGTTAGCAGTTTATTTATATTGGAAGTTGGATGTAGTTTGGCTGCGTTGCTCGCATGGGCGAGTAACGGCCGGTGACACCCGAGTGAGTTTTGTAATTGTTATGTATTTTTCCGCTGCGATACGTTTTATTTATTGCTACGTGAGAGATTATATCGTGATTATGGAGAGGGGTGTTACACATAACCAACTTAAAATCCCCAGATCTAATCTCGGCCGTCCGTTTCTAAAACCTACGATCGGACGGCCGGAAATCCTCGAGTTCATCCCCAATCCCCAGCGAATCACCGAGTACTAAATTGCAAATTCCTCAAAATCTACAGAACCAAATTCGATGATTTTTGTCTCTACGGATTCGAAATTGAAAAACGCATCCATTGACACCGATTTCACCACCTATAATGCAGTATTCGATGTATTCGATTCTGGGTTAGTCGACTTAGGGTTTCAGTGGGTTTCGAATTTTAATCTGTCAAATTCTCTCAGTATAAAGCATAATAGATGAAATGATACGTGGGTTTGGTCGACAATAAGGAATAGGTTAGCAACATCGGAAGAATTTGAAGAACAACTCACCGGAATTGCACGAATCGACGGAATTCGAAATCGGGTTCTGGAAAACTCAAACTTTACGAACTGGTTGAGTAGCCAACTTTGCAACACTATAAGTTTCAGTACAGAACGAGTTAGGCTTTGTTCTTGGGCTTAATTTAAAGAGGGAACTTAGCTCTACACAATGATAGCAAGAACTCACTCTAACTTGCACTACGCAGAAAGAAGTCGGAGCCAAAAGTTACGAGTTTACCTTGTGTTTTCTGGGAAAATCTACGATTTTATGTGGTGACGAAACCGAAACTTTAGACACCACGCTCTTCCAATCGGTTGGGAATTGGCTTTGGTTATCAACATGAAAGTTGTAGAGGTATTAGAGATCTTCAAAACAAGCTAAAGAACACATGATTTGGTTGAGAAACGAAGAAGTTATGGCACGACGAAGTTACCTGCTCAACTGTTTTTTTTTGGAAAACTGGTTACGGTTTGCGGGTAGGCTACTTTGGAACGATTTTCCGGCTGACGTATAACGAATTGGTTTGTGTATGAGTTATGGTTGGAAAGAGCATTCGTAGGAGAAGAGAATGCAAAAGACGACACTAAAAAATTCCAAAAGATGAGAGAGATATGGATGTCACAAGTTAGGGCAAAATCAGTTGTGAAAATCATGGAGATAAAAATGGCTTAGTGTTGGGCGCGTATCCCGAGGCGCGCGGGTGAGTCAGTAAACTTGCCACATCAGCATCTTTTCAAAATTTTGGCTCTAAATTTCATTTTATCATAACTTTGGCTAGGATGATCCGTTTTTGACGTCCTTTTTATCAATCTTCATGGTTTTCCATAACCTTTTTATTGATATAGGTTTCATGAGCTAGTTTGACCATTCTCAAAAAGTAAACCCTAGCAACGCTTAATAAGCTTTAAGGTTTCTATAATTTTATTTTGACTTTTATGTTTCAAAACAATGTTCCAACTCTTTCTAAAATCTTTATAATATACTTGGAGTGTTTAGAAATTTTCCCAAGATTTATTGACTTATAAATCTTATTGTTAATTCATAATACTATATAATAATATATAATAATTTAGGGAAAATAACATGCTCCACCCATGACGTTTGGCGAAATTTCACATTCCACCCACGTGGTTTCAAAAATTACTTTCCCCACCCATGTGATTTCCCCCGTTTTACATCCAACAACTTTTTAATTTTGGTTCAATTCAAAAGATGCTTAAACGTTGTCCAAAATTGATGAAACTTTACATGGATGATGCTAAAGTGATATACTTTGATCTTATGTCAAATTTGAAGTTTTTTAAGCTTAAGTGTGTCCCGTGGGACCCAATGAAACATGTGACATGTTCATTGGGTCCCACATGTCACATTTAACCTTAAAAACATTAGATTTCTCCCAATCCAAAATATAACACTTTAGCATCGTCTATGTTAAATTTCATCAACTTCGGACAACGTTTAAGCATCTTTTGAATTGAACAAAAATTAGAAAAGTTGCTGCACGTCACGTAAACAGGGGAAACCACATCGGTGGGGAAAATAATTTTTAAAACCACGTGGGTGGATTGTGAAATTTCGTCAAACGTCATGGGTGGGGTATGTAATTTTCCCAATAATTTAATACTTAATAGTATTCTTTAGGGTTAAATAGAAGAAATCCCCTAAATTAATTTCCATAATTCCACATAATATTAATATTCATAATTCCATACAATACTTTAATATTAAATAGTATTAATTAAGGTTTAACAAAAGAAATCCCCTAAATTAATTTAAATTAATTTAGGGGTATTTCAGTTTTTCGACATGCACATTATCATTGCCACGTTTGGCACTTTCATAATCAACTTTCATCATGATCATTTGCATAAAATTTACCTTGCAACTATTCACACAAGACTCCTTATCATAAATCAGAGATACAAATTCTCGCCCGAAGATACAGATTCTTCAGAGATACAGATTCTTGCCCGAAAATAAAGATTTTTAGAGATACAAATTCTCACCTGAGTAGAAGAACTCACTTGAGTAGACAAACTCACCAGAGTAGAAGAACTCGACCCCACACCACTTTTCATTCACTGAAATACCCCAAACCTATCTATGGTAATTAAACATAAATTTATGATGTAATAAGGCTAAACATGCCTTAGAAACATTGGTAAACAAGTTAAACCATAGAAAACACAAGAATACACCATAAAGGCAACTTATGCAAATACTTGCTCAAGACCTTGTGTAACATTGGTTAGGACCCAAAGGGCATTCCTAGACCGTATTAACATGCTAAAGAACATTTCAAAGCAATTACCAAAGAAACCCAAGCTCAAAAACAAGTTAAAACACAAATTGTGCTTGAAAACTCCTTAAAGCACCTTTTTGATAAATTGTCTTAGAAATGGGTTTTGAGCGGCTAAATGACCGCGTATACACCTTAATCAACATGTGTACTACTTAGTATCACATTAGGAAGCCTAATTCAAAGAATTTACAAAAAAATCACAAATTGGGTACTAATTGTGAATAGTACCCAAATAGTGCTAAATTAACGCATAAGTCTTCTTTGATTAGTCAATGGTCAAATGACTCCATAATTATTAAGGAGGGGGCTGGTTTTTGATGTGGTGACTCACCACCTAATGCTGCCGGAATTTTTACAAAAGAAGAAGGAAGGGGGAAGTTCACTATTTGCTTTTTACAACAAATCTTATCTTACTTTCCTCCCTCCTCTATCCTCTCTTCTTATTTCCTTCTTCCCCAGCCGGCTGCCTTCATTATCCCCTTCTTCCTCACGTTAAAGCTCCAGCTCCATGGCTTCTCCAACTTCCTTTGCTTGTCAAGACCACTACAAAACTCCAAATCACAAATAAACCACATATTAGTGCTAGTTGAGTCAAGGGCATTCAAGTGCTATTTTCAAATCCTCCAAAGCTGAAGTTTGACTCCATTGAAGGATCTCCATTTGAAGAGGAAAATTCATATTCTAGAGCTAGACAATACTCTCTTTGGTTTAAGGTAAGAAAAACTTCAAAAAACTCATCTTTCCTCTCATTTCTATACATGGCCGAAAGTGACCTTTCAAATGCATTGTTTCCTTCCTTGTATTAGTATTAATTCAATCTCCAAGAGCTTAGAGGAAGCCTTTCTTTGATTCTTTACCAAACTCCATTCCAAGATTCCTAAGGTAATCAACGAATTTAGTGCACCAAGTAGTCTCTTAATATTCAAGAGTTGTTTAATGAGTCTAAGGGTTTTACCTAGTACTCATTATCTTAATTTGAACCTTGGTTAGAAGTTTAGCAAGAGATCAAACCTCCTTGGTCGAATTTCAATCAAGAAAACAAAGAGGAAGGAAAAGAGAAAAGGCTTGAAATCTTAAGGTAAATGATCTACCTTAATGTAGTTAATGCCTTAAGGAATTGTATCTATGTTGATACAAAATTTACCCTAGATCTTACATTATAAACATGGGTTATATTAACCTAGGGAATGATATAAACAAGCTTAAGAACTTATGACTAAGGAGCTAATGACGTATGAGTTAGAGAAACAATCATAAGTGTATTATAAGAGCTTTCATAAATTGCAATGGGACTATTGTTGTGCGCAGGTGGCTATATTCACTGCTGGAAAAAAAAAAATAAACAACGCCGTTTTAAAAATGGTTATATTTGTAAATCGTTTTTTAGCATTTTAAAGAACGATTATAAAGTAAGGCGTTGTATTTATGGTTTAGGCCGGACATTTTAAAGAAAACTTCACTTAGGAAGCGTTCTTTATTGTATCGCGCCCAAAGACAAAAAAAACGCTTGGAAAATAAGCGTTCTTTATATGAAACATATAACATATAAAAAACGCTTCACGTATAAAGCGTTTTTTATGTCTCTGGAACGCTCAGCATAAAGAACGCTTCCGTTTAGAAGCGTTTTTTATGTTTTTTACTCTCAGCATAAAAAATACTTTTTAAGTGAAGCGTTCTTTATGTTTCCTGAATAATTCACCCCACTTTCCTGAAAAATTTAATCTCTCTCGCGCTCTCTGTTACAACGTAACCCTCAAGCTAGCTACCTCTCTCTCGACTGAGCTCACATACGTACCCCGGCCAGTACCGTCAGCTAGCTACTGTGCCATCGCCGCCACTGCCGCGTCGCCGTCCGTGCCGCCGCCACCGCTTTCCGGCCGTCTCTCGCGCCTGCTACGCGTTGATTTCTCCTGATATTTGCGCCTGCGCGCATACATCTTCTCTGATGATCATCGATCGATCGACCCAAATATGCATGCCTGTCGATCGCCTCTGTTTCGGTAATTCATCAAATCTGCGAACAGGAACATATATATTTCTACTCTTTCACTCTTATTAATTTTGCAACCTACTATCGAACAGGAACATACATGCTCGTCGCCTCAGTACATACGTTCTATATAACATCAGTAGTAATTAGTTTTACAACCCAACTGGCGTAACATCGATTCATGCTCTATCGCCTATATTCTTGATTCTGCTGGAGGTAATTTTGCTAACCAAACTGATCGATCAGGAACATATACATGCTGTGGTTGGGATTAATGTGTGTAATTATTAGGATTAAGTGCATGTTTGGGATTAATTAATTTTGCAAACCAATTAAACTGTCGCCTGAGCTGATTTTTGGTAGTGTCCAAATGGACTTGAGATTAATGTGTTATTAGGCGAAAAATATAAGTGTTTGGGCATACAAATATAGCCACGTAGTTATGGTAAAATTTTGTAAAACCAAACTGTCAATGAGGAACATACATGCTCTGTTTGAGATTAATGTGTTTATTAGGATTAAGTGTATTTGGGATTAATTTTGCAAACCAAACTTTCGCCTCTTGTACATGCTCTATTGTGGTGAAACCCTATATTTTTAGGGGGGATTCTATCGGATTTCCCAGAAAATTTTGTCAAAGTATTGAATTATTGGATTCGTAATGTAATTATTGTTGTGTATAAACTATCTTCTACAGGCATTGGTAGTACTTTTCATTGTCACACCTGATACGGGCTGGTTGATTAATGTGTTTAAATTTATGTCATTTAAGGGCCTAAGAGCCATGTCATTTAAGGGCCTAAGAGCCATGTCATTTAAGAGCCTTAGTGCTATGCAATTTAAGATTAATGCATCGTAATGTGAATTGATATAATTTGAGTGTAATTGGTGTGTTGAGAACATCCACTAAGGATTTGATTATATTGAGTTGATTAGAGAAGAAAAGCTATGCATTTGGGCATGGAAATATAGTAGAGAAGTTATGGCAAAATTGGTGGAAATGAGTTAACTAAGGTGTTCTCATGAGTTAGAATGACCTAGAGTTGATTAGGAGGAATTAGAGATTAAAGGGGTATTAGAATCATCTGTAAATTATAAGGGAAGAAGTATTAAGGTTAGTGTGAAATTTGAGGAAAAATGTTGTAAGATGTTAAGAGATTGTCTAGTAGTGAATTAATAAGTGTAACTTTGGAAGTGATGGCTAGATTTGAGAAAGGGAGTAAAAGGTGTGTAAGAGGTTATGTAGTTGTGTGAAATTGGGAGGAAAACAATGTCAAGTGTTAAGAGGATGACTAGAAATGCATAAGAATGTGCAAGCTTGAAAATGATGAGTAGGAAATGTAAAGGAAAAGAAATTGTGCATGGAGATGCAATGAGGCTAAGTTTAGTATAACTAGGTTGGTAAACAATGAGTTAAGAGGTTAGAATTGAAGAAATGAAGTTAGGACACTCTAGGAAGAGTTGTGGAAAGAATTGGTAAGTTGTACCAATTGAGATGAGGTTAGAAATGAGTTACAAGGGAATAATTCAAGAATGTTTGAAGTTATAAGTGTAAACAAGTTACCATAATTGGGTAAATGTGTTGTGGAGTTGTAACCTTATGATGAGGAGGTTTAAAGTGTTAAAATGGTGTTAGAACATGTTAGGATACATGTGGGAAGAAATGGGCAAAGAAACAAGTTAAGAATGAGAGTTAAAACTGTAAAATGTTACAGATTAATGCATGGTCCGGGACTTAGTCCTTGGATAAAGTCCCGGACCACACATGAAAAAATTGCCGAAAAACAACTTATACATTGGTCTGGGACCTTGTCCCTGTTTGAAGTCTCAGACCACAGTGAAAAAATGCCAAAAAGTTACTGAAATGGCTTGGTTCGGGACTTTAGAGCCGGACCAAGACCCGGACCAACACCAGAATGTGTCCGTGAGTCTAGAAAATGGAATAGAATGAGGGGGATTGAATGGTAGGGGTATTAGATGATTGTTAGAACTTGTTTGGTGACATATAAAGGTCATTAGGGGTGTGAACAAGTATGAGATATAATGAGAAGTAAATGATTTATGTGATTAAGCTTGAACTACAATGAACTAGTAGTTATTAGTCGGAAATCATGAGCAATGAAATGATCTAGGTTAATTAAAAGGAATTAACCACCCGATTCAATGAATGTTATAGGGTTTGAGTAATTGGACTCCGGAGGAGAGTAGACGACGGTGAACGGTATGGTTTTCTGGTTGCTTGTTGGCTAACGAGGTGTCCCTCGGCTTGTGTGCTGTTTGTTTATGTGTTACGACTAAACAAGATAAAGCATGCAACCGGTTTACCGTATCTGTTTGCGTGTTCATATTATGTTAACACGACCTACCTCTGAGTGTATGTACAAACCTCGGTTAGTAAACAAATGTATGAGAATATGGAGCACTCCCAAATATTAATTGGTTAATAACTAAAAGAGGTTTAACTAACAAACATTGTCTTCGAGACTTCTACTAACTGGAACTTGGGGGGTGAGGAATCCGGAACGGTCCGGTCACATGTGTTTGTAGTAGGAGGTCGGTATCAGTATCGGGTCCGACTTCCATTGAGACTTGTCTTCGGACTTGTTGCCTAGAGTCAACAAACAGACTCGTCCACCTCGATTTCTATTCGAGGTGGGAGGCATTATTAAGATGGTGTGGGGGGATCCAACCTACATCCTCAAACTAAGTAATTGTTTATTTAACCAATGGAGTTGATAGCTCATTGGCCAGGGTTACCTTTGACCCGACAAAAATAAACAATGGACTAAAATACAGTCGGTTCTAATTAAAGAACGGTTGACTTTATGAGATAAGATTAAACACGAGAATTAAATAATTCTCAAACTTGAGGAGTTTAAAGGCTAAGTCACTTACTTAGATAACATCCATTAAGTCGTTCAATGTGTTTGAGCTATGATTGATTCATATGATTGCGTTCTGTTTTATCGTACTTCTTATTATTGTTTTATGAATAATCAATCGCATGTATACGACAAAATAGTCGTGTGTAGCCCCGTTAGCTTGTGGGCTGCACGTTAACCATACCAGCGAAGGTGCTGAGCCCCTCGGGGCATCCATATTATTTTTCAAGTAAATGACAGAAGACGATCTGACCTGAGAGTAGGAGTGGGTAGAGGTACTTCGGGATGTTTAGACATTTGTTACACGAGTTGTGCATGTACACTCGTTTTGTAGATGGTAGAAGTTGTAGTAAGTTGTATTAGGATATGAGCTACCTTGTACTCGATATATGTATTTGGTTAAGGTTTCGTACACACTTATGTTCGGTATATTCAGGTCCATCAGACTGTAGCTAGATCTTGGAGAATTTAGTAGGCCTTGTTAGTCACGCGGGTGACTAACGGTGGTAACACCAACTTTTGTAAGGAATTCCACTGCATTGTTAATATAAGTATTTGGAGGTTATGCGATAATCCCGGTTTTATGAGTTGGGGTGTTACAAAAAGTGGTATCAGAGCGTAGTTACACTCTGATAACTAGAATTACTGAACTTAGGTGAATACCGAGTTAGAGTTAGAGTTATGGTTAAGGGTTGAGAGATAGTGTGATAGGTGCGTTAGTTAGGACTTCCCGGTAGTTTCCGGATACCTACAATACCTATAGTACCTATACCCGCCCTCCGCGTCCCTAGTTTTAAAATACGGGGAGCAAACGCCAGAGAGATGAAAGCCTTCTCTTACTCGGGGAAAACCCGATCTAGCAGTTACTTAGCATTATGCAATACGAGAAACACCTCGTTATGCAATAGTTTTCAGAAACTTGATGGTCCTAAATGGAGCGCAATGTTGATACAGGCGCTGCCAATGGGATCCTACCAACGAGAGGATGATAAATACTGGCAACATGGGTCGACATGCTACGCAGTCGATATAACCCTGCCACACCAATAAAAAGGAGACAGCACTACAAGTGCAATGGAAAGGAAAAGAGAAGTGACATGAACACTGGACAGCAGTCCGAAGGAGCATAACAGCGGGATAATGCCGCGCATGAGAATAAAGACTACCTAAAAGTCTATCATGAAACGGGGAACTCCAAACCCTATACAACTCGAAAAGTTACGAGGACCTGACGGACATAGCTCAACCGACTATGAAAGCATATGCAGTCATACTCCGAGAGAGGACTACGACGTAGTGCCTAAGGAGAGTCAATACTCGATAACCACGACAAGTACGTGGAAATAAGAGTGAGGATTAAGGCGTAAGAAAATGAAAAAGGGGTCCCCTTAGAAGGAGGAACACCCTGACAAGTAACTATACTGTCGAAGTCAATCAGGAAGCTACCCAGATAATCAATTACCCAAAACTAAGAGGGCAACGGAAGAGTCAACAGGACTACGAATCACATGGAGATTAGGAGAAAGTACCTCTACCGATGTACATAATACCGATAGGCCATCTTGCATGGTGCACTTGCCATAGCAAGTGCTGCCATGATAAAGCTATACGGGAAGCCATCATGGCAAGATGGTAGAATGCTACAGTTATAATGCATATTAGTGCCGGATTACAATCCTTAAGAACTGAAGAACGAGAACCTGGAAGGGCCTGACGGCCTGACCATAATGAAATAAGTTGGCACACCACTCAGCGGAGAGCTAGACTTGGTCATATTACTAACGATGTAAGCATCAACAACAAACGACCGACACTACATGTAAGAACACAATCCCACCCCAATCCCAAGCCTCGAAGAGATGAGCCGAAGATATCACTCGACAATGTGAGTAGAACCCCACGTAAGTAATAACCTACAAGGAATGTATTACGAGATACAATGAAGACTGTTGATACAACAACT
This sequence comes from Limonium bicolor, assembly GCA_023374045.1. NCBI lineage: Eukaryota > Viridiplantae > Streptophyta > Magnoliopsida > Caryophyllales > Plumbaginaceae > Limonium > Limonium bicolor. The sequence goes on along the minus strand of CM041779.1, from coordinate 114,140,279 downwards.
TTCAACAAGAACGGGATAAAACTCCCAGGATGACCGCTAAGAATACCAGTAACAACATTCTTCATTGAAGATGTTGGTAAACCCTAGAAAGAGAGTCAAAGGAAACGAATTTAAGCAATGACCTACCTCGGATCAAGGCGTACGATCCCAAAAATGGGAAGCTCAATGGACTACTCCACAGAGTTAGTATATTTGAACTAAATGAAACCCATAAACGATGGTTAGTATTGTTTTCCTAACTCATTAACACCCAAGTATGATTAATCATTGACGGGTGGTGTAGTCAACGAATGTTGAACAAAGCATTGAGACGGAAGCACATGATAGCCATGATAAATGTCCAACTTAGACACCGTAAGGCAGATGCCTAATACGAACCAATCCTTAATTGCAAAAGATGCAAGTCTATGAAAGTGAAGGTATCACCACAGACACTGATTAACGTCAGATCACCTGACCGAACTTCCATAGTGGGAAGCAGGATGCAGCAACTTACCAAGAAATCCAATACTACATCTTAAATGTAACTTAATAGTGGATAGAGTTCAAAGAACCAGAAGCTTATGAGGATAACCTACAAATGAGCAAGAGTACAAACAGTGAACTGAGCACCAGCTCTCACTCAATAGAAAATTAAGCACTAAGTGCCTACGAGCCAAGGATGTTAACCGCACTAGAGCCGAGGCGCAAGAAGGCATAAGAAGGCTTATCCAAGCCATGAACAAACTACAACTCGTAGATAAAAGCGGTTACAAAACCTATAACTTAATTGTAGAGGAATTGCCAGAATGGGCACCAGTGAGAATAGAGAGATAATACTATTGATCGGGGCGGAGAACAAACCACTCCTTTTAGGGTGGGGATACCTCTCCTTGTTGTGAGGCCTTTGAGTGGGAATAAACCCCTCAAAATGGGCTTTCACTTATCAGAGATAAAAAACTCTTCTATTAAAGAACGGAACCCGTAAACCCTTGAAATTTCCTTGGAATGTTCCGGTTACGTATATAAAGAAGGAAGACTGCACAGTCGGACCTTATATCCAATGCCCAGGATTTAGAAAGCGGTAATCATCGAAAATAAACACTGTGAGTGCATAATATGGCATGTCTAGTGACCAACACTCAAAAGAGCTTGTGACTCAATGGATTACTTCTTCTATAGCCAGTTAAATCACTTGGGAAATGATATCATAATTAATGAAAGAACGCGAGGGAGATTAACCTATACATGAATCGAATTTAAAGCAAAACATCTTCACAATTAAGAGAATGATCTTACGACATGATACGGCAACCACCATACACCCAAACTTTGAAAACTCCCAGTGTGGTTACACCATGAAGGGATTGAATATAAACAAACATTGGAGTGAACGGTTGAGGAGTTGTGCCGACAGTGGGCAACATAATAAAGGCATGCAACCATAGTTGCAGAGGCCGCGAAAATAATGCCCGTCTGATGGATGAAGTCGTGGTGCGCAGCAAGCATCCAATATGTATAAACCGTCAAATATTAGCATGAAGGCAATTAGATCTATGAGTTAAACCCGATATAAGTGAGGAAATGAGATGGTAGACAAACTGTGCATCAACGCCAGTAGTCTAGACCATGCGATGAAAGATTTCACAGGAAGCACACTGTCCATTCCTTAAGGAACTCGAAGTGCATTCCTAGTAGATCAAACATGAGAAACAAGATAATAGGCTCTATGGAAAGAGACCTCAATTGCTAACGGATCGAGTCCGTACCAAATGCAGGAAGAAAGTAGAATACATTTAAGAACATAGTAGATGGATTTCATTAGATTAAGTTCAAGAAGAACAATAAGTGTTATCATAGAACGATGAAAGAGGAGATCGACAACAGAATACTTCACAAATTAGCAATAGCTAAATGTGTGACGAACACTACGAGTATACTAAAACAAGATGTGGGACGACTACACTCCACAGGAGCTTGTGGGCCTTACAGACTCATTCATGAGTTAGTCGGGTAAGTAGTAATGTATCAGTAAGGTACCCCATGCATGTAAACGTAGTGAAAGGAACACGAGAAGTAGTCGACTCCGCACCACAGTCAGCAACGCAAGTTCAGACCAGAGAAACTATTTCCTCAAACAGTTGAAGAGAAAGAACTCAGTTAAGCTAACAACACAAGAGGAATCAGAGAACTCATTCTAGACAAAAAATAATTAAGAGTTGTGAAGTGCGAGGAGCATGGATTACTAAGTGTAGACATCGGACATGTCTATAGACGTTAGAGAAAATTGTGAAAGCAACGAACACTAAACATTAGCTCCAGATTAAGTATCATCCTCAAACCAAAGACCAGTTAGAAAGACCAATTTAGACACTTGAGAGAACACTAAGAGCATGAACATTAGATCTCCAGAGAGATTGGATAGACAAGCTATAACTCATTAAGGCCGTGTATAAATAAAGATACCACACGTCCATTGAGAGACCTTTATTACTAAGTTATAAGGATGCAAAGGGATGTACAATACATTAAAAGGATAAGAAAGGCAAACTGAGCCTAAGGTTATCAGAGTCGCGCAACAGAAGCTAGTAGACCGGTACCTTAAAGGTTTGATATACCTAACGAATGGGAAAAAGGGAACGATGTATCACATCTTCCAGTTGAATTAAATATACGGCTTATCTACCAAATTCCTTGTAGCATTAGAGGTTAGACCCGAACCCAGCTGTGAGATTGGTATAAATACCGATAAGAATCCGAGATACAGAGACTAAGCCATTGAAATGGTTAATTCCCTCTGATCGAATCATAATGTGAGATAGCCGACATGGAAGCTAGAATGCTCCACGAGACCTAAACATCTTGAACCTATGTTCAAGGATGATATAATGTTGATTACGTGGGCGTAATCCACTTTAAAGTGGTAGAGCGAAAAAACCGCTTAGCGTATGTCTACGTACCGAGTACGTAAACTATGATGTGCATAGCACAAAGAATTGTTTTAATACTTTATGTGTATGTTACAATAATATATGTATACATTCTTAGATTATTTATGGTTATTACGCACAGAAGATGCGAATACCATACATAATCATACCTACCTCGATTACTCCGGCGTGAGAATACAAGTGAAAAGGAGTAGAGAGATTCCAGGGGAATTAAAATCCCTACGGTATATATTGATATGGGACCGGATAAGGTAATATTATGAGGTAGGAATCGGTATGAAACCGATGTAGAATTAGTAGAATCGAATCCCTAGTAAATGCTAGGGCCCTAGAAATTGTAGGTGAATAGAGAATGATTGATGGACTGAGTCTATATTTTGAAGATGTATTGATTATGACAAGAATGACTAAAAGATAGAAAATTGGAAATGAGTAAATTATTTGATGTTTGAAATTGACATGGGAGTGAAACTTGATACCCGGGGATCAAGGGAAACCAAACACAAATTAGGGTGGAAGGATAGTTCAACACTGATGCTGATCACATCAGGGTCGGATGATTCCTGAAACTCCCTACAGTGGTCACAATTAATCACGCTAAGAATAAATGCAGTAGCATAAATGGAATTGGAGTTGACTTGTATTTTCAAATAAAGGAACTTTCTTTTACATTGCCTCGTCAAAAGGATTTTCTTTTACTGAATCACGCTCATGAAGCCGAGGACGTATGTGCCTTTGTCTTCGGACCGGTGACAAGAGCGGAACAAAGTGGTTTTGTATTACTCGCTCATGAAGCTGAGGACTGTGAGCCTTTGTCTTCTGAACGGTGACATGGGGAGAAGACGACAAAAGTATGTGATTGTTTTGGTCCTCCAAAGGACCGTGGACCAGAGAGCATAAGCGTCCAATAGTCGGTTGTAATACCCCATAAATTAATATAAATTAATTTAGGGGATTTCTTTTACTGAACCCTAAATAATACTATTAAACATTAAATTACTATATAGTATTATGAATTTAATAATAAGATTTATAAGTCAAATCTTGGAAAAATTTCGAGACACTCCAATTATATTATAAAAATTTTAGATATATTTGGAACATTGATTTGAATAAAAAAAGTCAATGTAAAGTCATGGAAACCTTAAAGTTCCTTAAGCCTTGCTAGGGTTGACTTTTTGAGAATGGTCAAACCAGCCCTTGAAACCAGAGATGATCATTCGCGGCGGGCGGGCCGGGCTAGAGGAAAATTTTAGGCCCGTCAGGCCTATTTAAGAAACCAAGCCCGGTTTTTTACATGTTTGGGCCGGGCCGGGCTAGGCCCGGTTTTTTCCAGGCTTTACCGTTGCCCGGCCTGCCCGGCCCGAATTTTTTTATATAAATTAGTAAAAAAATTTAATTTAATAAAAAATTTAAAATATATATTTTTCCCTCTCGCTTCCTTTCTTCTCTCTCTCCTTTTTCTCTCTCTTTTCGTCTCTCTTCTCTCCCCCTTCCCTCTGTCTCCCTTCTCTTTTTTCCCTCCTCCCTCCTCTCCCTCGGCCGGGCCGGGCTTGTCCACGGGCTTAAATGTGTTTCGGTCCGGCCCGGTTTGTAACTTTGGGTCTGATTTTATGTCCAAGTCCACCCGGAAGCCCAATCGGGTTCGGGCCCGTCGGGCTTTTTTACAGGTCAGTTCAGGCCAGGCTGCCGGGCCGGATACATTATGATCATCTCTACTTGAGACCTATATCAATAAAAGGATTATGGAAAGCCAAGAAGATTGATAATAAGAACATTAAAAACGGATCATCCTAGCTTAAGATATGATCTAGGGAAGTTTAGAGCCAAAATTCAAGAGCTAGCTGACGTGTCTAGGTGTTATCTGACTCAGCCGCGCGCCTCGAGATTCATGCCCAAGCCAGTTCCTACAAAAATGACTAAGTATTCTCAACAGACTATTAGACGCTGCTCAATCTTTAGACTCCTATTTCTCAGCCATGACTCCATATTTTTTAGTGCCGTCTTTTGCATTAAATCCCCCTACAATCCTACGTTCGAACCATTACTCTCACTTGACCTAATTCTCCCCATATTCATCACAAAATCGTGCTCAAGTTTCCTCCCCGAGAATCTGCAACCCCAGAAACCCAAGAATCCAGTAGGTAACGTAAACTTTGCTCAATCATATCTCTTCGTTTGTGAATGAAAATTCACATACCATATCTTGTTTTCAAGATCTCTAACTACTCTACAACCCTTCTTAATGAAACCAAGGCTGATTCTCGATCGTGTGGAAGATCTAGGCGTCTGAAGTCCCCAACCCGGTCCAGTGGTGTTCTTGCCCAGAATTTTCACAGAAACGACTTGGTAAACCGAAATCTTGTGATATCTATAACTTCCTCCATAGTCTATGGTTTCAATGATTCTTTCACTCGCGTTTAGAGTTACATACCTAGTTTCAAATGTGATAGGTTTCGTGGATCGAATTGCTCTCAGTTGGCACGAGTTGATCCGTGAAGTGGCCTACTTGATCTTCACATAAAATCCTAAGTTTCCCAGAAAACTCAAGGTATAAACCCGAATCTTTTGACTCAGATTTCTTTGTGTGTATTGCGAATTAAATCAAGACCTTTCTGTCAGCTTATAGAGCTATATGTCCTCTATTGATTAAGCCCAAAACCATAGCCTAACTCAATCTACACTGTGTTTTATAGATTCCTAAAGTTCGACACTCATTCGCTCAGAAAGCTAAGAATTTTCCAGAAAATCTTATCAGATCTTCTTGCTGACGCTATTCCGGTACGTTTCCGATCAAACCACCCGATGTTGTCACCGTCATTGCATTTCCGATCATACCCAACTGTTAGCTTGACCTATAATGCACTATATAGAGAGAATTAGTTGAATTCGAACAAAACTAATATGGAATGTGTATAAACCCTAGTTTCAAGCCAACCCATATACGATTTCCTAGCACTCTGCATTACAGATCATGAAACCGGTGCCATTGAAATCGCCATTGAAATTCGAGTCGAACACAACAAGAATCACCGAAAACCGTTCTGTAGATTGTGAGGAATAAATCGAATCTCATTCGGTGGATGGTTAGGGTTATAAGATGAACTCGCGAAATCCTGAGCGTCCAATCGTAGTTAATGAGAATGAACGGCCAAGATTATAACGTAGAAGATTAATAATGTTTTAAGTTAATATAAATCACAAAATAATACTCTAACTTGCTAGATTTATTTAATGACCTTCCCTAATGTTTTTGACACGAAATTTTAGCCATAGATTCCTTATAAAATCTAGTTTATTTTCATGTAAATTAATATAGGTTTTGAGTTTTTACACGTAAATTATGATTTTTGTAAGTTATGAGTATTATGGATTTATTTAGATAATTAACAAAGAGATTTTTATGAAATAAAATTTTATAATATGTCTAAAATATCATAGTTACTATATATTGAATTTGAGACTTTTTAGATAAGAGGAAATAGGTTTAATAATTGTATTTCTGAATTTGTCATAAGTTATCTTATAATCTATGGTTTTAATGTAATGAAAATTAAAGTATAGTTGAATAATAAACTTTATAGGTTGAAAATAATAAGAAAGCTAAACAACATTTACTATAGAATGTTAACAAATATTTTAGGCTATAAACTTTTGAGTAGAAATAGAGAAATAGAAGAAATAAAAGATTATCTTGGGTTAGAAGGAATTAAAATTTACCTACTTTTATTTTAGCTATATACTATAGAAGCTAATATACTAAATTGAAACTAAGAAAATTACCTTATTTTATAAATCATATATGGATGTAGATGTGAGTACAAGTTAATAGGAATAATTAAATATAGTAAAGCTACGTAAAGAATGTCTTAAAAAAATCCTAATATATAGATAACAAAAAATAAATAAAAGAAATAAAATACCTTATGGAAAATAGAATATGAAGAAATTAATAAGTTAAACTAAACCTATACATAATACTAATAGTTTGGATTATAATACAACATCTAGACGAAACTAATTAAGGTTAAGAGATAAAGAGTTAATTAGACTTTGCTAGGGAAATTGATGAAAAGGGAATCCTTGAAATCTTGAGATTTAAAAATCATAAGAAAGATATTTCTACAATATTAACTGTTTTGGAATCCATAATGAAATAGCATTAATGAATTATACAAACGAAAATTTAAAACTTAAGTGAACTTGTAAATGGGAATATCCAACTTGAACCTTTGGGTTTTAATCAAATATTAAATGAATAAATCAACTGCAACCTAGGCGTTTTAAAGTAAGCTAAACTTTGATCTAGGATAAGAAGATGAAATAAAATTAAATGTACACCTAAGACATACAGGTTCAATAGAGATAGATGGTCAAGTTAAACCCAGAACTAAATTAAGGTTACGTGTTCGAAACCTCGCAAAAACCATTTTTAGAAATTTAATCAGTTAGCGGAAACGTAACACGAACTTGGGCTAACCTTCTGGGCCTTATAAGTCCATGAACTCCAAAAGCCCACTTAAACAATTCAACGAGAGCTTGGGCCACTCTCAGGATAAAACCCTAAATCATTCCAGATTAATTGAAATGGGCCTAATGGAAGATTTAATTAACAAAACCTAGCCCAAATCCTTATGAGAGAATAATTGTAAACCAAAAACTATAAACCATGAAGAATAAAAGACCGCACACTCAAGTTTGGTTACACAGGAAGCACACTGTCCATTCCTTAAGGAACAGGAAGTGCATTCCTAGTAGATCAAACATGAGAAATAAGATAATAGGCTCTATGGAAAGAGACCTCAATTGCTAAAGGATCGAGTCCGTACTAAATGCAGGAAGAAAGTAGAATACATTTAAGAACACAGTAGATGGATTTCCCTTGATTAAGTTCAAGAAGAACAATAAGTGTTATCATAGAACGATGAAAGAGGAGATCGACAACAAAATACTTCACAAATTAGCAATAGCCAAACGTGTGACGGACACTACGAGTATACTAAGACGAGATGTAGGACGACTGCACTCCACGGGAGCTTGCGGGCCAGACAGACTCATTCATGAGTTAGTCGGGTAAGTAGTAATGTATCAGTAAGGTACCCCATTCATGTAAACGAGTAGTGAAAGGAACACGAGAAGTAGTCGACTCCGCACCACGGTCAGCAATGCAAGTTCAGACCAGAGAAGTTATTACCTCAAACGGTTGAAGAGAAAGAACTCGGTTATGCTAACAACACAAGAGGAATTAGAGAACTCATTCCAGACGGAAAATAATTAAGAGTTGTGAAGTGCGAGGAGCATGGATTACTAAGTGCAGACATCGGACATGTCTATAGACGTTAGAGAAAATTGTGAAAGCAATGAACACTAAACATTAGCTCCAGATTAAGTATCATCCTCAGACCAAAGATCAGTTAGAAAGAACAATTTAGACACTTGAGAGAACACTAAGAGCATGAACATTAGATCTCCAGAGAGACTGGATAGACAAGCTATAACTCATTAAGGCCGTGTATAAATAAAGATACCACGCGTCCATTGAGAGACCTTTATTCCTAAGTTATAAGGATGCAAAGGGATGTACAATACATTAAAAGGATACGAAAGGCAAACTGAGCCTAAGGTTATTAGGGTCGCGCAGCAGAAGCTAGTAGATCGGTACCTTAATGGTTTGATATACCTAACGAATGGGAAAAAGGGAACGATGTATCTCACATCTTCTAGTTGAATAAATGAAACATCCCTAATCAACTAAACACATAATGTAACACCCCTACTACGTACTTAACAATTAACCGAAATCGCAGCGGAAACAAACAACTAAACAATAACTAAACGGTTCGGTGTTACAACGCCGTTAACCACCCACGTGGTTAACAAGGCAGAATAAATACAAGTGTACTGGTCTGATGATCAGATTCCCGAGCATGGAACTAAACCATAAATCATAATATACAATACCGAGTATTTACTTACAACCATCACTGTAAACTGTCACTGTAATGTATTCATTATCCAAAATATACCGCCACGGGAGCACAGGTGCATCCCGGGCCTACCAACCAAAATGTACCAAAGTATTTCAGCAACCTAGGATCTAGAGCCACTCTGCTTCTGCATCCTCATCCTGCAAATAAATATGGAGCCCCCGGGGGTCAGCAACCCTTGGCTGGTATGGTTAACGCACAGCCCATCGGCTACCGGGATACGCGCAACTATTTGTCATGATAACATGGCATTAATTTTAAACAGACAACATAAATAGCATAGCAAGAATATTGCATAGCAACAACATCACACATAACACAAGAACGATTCCTTTTAGAAACCGAACCAACATAGTTAGATCACATGGAGAGCCTAGAGATTGTTGCCAACTCATACTATGCTCGTTACATAACTTGTTACCGCCCTGTTAGATTGAACGGATAACTTAACTCAAAGGTGCGTCGGATATAGTGATCCAAGCACACCAAACAACATAGTATGCCCCTGCGGCCCGACGTGAGTCAGTAAAATAGCCTTGGATAAGCTAAAGGGAAGGTTGGAACCAAAATGGAAACAACCATAACATACAAGAGAATCGAACCGGATAAGACATCGACTCCCATACTCACACGTGTGGCCGGAACTACCGGACTCCTCACTTCCCCGGTTAGCACTTGTTAGAAGTCCCATCATTGGACTTAAACAACGAATTCACAAGCAGGTGATTAGGTCAAGTTAGACACACACACACAAGGGGAAAATGAGACACATCTTTCCGATACAACAATTTTAACAACTGTAAACTCATTACATGCCTTAATCTTACAAGGTCATAAACACACATAAAAGCAAACAACACACAAGCCGGTGTAAACCGGTAGGCAACAGACTACAAGAAACCATACCTTGGTCCTTACTGCAAACGTGACCCACCAAGCGTAGTACCTAAACATAATTAATAACGTCGGTTAATTAACTTATTTAACTTCCGTTTACTAAGCATTTACATGATTGTATGACATGTTCTAATGCCTAAACTCACCCTTGATTACCTTCATTATACCCTCTAGGGTTAACTACTTAAGCCACCCTTTGTTTGTTTTTTTTTACAAGTTTTTGGACCGACCGACCTTACCGACCGACCTTACACAAGGTCGGTCCATTCTAGTGACTTCCGGGTTTGAAAATTTACACTACGACCGACCTTACAAACTCGGTCCCATGGTCGGTCCATTCCAGAACATATTACCGTCAGAAAATTCTACTCCGACTGACCTTGCAAGTTCGGTCCACAAGGTCGGTCCATTCCAGAAACAATTCTCATACAAAAATTCAGACCAGACCGACCTTGCAAATCCTGTCCCAAGGTCGGTCTATTCCAGAAACTTAATCCGTACCAAAAACTCAAGCCTGACCGACCTTGCAAGTCCGGTCCAAAGGTCGGTCCATCCCAGAGACCATTTCTGGCAGGGCAAACTGGACTCAACCGACCTTACAAGTCCGGTCCCTAAGGTCGGTCGGCTCCAGACCTTTGTTTCTACATTCCCATTTGACTCCAAACTTCACCTCATGTATCCTAGTATGTTCTAACCTCATTTGGGCACTTCAAACACACCATAAGACCTCCATAAAACTCCTTAAATCATCCATTAAAATCTTCCTCAAGCATTACACAAATTCTTATAAAAAGGTTTACCCTTGTAATGTTTTTCACTAAGTTTCTATGTGGTGTTTTGTACCTATAACTACCACTATTCCCAAATGCTTTCTCACCACTATACATCATCTCCCAAGCATCTTTTCTTACTAACCAAAACTCCTTGAATTTCCCACAAGTTTACAACTTTACTTACAAGACATTATTTCTCCTAGTGCACCAAAGTTTGCATAATTCCTTAACATAATTCTAAATGACTTTTGTGCATCTCAAAACACTCATTTGATTTCTAAAACCTCTAAGATATTGCCTAAGTCCTTTTTGCATCCTAGAACACCTTAATGCATGTTTCTTTCCCCAGTAAAACACTTAATCACTCTTAACACTTCCTAGTTCACAAGACTCATTTTAAACACTCAAACTTCTTATACATTACCCAAATTTTGACATGGGTTCTTCTAGAACATTGCTATGCCAAAACACATTGTTTTCACCATTGAACATTCAAGAACACCTAAATCCATCAAGAGCATTCTCACAGACAAAACTTCACCCAAACTACACTACATCATAATATAGTGCATTATTTAAATTGCTTGGCACTTAGGCCCTTAAATAACATGGCTCTTAGGCCCTTAAATTGCATAAATCTTAAACACTGAATTTCCACATTATATTTGCCTTTGACCTGCAAATACACTCAACATCACATATGTCCTTTAATAAACTCTTTGAGAGCTTTTACTAACTCATTCACCATTGGCTCCTTAAGTAGTTTTAATAAGAAATGCAAGCTCATTTTTCCTAAGACATCAAACTACATTAGGTTAGCTCATTTACCTCTTTTCCTTCACAAGTTTTCACTTAATTCTCCTTGCTAATTCCTTGATTAAAATCGGCAAGGACTTTTGATTGCTTGTCAACTTCTAATCAATATACAAGCAATGTAATGAGTATTCAAGCTTTATGCTTAAACTCATTTGTAAACCCTAGGTTTATATTGTCTTAAAACATTAAGATAGTTGTTTTACCTTGGAATTGGAAGAGAGTTTGGATAGGTAGCAAGAGAGGACTCCACCAAGCCTTTGAATGATTGAAATGAAGCTAGAACAAAGCAAGAGAAAACACCATGAAGAGGTGATTTTCGGTCAACACTAAAACATGGAGGAAATGTTGTTTTTCTTGGTTTGTCCTTACCTTGAAGCAAAGGTGATCAACAAGGCATAAAAATATAAGCTCAAGCTCCTTCAATGGTGGATCTCCTTGGCACCGAAATGGTGGTCTTGAAGATTTGAGAAGACAAGGCTGAAGAGCTTGATGAGACTAAGAGAGTGGTGGTCTTAGAATTTGATTTGGTTAATGGAGCTAAGAGAAAATGACAATGGAAGATGGAGGTGAGTGTGGTGCAGTAGCGAAACCGATGGAGATGGTATAAGAGAGGTTGGAGACGTGGGAAATGAAGAAGGAAAGAAGAGAATGTGAAGAAAGCTTAGCTAGTTTAGATATTTAAGTAAAAGTAAATAGTGATTTGCTTTATCAATTTTCTATCTTATCAAATTAACAAGGGGGATGACTCATCCCTTATAAAAACCGGCCCCCATTATGTAATAAGGGGTATTTTAGTCTTTGTTGACCAATTAAGTCACTTATATTGACTTATGTTATAAACTTGCTTAATTTAGTTACTATTCATAAAACAAAGCACATAAATGTGAAATTTTTGATTTCTCATTGATTTAGGCCTCCTAATGTGATACTAAGTAGTACACATGTTAATTAAAGAGTAATGATGGACATTTAGCCACTCAAAACTCATTTACAAGACAATGTTTCAAAAATGTGCTTTAAGACTCCTTAAAGCACATTTTGTGTTTTAACTTGTTTTGAAGCTTGGTTTTCTTTGGTAATTGGTTTAATATGTCCATTAAGATGTAAATAAGGTCTTGGTAGGCTTATTAGGTCTTAACCAAGCTTATCCCAAGCTTAGAGCACATTTTCACCCATATTGACTTTAAGGTATTTATTTGTGTTTACTATGGTTTAAATTGTTCACCAATGTTTCTAAGGCACTTTTTAGCCTTATTATACCATAGTTTAATGTTTAAACAACATACTAAGGTTTGGGGTATTTCAATCTACCCCCCTTAAATGAACTTTGCCCCCAAAGTTCACACTTCCCACATATCTTTGATATTAGAACACGGGGAATACTTATGAAACAATACTTCCATAACAAACAACAAAACATTATTCAGACACAACGGTTTGTAACATAACAAGATAACAACATAACATAGACAATGTATTTAAATACATGTCGTACACACATAACCGAAACGGCTCTACCCCCCTTAAAATAGGGGTACGCCCCATACCCTATATACAAATACTAAGAAGTAAACAACGACGGGTACTTTGCCTTCATCTTATCTTCCAGCTCCCAGGTGGCCTCCTCGACGTCCTGGTTAGACTAGAGGACTTTCACCAGTCTCACAGACTTATGGCGAGTGTCTCGAGTCTTAGTGTCCAGAATCCGTACGGGAGTCTCCACTGATCGCATGGTCGGCTGTAAGGTTAGCCTTTCAGGCTGAAGTACATGAGACGGATGAGGCATATATTTCTTCAACTGGGACACATGAAATACATCTTGTACCTTGCCCAGCTCAGCAGGTAGATCAAGTCTGTAAGCTACCAGGCCTATCCACTCCATCACAACATAAGGCCCCACATATTTCGGGCTTAACTTGCCTTTCTGGCCAAAACGAAACACTCCCTTCATGGGGGATACTCTAAGAAATACCTGATCGCCCACGGCGAAATCCGGGTCACGTCTGCGCACATCGGCGTACGACTTCTGCCTATCCTGAGCTGCCTTCATGTTAGCCCGGATTTGGCGTACTTCTGCTTGAACTTGTTTCGAGATACTCTGGTCTATAATGACCGTCTCACTCGACTCATCCCAGCATAATGGTGTGCGGCATGGTCTACCGTACAAAGCCTGGAAGGGAGACATCTTGATCGAAGCATGGTAACTGTTGTAGCTAACTCGATCAGATGTAACTTGTCAATAGCTGGTCTGAAAGTCAAGTGCACATGCACGTAACATATCCTCAGTGTCTGGATGGTGCGCTCACTCTGACCATTAGTCTGTGGGTGGAACGCCATACTCATCTTCAGCTCGGTACCCAGCGCTTCTCGTGTGGATCTCCAGTACCTCGAGAGGAACCTGGTATCCTGTCAGACACAATCGTTTTCGGTACCCCATGATGTCTTACAATCTCTCGGTCGAAGAGCTCTGCTAGCTTCGCCACTTTCCAAGTGTCCTTCAACGGAATGAATCGGGCCACCTTGGTCAGTCGGTCAACAAAACCCAAATCATGTTCAGACCTCCCCTTGTAGGTGGAAGCCCTACTACGAAGTCCATAGAAATGTCATGGAACTTCCACTCAGGCACTGGCATTGGCTGTACCATACCACCAGGCCGTCGGTGCTCAAACTTGACCTTCTGACAAGTGAGACACCTCAACACAAAATCATTCACATCCTTTTTCATGCCTGTCCACCAAAAATAACGTTTCACATCCTTGTACATCTTTGAAGCTCCGGGTGAATCGAAGTCGTAGAACAGTGGGATTCACTCAGTATGCGCTCCTTCAGCTCAGTGCTACTCGGAATACACAGTCGGCCATTAAGCCTAATCAGGTCATCATCTGAGCACTCCGCACCTCTTCAACCAAGCTAGTATGAGAGACTAGCGAATTGAGAGAGTGTGCTCGGCGACTCAATGCGTCAGCTACTGCATTTGCTTTACCCTCCTGTATTGCAAATTGATGTCGTAGTTGTTTAAGAACTCGACCCACCTTCTTTGTCTCATGTTCAACTCCTTATGAGTGAACAAGTACTTCAAACTCTTGTGATCGGAATAGATTGTCACGCTTACCCCATACAAATGACGTCGCCATATCTTCAATGCGAAGACAATGGCACCCAATTCTAAGTCGTGGGTAGGGTAGTTTTCTTCGTGCTTCTTCAGCTGTCGGGAGGCGTATGCCACGACCTTCCCATGTTGCATCAACACACAACCCATACCTCTGCCTGATGCGTCACAGTAGACCTCAAACCCATTTGGACGGTCTGGTATCGTCAGTACTGGTGCAGATGTCAGAGCATCCTTAAGGCTCTGAAAAGAACTCTCACAGTCGGCTGTCCACTTGAATGGTGCATCCTTCTTCATCAAGGAAGTCATCGGCTTCGAGACACTGAAGAACTCCTTCACAAACCTCCTATAATATTCTGCCAGACCAAGGAAGCTCCGGATGTCGGTAACTGTCTTCGGCCTAGGCCAGGTGCGCACTGCATCTATCTTTGCCGGATCAACAGCGATCCCGTCCTCAGAAATCCCATGACCAAGAAAGGATACTTGGTTCAACCAAAACTCACACTTAGAAAATTTAGCATACAGCTGATTCTTCCTTAACGTTTGCAACACACTTCTCAGGTGGCTTTCGTGCTCACCCTTCGTTTTTGAATACACAAGTATATCGTCAATGAAGACTACCACTGACTTGTCCAACTGATCTTGGAACAAGTGGTTCATTAAGTCCATGAACTTGGCTGGTGCATTGGATAAACCAAACGCATAACCGTAAACTCATAATGTCCATATCTGGTTCTGAATGCGGTCTTCTCAATGTCACTTTCACGGATGGCGATCTGATGGTAACCGGATAGTAGATCTATCTTGGAGAATACTGATGCTCCTTTAAACTGATCGAATAAGTCGTCGATGCGTGGTAAAGGATAACGGTTCTTCACCGTAACTGCATTCAGCTCTCGATAATCAATACAAAGGCGGAGACTACCGTCCTTCTTCTTCGCGAAGAGGACCGGCGCTCCCCATGGTGAAACGCTAGGGCGGATAAATCCCTTGTCGAGTAGGTCTCTCAGCTGCTCCTTGAGCTCTGTCATTTCTGCTGGAGCCATATGATAGGGCGCCTTCGCAATTGGTCTGGTGCCCGGAACCAAATCAATCTCAAACTCCACTTCCCGTGCTAGCGACATGCCGGGCAATTCCTTAGGAAAGACATCAGGAAACTCTGACACTACCGGCACATCTGGGCTAAACTCTGGGTCTCTCTCTATGTCCTGGACATAGCAGAGGTATACATCATTCCCTTGTCATAATTCACGATACATGGCCATGGCGGTGATGATCTGAGTCGAAGGCTCCCTGGGCCTCTGGCGGTATGATATGGTAACCCCAGACGGACTCCGAAAAAGCAGACGGTGCTCGGCACATAGGATTCTACCCTTGTACCGCTCCAACCAGTTCATCCCGATAATAACATCAACCCAAGTGCGCCGAACTCTATCATGTCGATAGGAAACTCTTCATCCCTGATTCGTACAACAGCATCTTTGTGGTAGCGGGTACACTTGATCCGCTCTTTCGACGGGAGAGTGACTAGAAAGTCAGGCATCTCTTCACCGTCTAACCCCAGCCTCTTCGCAAAAGATAGCGAAACAAATGTGTGTGAGGCTCCGGAGTCAAACAAGATCGATGCGTCCACGCCATTGACTGGAAAGGTACCGGTGAGGATTGTGCCGCTCTTGCCGGCTTCTGCCTCATTATTCGTTCAGTATACCTCCCGTTCCGAGTGCAGCCTAATTCATTGGCAAACTTATAAGTACATGGTAACTACATGGTTGATATACTCCAAAACAACTCCACTTTATTCATTAACATACTCTTTACACCGTAAGTTTTACACTGTAGACATAGCCCAATATAACATCCTTAACATACAACTGGCTTAACACATTACATAATTGCACAAGGCTTAAGACTGCCTGAAAGTCAAATTCAAACGTCCCGGTTTCATATGTGTGGCATTGATCACTGTCAAAGGTGTGGTATTCAGTTTGATATTCTTGATACCGTGGTATAACATCCTTGACTGTCCACCCAAGATTAATACATCTCTTGACTTCAACACTAGTTTCTTTGCGAGATCACCACGCTTCTGCTCGCCATACACAAACACTGCGGTATCACCAATGGACCAAGACACCACGGGTACTCCCTTACTTAGAGACTCGGGCGACTCGTCCTTATCTTCGTGTAAACATAACCATCCACCCTTCTGGTAGAAGTTCACAATACACAAATTTACTTTCACACTCGGAATTGGATCCGTTTCAACTTGCTGAGCAATTCCCACGGCGTGGTCAACGTCCGCAAGGAACTCCTCAGGTATATTTGGTACAATTGCTTCGTCTTTAGCTCGCACATTCTGATATGTCCTGGTGTAAGGGTTCCAGCCCTTACCCATGCACATCATCTTCAACTGCATCTTTGATCCGTTCGGGTATTCCGGTGTGTAGAGACCTCCAGGTGCTGCTCCTAGTTCATTACATCATCTGATGATGTGGATTTGTGCTTCGGGTGTCAGGTATCCATTTAAGAGTATCATACCTGGCTGGATAACCTGACACTGCTCCATTGGAAATTCAGTGATACAAATGGTGGATTCTTCAGGGTTTGGTGTGGGCGGGATTGGATAGCAAATATTGAAGGTTCCTAAGTTTTAACATTACCTAATTTAGGTGACTTTCACTTTATACTTTAACTCTTTACTCACATGGTTGTACATTTAGTCTCGCTAACATACATGCATGAAATGCGGTATGCAATCACTTATTTCACTTAACAGTTTAGGCGGTACCTGGTCTAGACGAGGGTCCTGGTGCCTCAGACCGGTCCACCACATTCAGGGCGGCCTTGCCGGATCCCGACCCCTTCCCCTTCTGGGTCAAAGTTCCTCTGATCTGTGGGTGGCTGATTAACCGTCTTCGGGTCATCGGTGGTCGCGGCGGCCTTACCCTTCCCTACCCCTTAGGCCTGTAGTTTCTAACGTTCGGGTTCTGGAAGCATTCATAGTCATGATGCCCCATCTTCTTGCAGAATCGGCACTGCATGTCGTTGCCCTTGCAGTCTTTGCCCGGGGTGGTGTTATACCCAAAATTTCAACCCCCTCGGAGTGGTCTCTAAGGCATACGTGTTACAAAGGGCAAAATGGTCAAAATGCACCAATGCAGGATTTTCCAAGGACATTCTCGGGATTTTCTATTTTCATATGACTTGTTCATTATCTCCAAACACTTCCAAATATCATAGTCATTATGAAAGGTATTTCATGATTTTCTGATAATATTTATTCTGGAAATTAAGCTTTTAATAAGCTAGTTTCTTTAATAATTAACACATGAAATAACCTCAAAATAGAAATAAAAGGGCTTTCAAAATTAAAATAAAATTGTCACATGGTTAGCATGACTACATACAGTCATAAACCTGAAATTATTTTTTTGGAACCTTATCCCAAAATTTAAAAGAGAAATTCAATCATTTTTGCAATTTTCTCTCTCCTCTGGAAAATACCGAAGTCAAAACAAAATGTTATGAAATTTTAACACAAGATAGTGGATGATTTTTAGAGACTAACGCCGTTGGAATTTCGTTATTTCGGCTTTCCAATCGTAAGTTATGAATTATGGGAGATTCCAGATTGTAAGATTTTATCTAATCGGTTATTTATCGAAATAACCTGATTCCAACTCTCTAAATTCCTAAAAATCGTCTTTTATCTTTGGTTAAAATTTCGGAATTTTTATCAACCTGTAGCATGTTTTAAAAAATCAGATTCTCTTAGAGCACAAAATCAGGGTTTTAGATAAAAATCTTGTTCTATCAACTTGGCCATGCTCTTTCTATAAAAGGCCTTCCAAAAAACGACCTAGGGCAGAGGAGAACACCTCCAAAGTCAGAGAACACAGCCACAAACCTTCTTCCCACGTTTTTACACTTCCAAGCCTCAAATCAATACCGAAACACTGCAGAAATCACCCCAAAATCACCAAAAACTCATCCTTTCTTCTCCTATTGAACTTCCAAGCACCAAAACACCACAAAACAGAAGCAAACCGTCCTTAATCATACAAGGAAGAAGAAATCAGAAACTCGGGTCGAGGTTGAACCGGATCGGCTATCAACGACGCGTTCAAAGTTTCCCGATGTGAAGGAACAACCAAATCCCGAAGCCAAAACAGGTTAGAATTCGAATTCTTTAACTCCACTGATCACAATACGCTTCTGGTTGAAATTCCTATTCGAACTGACTTTTCTTTGCTTCTGAATTAAGGTTTGTTTGTGTTTCTGTCCACTAACTTGTTCAATAAGTTTCGTCCTTAATTCGTAGTCAAATTGAAAACTTTTGATCACTAACATGTTTAGAATCTTTCAGGCTACGTACCCATAAATTTTGAGCCAAAAACACCGCCGGGAACTGCCTCAACGCCGCCGTCCGAGGTCGGTCCGCACCCACGGACGCTATGTCCGGGGTCCCGGACGCTCTGTCCGAAAGCCGGACGCCCCCGGACGGTGGCGGGATATTTTTATTTTCAAAATTTAGGGTTTTATAAAACATGTCCGGGCCCACGGACGTCCTGTCCGTGCCCCGGACTTTTCAAAATCTTGTTTCTGTTCAAATTCGACTTTTTATGTAATTAGGTTAATTAGGGTCCGTGGTTTCGGACATTAGGTCCGTAGCCACGGACGGAAACGAAATTTGACCTAATTTGCCTCCGAAACCCTAGTTTAGGTATCTTAATTTCCACTTTAATTTTCTGTCAAAAAAAACGTTAAAAAAAAAAAAAAAACAGAAGCGCGCACTTAGGTTAAAAACGACTCGTAATAAGCCGTAATTAAACTAAGTAGAGGAAAAAACACTTCTAGGGGTAATGAAAGTAATTTGAACCCTAATTAAGTCGAATATCAAGCCCCCGAACCCGAACTCTCCTTTCCTAATTTGATCTAGGTTAAAATTAGGTGGCGACTCATAATAGGTTCCAGTGAGCTAGCTTAGGTTTTAATAATTATTGTTTTATGACATAGTTATTAATCTTAGGTTATAAGTGGACCTAAAACCCGACTAGATCCTAATCAACTTTAATCAACATAGGATAGGGTTTAAAATCGAGGCTCACAGACTGGCGACTCTGCTGGGGATCAATTCTTAATTTTAACTTGTTTAATTTTAAGAAAGAGGGCTTAACTCGAAAAATTGTTTATTTATGGCTTTATTACTTTGTTTATTTACTTTTGTGCGCACTTTAATTTTCTGCACCATTTGCATCATATGAGAGCGAGGGTCCACACAAACCAGTTTCACCTCGGGGCCCATCTAGGGTCCCCTGTCAGGGACTCACACCTTTTAGGTGATGTGAATAAGCGGGGGAAAAGAGGAGGGTGTCGTCTAACCACACCCCCTTAATACCTGGGCCCTAGCCCCAAGCGTTTTCCTGGCAGTGCCCTTACCTAGCCCTTTGTTTGGTCAGTCAAAGACCCAACCGTAGACGCACACCTTCAGGTGATGTGAAAAGAGTGGGGAAGCCCAAAGAGAATAGCGTGCAAGCCCTATTCCTTTGTGGTGGCCTGGGCCGCGCCCCAAGCACCTCTCCGGATCGATCCATACCCGGTTTGATTTAAACGTCTAGTGAGGACATGTTGAATTTGTGTGGGCCTTGTTTGCTTGTATGATCGGCCCACTACCCAGCCTAGAGATTGATAGGAACTTCTCCTACATCAACCTAGCCCAACACGAATTGGCAACTCTATTTGTTTGTGGCCCAGAGGCCCTGTTTGGTTTAACATGTGAGTCGTTCAGGCTTCGGCCCAAAAGCCTAGACTTAGGTGATTTCTCTTCTGGCCCATTTTGAATTATCCAATTAGTTCTAGGCCCATAAAAAGGAAATCCACCTGAACTTGAAATAACTCACAAGTCCTGAAAATAAAATCTTTTTCGGCTTAGCAACCATCTTCTCTGGCCCGAAGAAAGTTAGACCCATTTGTGATTTAGGGACCATTCCAGCTCATGTGCTTTACTTCAGGCCCAAACACATTCCGGCCCAAGGGCTCATTCTAGTCTAGGTAGATTATCATGACCCTAACCCAAAACCTTAGATCTAGGTGCCATCTGTTAGGCCCAACCAAAATCACTCGGCCCAAATTCCAGTTCACATATAGAGCAATCATTCTGGCCCAAGTACCACACTCATAACTCATTCATTTGAGCCCATAGACCAATTCATAGTTTTGGCCCATGAGCTTCGCTCTCAATCCAGAATTTCGGCCCATAAAACATTTGAATCCAAGATAGTTTGCATAATTCGTTCATTCCAGTTTCCGGCTTCAAGGCCCAACAAGAGCATCAAACAAATCTAGACTTCAAGGATTATCCCTCGGCCCAGTGGCCCATTCACGGTCCGTGTGATTTCTTTCAGCTTGTTTGCTCAATTTCTGGATTCAGGCCTACATGTCCGTTCCAGTCTAGGAATCACTCTAATATGCACTTCACTCTCAGTTTGGCGAAGACTCAGGCCCAGTTACTTCCTACATAACCCATGGGCATTCCTAGTTCAGACATTTTACAGGGCCTACTCGAAGCTTGGAAGGAAGACAATCATGGTCAATGGCGCCCCGACGGTCAACAGCTCCAGTCTTCAACACGTTGGCATCAGACTGTTCAACATCACTATTTCAGAGTTTTCTCGATTTAGTAGTTTTCTTTTCTCAATCATTCTTCTAACTTTTATGGTAGTTAGCTTCCTTTATCATTTTAGATTACAACTTTTGATGTTATCTTTCCATTCGTGAATAAGAGCATAGTTCGATTTTCGTTATTTTTGTGCATTCATTCAACAAAAAAACACAAAAATTTGTTTTCTTTTTAAGGGATCACAGAGTAATCATTTCCCGACTATGGAATAAAATGACTTGTTTTGTTTCTAAAAGGGTGAACATGTCCGTCCTCACACCATAGACTATCCCATAATATCGACGAAGCATTCCAAAATCCGCATCTATTTAAGTGTTGTCATAAACCCCAGATCAATACTGGGGGCAATCTGAGTTCAGGATCGTCATCTTTAATCTTTCGTTTAACCGTGTGAACTATTCTCTAAGTGAAATTCACGAGAGTGTCTTGAGCGGAAAAACCATGAGTGAACGAGCGTGTCATTTTTACACGACTCCGGTGAGACCACATACAAAGGAAAATGTAAATGGCATAACTCCGACCGAAGGAGATAATTTGTAAATTTACTCTTAGACCTGCGAAAAGTAACAAAGAACGGATACACTACTATCAGGAATGACGAAGCACCTAGGTACAGCACCACATAGCCAAAAGCTTGTAAACCCTGTCATTAAACCCTAGGCACCCCCGCTGAGCCTTTCATATCCCTTTTCGATATTATGAACTCCACAGAATCACCTAGCCAATGATGAGTTACCGACCCGGTGACCAAAGGAAGCGAGGAGCCCGACTCTCAGATAACAATCTAATCAGTCCAAAGAAGTGATGCCGCTATCAGCATGACGAAGTGATCCGTAAATGGTCCCAAAGTGGCACAGGATCCAGAGAGCTCACATCAAAACAACTCTCATAACTCAAAACCGGGAAACACAAAAACCCCGAAGGCAAAGTCAATAAAGGATAAAACAAAAAGGCAAACCCGAAGTGCCTCGAAGAAATCCAAATGACAAAAAGAGAAATGGTGTAAAGGACAACTTCAAAAGTCCAAGTCCAGAAGCTCAAAAACAACGTCAACATGAAGCAGCCAGACGACTTCAAGACAAGGAAGATGAATCCGAGAGAAGGCGCACGTTGCAGCTTTGGTCACCCATTTAAGCTCCACATACCTCAAATATCCCTCAATGATCCCGTCGCCTTTCATCACACCCTATGGCCACGTTATAAGCTTTAAAGACTTCCGACTTGATAGTTGTGTGTCCAATCTCGTGAATGTAACAGATCAAATGCGTAAATCCATCAAATATCGAATTCAATGGTCTAGAAGTTATGATCATGAGCGAGAAATGAGTGCAAACACCAACCACGTCAAGTGTAGGTTAGGAAGCACCACATTAAAGCATAAGCCTCGACCCTGTGAGGATGAGACTTGTTCGCACGTTTAATCAAAGAAAATACTGGGGGCAATCGATCGTTCGATCGATTGCCATAAACTCTAGCTCAGATTGTCCTAAGGAAAAATACTGGGGGCAATTGTTGGTTCCAACAATTGCCATGTCAACACCAATTAAAACCCAAAGCTTGAGCACCACCATCCCACCACAGGCACACATAAGCCCTTACCACCACACACACACTTTCAAGCCCATCATTGGCCTTACCTCCACAAAAACATCAGGCCCGTCATAACCCTGACCACCATCCAAAATCATAACCCAATCCCAGGTCTATCACAAATCTTGAACACCGGCAAAAGCCTTTAGCACCACAACAAACACCACACACTTCCACCAACGGCATGTTCATTTTCTTAAAAAACAAATTGCAGATATGAAATTTCTAGTCAGGAAATGATCATTTCACTTTCCTTTTTCAGCAGAGTTTTCTCAAGCATTGCCATGTTTGGCACATTCTTCAACAGTTTCTTGTTTTGGCAAGCTTCCAACAAACACTTTAGTTGCATTTTACAACTTTTGCATAACACCTCAACATTGCCAAGTTTGGCACCTTTTCCAACAGTTTCCTGTTTTGAACGAGTATCTTTATATATTTTGATTGCATACATTGCCATGTTTGGCACTCCGGTAATCATTTTTCATCATTTGCACGAGACCATTATCTTTCTAACTCATTTTTAGTTCGGGACCCAAAATCAGTGCGAGATCCATCATTTTCAAGACTTTAGTACGAGACATCTTCATTCAGTGCGCGACCCAGAATCAGTGCGAAATCCAGCTTTTTCTTCATCCGTTCAGTACGAGACTTCAGTGCGAGACCATGCATCCTCATCAGTGTGAGACCATCATTTTCGCCCGTGCGAGACCCATCATCTTCATCAGTGCGAGACCCACCACCTTCATCAGTGCGAGACCGAGCATCATCATCCAGCGCGAGACCAGTACGAGACCTAGTATCATCTTCAGTGCGAGACAAGTACGAGACAGAGCGTGATCTAAGTTGGCGGGGCAGAGGCAATAAGTCCCCATCTTGATGTCAACTTCTTGGAGAGAAACAACTAGTGGGCAGTGGCAATAAGTCCCTTTGGTAATCTAGAAGTTATCCCAGCACCCCAGTTGGTGGGCAGAGGCAATAAGTCCCCATAGAATACCAACCAGGAGCATTGGAATGGGTTTCGGTCCCCAGAAGCATCCGAGCATCGTCAGCATCATCAGCATCGTCAGCATCATCAGCATCATTAGCATTTCAACATCATTGCATTTGCATACCACCCAATTTTCACTTGTTAGGTTGTCAACGCCTTAGAATCGCTTGACATTATCTCATTTCCACATTTTAGGTTGTCAATGCCTTAGAATCGCTTGACATTATCCCATTCAACTTCAGGTTCCCGACACCTTATAATGCTGGCGTATCCCATTTAAACTTCAGGTTCCCGACACCTTATAACGCTCGGGTATTCCATTTAATTTTAGGTTCCCGACACCTTATAATGCTCGGCGTATCCCATTCAAACTTCAGGTTCCCGACACCTTATAATGCTCGGCGTATCCCATTCAACTTCAGGTTCCCGACACCTTATAATGCTCGGCGTATCCCATTTAAATTTAGGTTCCCGACACCTTATAATGCTCGGCGTATCCCATTAAACTTCAGGTTCCCGACACCTTATAATGCTCGGCGTATCCCATTCAAATTCAGGTTCCCGACACCTTATAATGCTCGGCGTATCCCATTCAAACTTCAGGTTCCCGACACCTTATAATGCTCGGCGTATCACATTCAAACTTCAGGTTCCCGACACCTTATAATGCTCGGCGTATCCCATTTAAACTTCAGGTCCCGACACCTTATAACGCTCGGTGTATTCCATTTAATTTTAGGTTCCCGACACCTTAGATGCTCGGTCTAGATTATTCACTGTTAGTTCGGTCCACTTTTTCACATTTTTGGTAGTTGGCGCCTCTTAATAGCCCAACACATTTAGCATTTTTCTTTTAGGTGGCTGGCACATCATAATAGCCCAATAATCTCAGACTTTTCTTCTAGGTAGCTAGCGCCTCATAATAGCTTAGCACAATCAACAGACTCGGTAGAAATCTAAGACAAGGAGTTATTCGGTATCGGACAAAATTTTGGGCTATCACTCAAGCATCAACTAGTCTTTTCATATTCACTACAAAGTCTAGTTGACGGGGGGCAATCTGTTATACCCAAAATTTCAACCCCCTCGGAGTGGTCTCTAAGGCATACGTGTTACAAAGGGCAAAATGGTCAAAATGCACCAATGCAGGATTTTCCAAGGACATTCTCGGGATTTTCTATTTTCATATGACTTGTTCATTATCTCCAAACACTTCCAAATATCATAGTCATTATGAAAGGTATTTCATGATTTTCTGATAATATTTATTCTGGAAATTAAGCTTTTAATAAGCTAGTTTCTTTAATAATTAACACATGAAATAACCTCAAAATAGAAATAAAAGGGTTTTCAAAATTAAAATAAAATTTTCACATGGTTAGCATGACTACATACAGTCATAAACCTGAAATTATTTTATTTGGAACCTTATCCCAAAATTTAAAAGAGAAATTCAATCATTTTTGCAATTTTCTCTCTCCTCTGGAAAATACCGAAGTCAAAACAAAATGTTATGAAATTTTAACACAAGATAGTGGATGATTTTAGAGACTAACGCGTTGGAATTTCGTTATTTCGGCTTTCCATCGTAAGTTATGAATTATGGGAGATTCCAGATTGTAAGATTTTTATCTAATCGGTTATTTATCGAAATAACCTGATTCCAACTCTCTAAATTCCTAAAAATCGTCTTTTATCTTTGGTTAAAATTTCGGAATTTTTATCAACTGTAGCATGTTTTAAAAAATCAGATTCTCTTAGAGCACAAAATCAGGGTTTTAGATAAAAATCTTGTTCTATCAACTTGGCCATGCTCTTTCTATAAAAGGCCTTCCAAAAAATGACCTAGGGCAGAGGAGAACACCTCCAAAGTCAGAGAACACAGCCACAAACCTTCTTCCCACGTTTTTACACTTCCAAGCCTCAAATCAATACCGAAACACTGCAGAAATCACCCCAAAATCACCAAAAACTCATCCTTTCTTCTCCTATTGAACTTCCAAGCACCAAAACACCACAAAAACAGAGCAAACCGTCCTTAATCATACAAGGAAGAAGAAATCAGAAACTCGGGTCGAGGTTGAACCGGATCGGCTATCAACGACGCGTTCAAAGTTTCCCGATGTGAAGGAACAACCAAATCCCGAAGCCAAAACAGGTTAGAATTCGAATTCTTTAACTCCACTGATCACAATACGCTTCTGGTTGAAATTCCTATTCGAACTGACTTTTCTTTGCTTCTGAATTAAGGTTTGTTTGTGTTTCTGTCCACTAACTTGTTCAATAAGTTTCGTCCTTAATTCGTAGTCAAATTGAAAACTTTTGATCACTAACATGTTTAGAATCTTTCAGGCTACGTACCCATAAATTTTGAGCCAAAAACACCGCCGGGAACTGCCTCAACGCCGCCGTCCGAGGTCGGTCCGCACCCACGGACGCTATGTCCGGGGTCCCGGACGCTATGTCCGGGGTCCCGGACGCTCTGTCCGAAAGCCGGACGCCCCGGACGGTGGCGGGATATTTTTATTTTCAAAATTTAGGGTTTTATAAAACATGTCCGGGCCCACGGACGTCCTGTCCGTGGCCCCGGACTTTTCAAAATCTTGTTTTCAAATTCACTTTTCTATGTAATTAGGTTAATTAGGGTCCGTGGTTTCGGACATTAGGTCCGTAGCCACGGACGGAAACGAAATTTGACCTAATTCTGCCTCCGAAACCCTAGTTTAGGTATCTTAATTTCCACTTTAATTTTCTGTAAAAAAAACGTTAAAAAATAAAAAAAAACAGAAGCGCGCACTTAGGTTAAAAACGACTCGTAATAAGCGTAATTAAACTAAGTAGAGGAAAAACGACTTCTAGGGGTAATGAAAGTAATTTGAACCCTAATTAAGTCGAATATCAAGCCCCCGAACCCGAACTCTCCTTTCCTAATTTTATCTAGGTTAAAATTAGGTGGCGACTCATAATAGGTTCCAGTGAGCTAGCTTAGGTTTTAATAATTATTGTTTTATGACATAGTTATTAATCTTAGGTTATAAGTGGACCTAAAACCCGACTAGATCCTAATCAACTATAATCAACATAGGATAGGGTTTAAAATCGAGGCTCACAGGTGGTCTCCGTTACACCACTTGCAGTAGTAGTGGCGATCGGATCCAGAACCCGCGCTAGCTGCTAACACATCACACATTCAGTACATACTTCACATTATAACATCACACACTTAAACTTGATATTCAAAACTAATTAGTTACCCTTGAAGGGTTAGAGCGCAGGGGCTTAGCCGCATATGCATAGGTGAGCTGCAGTGGCTCCTCAGCAGTGGTGGTCTGGGCTTGGCCTTTGCCACCCTGTTGTTGTCCTTTCTGGGACTAGGGGTAGTGCTTCTTCTTCTTTCCTCCCCCGTACCCTTGCGTGCTTTGGCCCTCGCTCGTGGCCTTGCGCTTGAGCGCATTCTCCTCGTCCCTCAGACAGACGGTGATCTCTACTATAGCAGCGGCATGATAGCACTCCTAATATTTAGGGTGTTAGTTATGCCCCGCAAATCAAACTCACAATTACATTCACGCACTGTACATACTTATTCACATCTCACTGTAGTTCATTACCTGCAAAGTAGTATCCGGTTGGCCCCATACCATAGCGTAGGCGGTAGCTGAGTCCGTTGTAGAAACGGTTTACTAGTACCCGGTCTGAGTAACCCAGATCTGGTAGCAGGTGGATAAGTCCGATGAAAGCGGAGTACTCATCTACCGTCATCTTATCCCCTTGTCTCAGATTGTCCAATTCTAGGCGCTTGGCCTCTTGCACGTGTATCGGGTAGTACTTGGCTCGCAGCAGAGCCGTGTACTCCCTCCACTGAAAGGTAGGGTCAGCAGCTCTGCCCTCCCGTACCAGCTTCCACCAACTCTGTGCCGAACCCTTCAAGTAGTAAGCGGCAAGTCAAACCTTGGCACCAGCAAGCACATCCAAGGTCTCGAAAGCGGTCTCCAGTCCGGAGATATACGCCTCCAGCTTACTAGGGTCGGTCTCCCCACTAAACGACAGGGGTCTCAAATCAGCCAACGCCTTGACCCAGTTGGTCTCTCGTGGCGGTGGCGGTGGTGGCTGCACTTCGGGCTGCTGCCCCTGCTGTATAGCTGCAACTAACTGCGGGACCATCTGGGCTACGGCGGCCGCTACAGCATCGGCCATGACTTGTGCCGTAGTATTTTCTCCCTGGTTCCCGGTATCACCAGTGCCGCGCCGCGGCCTCAACCACGTGATCTACCTGACATCTGTATTCACATGGACATTCATTAGCCTTATGCTTGCACACTTATCGGTTCCAACGGTTGTAACGTCTTCCCGACAATAAGGTATTTCCACACTTAGTTAGTGGTTAACCTTTCCATAACTGTTCACTTAAATAACTGTAGCTAGGTTTCCTAACTCGGTATATTCCTAAGCTCGGTATTCTAGTCATCAGAGCTATACTTCGCTCTGATACCACTTTTTGTAACACCCCTCCTACGTACTTAACAATTAACCGAAATCGCAGCAGAAATAAACAACTAAACGGTTCGGTGTTACAACGCCGTTAACCACCCACGTGGTTAACAAGGCAGAATAAATACAAGTGTACCGGTCTGATGATCAGACTCCCAAGCATGGAACTAAACCATAAATTCATAATATACAATACCGAGTATTTACTTACAACCATCACTGTAAACTGTCACTGTAATGTATTCATTATCCAAAATATACCGCCACGGGAGCACAGGCGCATCCCGGGCCTACCAACCAAAATGTACCAAAAGTATTTCAGCAACCTAGGATCTAGAGCCACTCTACTTCTTCGATCCTCATCCTGCAAATAAATATGGAGCCCCCGAGGGGGTCAGCAACCCTTGGCTGGTATGGTTAACGCGCAGCCCATCGTGGGATACGCACAACTATTTGTCATGATAACATGGCATTGATTTTAAATAGACAACATAAATAGCATAGCAAGAATATTGCATAGCAACAACATCACACATAACACACAAGAACGATTCCTTTTAGAAACCGAACCAACATAGTTAGATCACATGGAGAGCCTAGAGATTGTTGCCAACTCATACCGCCCTGTTAGATTGAACGGATAACTTAACTCAAAGGTGTGTCGGATATAGTGATCCAAGCACACCAAACAACATAGTATGCCCCTACGGCCCGACATGAGTCAGTAAAATAGCCTTGGATAAGCTAAAGGGAAGGTTGGAAACCAAAATGGAAACAACCATAACATACAAGAGAATCAAACTGGATAAGACATCGACTCCCATACTCACACGCGTGGCCGGAACTACCGGACTCCTCACTTCCCCGGTTAGCACTTGTTAGAAGTCCCATCATTGGACTTAAACAACGAATTCACAAGCAGGTGTTTAGGTCAAGTTAGACACACACACACAAGGGGAAATGAGACACATCTTTCCGATACAACAATTTTAACAACTGTAAACTCATTACATGCCTTAATCTTACAAAGTCGTAAACACACAGAAAACAAACAACACACAAGCCGGTGTAAACCGGTAGGCAACAGACTGCAAGAAAACCATACCTTGGTCCTTGCTGCAAACGTGACCCGCCAAGCGTAGTCCCTAAACATAATTAATAACGTCGGTTAATTAACTTATTTAACTTCCGTTTACTAAGCATTTACATCATTATATGACATGTTCTAATGCCTAAACTCACCCTTGATTACCTTCATTATACCCCCTAGGGTTAACTACTTAAGCCACCCCCTTTGTTTGTTTTTTTTTACAAGTTTTTGGTCCGACCGACCTTACCGACCGACCTTACACAAGGTCGGTCCATTCCAGTGACTTCCGAGTTTGAAAATTTACACTACGACCGTCCTTACAAACTCGGTCCCATGGTCGGTCCATTCCAGAACATATTACCGTCAGAAAATTCTACTCCGATCGACCTTGCAAGTTCGGTCCACAAGGTCGGTCCATTCCAGAAACAATTCTCGTACAAAAATTCAGACCTAACCGACCTTGCAAGTCGTCCCCCAAGGTCGGTCTATTCCAGAAACTTAATCCGTACCACCAAAAACTCAAGCCCGACCGACCTTGCAAGTCCGGTCCACAAGGTCGGTCCATCCCAAAGACCATTTCTGGCAAGGTAAACTAGGCTCGACCGACCTTACAAGTCCGGTCCCTAAGGTCGGTCGGCTCCAGACCTTTGTTTCTACATTCCCATTTGACTCCAAACTTTCACCTCATGTATCCTAGTATGTTCTAACCTCATTTGGGCACTTTAACACACCTTAAGACTCCATAAAACTTCGTAAATCATCCATTAAATCTTCCTCAAGCATTACACAAATTCTTATAAAAAGGTTTTACCCTTGTAATGTTTTTCACTAAGTTTCTATGTGGTGTTTTATACCTATAACTACCACTATTCCTAAATGCTTTCTCACCACTATAACATCATCTCCCAAGCATCTTTCTTACTAACCAAAACTCCTTGAATTTCCCACAAGTTTACAACTCTACTTACAAGACATTATTTTCTCCTAGTGCACCAAAGTTTGCATAATTCCTTAATATAATTCTAAATGACTTTTGTGCATCCCAAAACACTCATTTGATTTCTAAAACCTCTAAGATATTGCCTAAGTCCTTTTGCATCCTAGAACACCTTAATGCATGTTTCTTTCCCCAGTAAAACACTTAATCACTCTTAACACTTCCTAGTTCACAAGACTCATTTTAAACACTCAAACTTATTATACATTACCGAAATTTTGACATGGGTTCTTCTAGAACATTGCTATGCCAAAACATTGTTTTCACCATTGAACATTCAAGAACACCTAAATCCATCAAGAGCATTCTCACACAAAACTTCACCCAAACTACACTTCATCATAATATATTGCATTATTTAAATTTCTTGGCACTTAGGCCCTTAAATTGCATAAATCTTAAACACTGAATTTCCACATTATATTTGCCTTTGACCTGCAAATACACTCAACATCACATATGTCCTTTAATAAACTCTTTGAGAGCTTTTACTAACTCATTCACCATTGGCTCCTTAAGTAGTTTTCATAATCAATGCAAGCTCATTTTTCCTAAGACATCAAACTACATTAGGTTAGCACATTTACCTCTTTTCCTTCACAAGTTTTTCACTTAATTCTCCTTGCTCCTTCCTTGATTAAAATCGGCAAGGAATTTTGATTGCTTGTCAACTTTAATCAATATACAAGCAATGTAATGAGTATTCAAGCTTTATGCTTAAACTCATTTGTAAACCCTAGGTTATATATTGTCTTAAAACATTAAGATAGTTGTTTTACCTTGGAATTGGAAGAAGTTTGGATAGGTAGCAAGAGAGGACTCCACCAAGCCTTTGAATGATTGAAATGAAGCTAGAACAAGCAAGAGAAAACACCATGAAGAGGTGATTTTCGGTCAACACTAAAACATGGAGGAAATGTTGTTTTTCTTGGTTTGTCTTTACCTTGAAGCAAAGGTGATCAACAAGGCATAAAAACATAAGCTCAAGCTCCTTCAATGGTGGATGTCCATGGCACCGAAATGGTGGTCTTGAAGATTTGAGAAGACAAGGTTGAAGAGCTTGATGAGACTAAGAGAGTGGTGGTCTTAGAATTTGATTTGGTTAATGGAGCTAGGAGAAAATGACAATGGAAGATGGAGGTGAGTGTGGTGCTGTAGCAAAACCGATGGAGATGGTAGAAGAGAGGTTGGAGACGCGGGAAATGAAGAAGGAAAGAAGAGAATGTGAAAAGCTTAGCTAGTTTAGATATTTAAGTAAAAGTAAATAGTGATTTGCTTTATCAATTTTCTATCTTATCAAATTAACAAGGGGGATGACTCATCCCTTATAAAAACTGGCCCCCATTATGTAATAAGGGGTATTTTAGTCTTTGTTAACCAATTAACTCACTTATATTGACTTATGTTATAAACTTGCTTAATTTAGTTACTAATCACAAAACAAAGCACATAATTGTGAAATTTTTGATTTCTCATTGATTTAGACCTCCTAATGTGATACTAAGTAACACATGTTAATTAAAGAGTAATGATGGACATTTAGCCACTCAAAACTCATTTACAAGACAATTTTTCAAAAATGTGCTTTAAGACTCCTTAAAGCACATTTGTGTTTTAACTTGTTTTAAAGCTTGGTTTTCTTTGGTAATTGGTTTAATATGTCCATTAAAATGTAAATAAGGTCTTGGTAGGCTTATTAGGTCTTAACCAAGCTTATCCCAAGCTTAGAGCACATTTTCGCCCATATTGACTTTAAGGTATTTATTTGTGTTTACTATGGTTTAAATTGTTCACCAATGATTCTAAGGCACTTTTTATCCTTATTATACCATATTTTAATGTTTAAACAACATACTAAGGTTTGGGGTATTTCACATAAAATCATAAACGTGGGAAGATTACCCGAGAGTAACGTGTCACACAATTCGGGACATGTGATAATGCGTGAACAATTTAATTAAGTACCGATATATACATGGCCGAAAACATGACAACATTACTTATAGGTGTACGTATATGAAAATACATATACATAACATTACAATATTACAACGTCGTATATAAGAAATAATAACGTTGCATAGGCACATATACCTAAAACGCGACAAAATAAAAGGGATGTATATATGTATACATATACGTATATATAACTAGCAAAGTAACAAAAAAAGTAGTCACGTATATAACTAATAACGCGATATATAAAATAGTCATATATACAAATATAACTAACAATGTGACAAATAAAATAGTCGCGTATATTAACTAATAACACGACATATTATATAGTCGCACATCTATATATAAATAGGCATGTATATAGCTGATAAAAGAAAAGGAGCAAATGCGCTCCTGCCGGGTTTGAACCCGATACCTCTCGTACCGAACCTGAATGCCTTAACCGGTTGAGCTGTGCTCATATTCAGTAATAATACTGCACCTCTTGATACAATAGTTATAATGCATATCGGTACCAAACATAACCCCACCGTGCCTTGTCCAGATCATCGACGTGCACTACTACCTGTGCACCGATTTCAACAAAAAAAAAGTGAAACAGTAACACCCAACATCAAACAGCCTTCCTCTCCTTCTTTTAAGTGTGGCACTAATTCTATGCTAATACCGTTTTTGAGATAGCAAGAACTGCCACTACTTTTACTCTGCTCGAGCTTGTTGTTCCTTTAGACTGCGGGCACAAGATTCTGCAATTCCCAGTTCCCATCATTCGTGGTAACCACATGCTCTGCCACGAAACATACGACTTGGTGGCACCTTGTCCATCCTCTTCTTGTTCTCGGCTAGAGTCCCGAAGCAAAAACGCTCCACCCTCTTATTTCCTTCCGTCCGAAGAGAGCTACCACACTCACTCAAGTTTTTCCTTCTGGCCTTGCATAAACCTGCTGGCAGCTCTGCTCTTTAAGCGTGCCAAAAGCCTCCTGGGAATCTGCTGGATTCTCTTTTGAAAATCAGACAAGGTTGAGTTCCCAAACCTACCTGGTTAACATCTTTCCATCCTGTCTTGTTTGATGTCCGAGAGATCGTATTCAAATCACTAACCCCTGCTACATTTTCGTGCATCACCCCTGGATTTCTCCTCGGCGAATGTAGCAAAATCACTCCTGAAGTATTAGCATTCTGGTTGGAACATCAGTTCAAGGTGAGGCCACAGAGCAGATACTGTTTTTAAGCTTCTTGCTATGTTCGATGTCTGAGACAAATAAAGGCAACTCACCCAACTCTCTGTTATTTCCTTTCATGTGCAAACCTCCATGCAGCCTTCTGGACTTATTCAAAAAATCTCATGGGTAGCAGCTGCCCAACGCCTCACTAAAACACAACCAGAAGTTGAGTCCAAAGTTCAAGTTTCTGAGAGTTTATATTGTGCCAAGGATCTACCAGAAAGGACCAGCTCCAAAAGACAAAACCTCAAGGTGATAACCCAACTGAATGATCTGCGCATGTTTGAAATCATGTTAGGTTAGTGTACGTTCATGTGAAAGTGTTGTGAGAAAAAAAAGGGATGTTGCTTAAAGAACTAGTTGGGATCTAGTATTTCTAATGCAATGCATAACAAGTGTGCCTACTACATGGGAGTTAAAAAACAAGTTAAATTAGTCCAGGAAGATCTAATCCAAGACAATGAGTTAGTAATGAAAAAAAACTGGTTGTGAACTACTCTGATAACAGCAGAGAGACCTATGAATTTGGGGTGGAAACTTTGTGTTCCAGTGCCGAGATGGCATGGTATTAATCGAGGATAGCAGCTAGTAAATTCTAAGGCATTAAGTAGCCAGTGTACTGTTTACCCAAAATTTCAACCCCCCCCCGAAGGAGAGTCTCTACTAATAGGATAGTAGCGAGGGTTCCCGGTTCGATCGGCACATTTCAGAGTACTAGGGACAGCTTAGTCATCTCCGAGGGCACTTTCGTAAATTTTTAAGGCTCCTAAGCCCCCTATAGGCTTTCTCTCTCCTCCAAATAAGGGTCAAATCAATTCAAAATGCTTTGAAATTTTAACCCATGATAGAGGATGACATCTGAAGCATAATGGCGTTGGAATTTGATTTTTGGAATTTCCAATAATTTTCTAGCAATTTCTGATTGAATCTGACGAGAAATTGAATTTAAAAATATTCCAATGTCCAAAAAATTCGATTCCACTTTAGAAAATTCAGAAATATCATCCTTCCCATGTAAAATTTCATAATCAAATTCCTTTTGGAAGCATGAGCTAAAACGTCGGTAAATCTCGGTTTTTACCGGATTTTTCTATCTTAAAGAGGCCAATATAAGGAACCTTATCCAACGATCAAAAAAGGACCTCAAGAACCCTAGACTCTCAAAGAAGGCAGCCGTCTCTCTCTCTCCACGTTTTGAACCCCAGAGCCACGATCAAACACCGAAATCTCACCAAAATCAACACCAAAACACATTTTCAACTCCCACAACATCATCCATCATCAAACCCCCCCCAAAACAGCACCAAAACGTGAAGAACATCAAGAACAAAAGGAGTCAGAAGCTGGGTTCGAAGTTCTTCTGGATCCGCCATCAACGAGACCTCCAAGAATCCCGACGTGAAGAATCCTCCTAAATTCGTAGGTAAAACAGGTTGCAATTCTACTTTTCTAACTCTCCCACGACCTTATTAACTCTCCGTCAAATTTCGGGTTCAAACTAACCTTTTTACGCTTCTGTATTGCTAATTACTTTTGTTCTGCTTGTTACTTGTTCACCAAGTTTCGTACATAATTCGACTTCAAACTGCAATCTTTCAATTACTAAAACGAATTGTACACCTTCAGGCTACGGTGCATAAATTTTGAGCCGAAAACACCTTCGGGAACCACCATAAACCCTTGTCCGTGGGTGGTCCGGGATCCCGGACCTATGGTCCGGGACACGGACGGGTTGTCCGTGGCCACGGACACCCACGGACAGCGGCGGGATTTAAAAATTTTAAAAATTTAGGTTTTGCTAAACTATGTCCGGGCTACGGACATCCTGTCCGTGGCCCCGGACTTTTCAAATTTTTGTTTTCTGTTAATTCGACTTTTATTTTCACATAGATTAAACTAGGGTCCGTGGTTACGGACATTAGGTCCGTGGCTACGGACGGAAACAAAATTTGACCTAATTCTGCCTCCGAAACCTAGTTTAGGTAATTTCAACTTTCACTTTTATTTTCAGTAAAAAATGCTAAAAAAAAAAAAAACAGAAGCTCGCACTTAGCTTAAAACGACTCGTAATAAGCCGTAATTAAACTAAGTTAAGGAAAAACAACGCTTCTAGGGGTAATGAAAGTAATTGAACCCTAACTAAGTCGAATATCCCCCCGAACCCGAACGCTACCTTTCCTAATTTACTCTAGGTAAAAATTAGGTGGCGACTCGCAATAGGTTCCAGTGAGCTAGCATAGGATTTAATAATTATTGTTATATGACTAGTTATTAACCTTAGGTTATAAGTGGACCTAAAACCCGACTAGATCCCAATCACTTAATCCTCATAGGATAGGGTTTAAAATCGAGGCTCACAGACTGGCGACTCTGCTGGGGATAAATTCTTAATTTTAACTTGTTTAATTTTAAAAGAGGGCTTAACTCGAAAAGTTGTTGTATTTATGGCTTTTATACTTTGTTTGTTTACTTTCGTGCGCACTTTAAATTTTTGCACCCTTGCATCATATGAGAGCGAGGGTCCACACAAACCAGTTCCACCCCGGGACCCATCTAGGGTCCCCTGTCAGGGACTCACCCTTTTAGGTGATGTGAATAAGCGGGGAAAAGAGGAGGATGTCGTCTAACCACATCCCCTTAATACCTGGGCCTTACCCCAAGCGTTTTCCTGGCAGTGTCCTTACCAAGCCAATGTTTGGTCAGTCAGAAAGACCGACCGTAGACGCACACCTTCAGGTGATGTGAAAAAGTGGGGAAGCCCAAAGAGAATAGCGTGCAAGCCTATTCCTTTGTGGTAACCTGGGGCCCATGCCCCAAGCACCTCTCCGGCTATCCATACCCGGTTTGATCAAAGCGTCTAGTGAGGACATGTTGAACTTGTGTGGGCCTTGTTTGCTTGTATGATTGGCCCACTACGCAGCCTAGAAATTGATAGGAACCTCTCATACATCAACCATCAGCCCAACCATTGGCGCTTTATTGTTTCGGCCCAGAGGCCCTGTTTGGTTTGATATGTGTCATTTGGGCGTCGGCCCAAAAGTTTAGACTTTGGTGATTTCTCTTTCAGCCTAATTTGAATTATCAATTTAGTTCTAGGCCCATGAAAAACAAAATCTTCAATCAGGCTTTTCCATTTCGGCCTAAGGCCCATTCTAGTGTAGGAACCTTTTGTTCGGGCCCTGGCCCAAAGTCCTAGATCTAGGTGTCATACCTTTTAGGCCCACTCAAACTACTTGTTTAGGTTTCAACTCATTCGAATTCAAGATAATTTTTCATTCATTTAGTTTCTGCTGCCTCAAGGCCCAACAGGAACATCAACAATCTTACTTCAAAGTTCTCTGCGGCCCAATGGCCCATTCATAGTTCTATGGCTTCCTTCAGCCTGTACATATCACCTCCAGATTAAGGGCCTTCAGGCCCACACAGAGTCCAAGAAGAAGACGGTCACGGTCATCTTAACGACATCCTAGCAGTCAAGAGCTCGAGTCTTCAGCATGCCGACATCAGACGGTTCAGCAGAGTTCAAATTCAAGGGAAAGTTTAGGGATCCCATGCATTCTACTGCATAACTTGCTAAAACATTCATCTTTCAAATGCATCGCTCAAAGTTTTCAAAGAATGATCGTTTTCAAACCACCGATAAGAAGCATCGATTTTTCATTTTCTTCCTCATGTTCACAAATGGATGACTTTTTCGAGTCTAAAGGGTAACAAAAAAAAGATTTTATTTCACACAAGTTTTTTTGAGAAAATGGTTCATGAAACAATTATTTCCCGACAATGGCATGCAAAGACTTGTATTTTGTTTCCGAAATTTTGAACATGCCTTACCAAACCCCACAGCTCATCCCAAGACATCCAAATAACCCCCAAAGCGGTTCCAAATCCATATCTTTTAAATTGTTGTCATTAACCCCAAATCAATACTGGGGGCAATCTGAGTTTAGGTACGTCATCTTTCATCTTTCGTTTAAGCGTGTGAACTAGTCTCTAAGTGAAATTCACGAGAGTGTCTTGAGCGGAAAAACCATGAGTGAATGAGCGTGTCATTTTTACACGACTCCGGTGAGACCACATTCAAAGGTGAGGTGAACGGCATAACTTCGACCGAAGGAGATAATTTGTAAATTTACTCTTAGATGCGAGAAAGTAACAAAGAATGGATACACAACTATCAGGAATGACGAAGCACCTAGGTACAGCACCACATAGCCAAAAGCTTGTAAACCCTGTCATTAAACCCTAGGCACCCCCACTGAGCCTTTCATATATCCCTTTTCGATATTATGAGCTCCAAAAAATAACCTAGCCAATGATGAATGTTCGACCCGGTGACCAAAGGAAGCGAGGAGCCTGACTCTCAGATAACATTCTCATTAATCCAAAGAAGCAACGCCGCTATCAGCATGACGAAGTGATCCGCAAATGGTCCCAGAGTGACACAGGATCTAAAGAGCTCACATCAAAATAGCTCTCGAAGCCCAAAGCCGGGAAACACAAGAACCCCGAAGGCAAAGTCAAGAAAGGATAAAACAAAAGGCAAACCCGAAGTGCCTCGAAGAAATCCAAATGGCAAAAAGAGAAATGGTGTAAAGGACAACTTCAAAAGTCCAAGTCCAGAAGACTCGAAAACAACGTCAGCACAAGGCGGCTAGACGACTTCAAGACAAGGAAGATGAATCCGAGAGAAGACGCAAGTTGCAGCTTTGGTCACCCACTTAAGCTCCACATACCTCAAATATCCCTCCATGGTCCCGTTGTCCTTCATCACACCCCATGGCCACGTTATAAGCTTTAAAGACTTCCGACTTGATAGTTGTGTGTCTAATCACGTGAAAGTAACAGATCAAATGCGTAAATCCATCAAATATCGAATTCAATGGTCTAGAAGTTGTGACCGTGAGCGAAAACAAGTACAAGCATCAAACACGCTGAGTGTAGATTAGGAAGCACCACATCGAAACATAAGCCGTGACCCTGTGAGGACGAGACTCGTTCGCACGTTTAATAAAAGAAAATACTGGGGGCAATCGATCGTTCCGATCGATTGCCATGAACTCTAGCTCAGTTTGTCTTAAAGGAAAAGTACTGGGGGCAATTGTTGGTTCCAACAATTGCTATGACAACACCAATTCGAACCCAGAGCTCAAACATCACCACCACCATTCCACCTCAAGCCTGTCATTGGCCTTACCTCCACAAAAACATCAGGCCCGTCATAACCCAGACCACCATCCAAAATCATAGCCTGATCCCAGGTCTATCGCAAATCCTGAACACCGGAAAAGCCTTTAACACCACAACAAACACCACACACTTCCACCAGCGGCATGTTCATTTTCTTAAGAAACAAATTGTAGATATGAAATTTTTAGTCAGGAAATGATCATTTCACTTTCCTTTTCAGCAGAGTTTTCTCAAGCATTGCCATGTTTGGCACATTTTTCAACAGTTCCGTGTTTTGGCAAGCTTCCAACAAACACTTTAGTTGCATTTTACAACTTTTGCATAACACCTCAACATCGCCAAGTTTGGCACCTTTTCCAACAGTTTCCTGTTTTGAACGAGTATCCTTCATATATTTTGATTGCATACATCTTATCATCATTGCCGTGTTTGGCACTCCAGTAATCAGTTTTCATCATTTGCACGAGACCATTATCTTTCCGATTCATTCTTAGTTCGAGACCCATCATTTTCAAGACTTTAGTACGAGACCCGGCATCTTCATTCAGCGCGAGACCCAGAATCAATGCGAAATCCGACTTTTTCTTCATCCATTTAGTATGAGACTTCAGTGCGAGACCATGCATCTTCATCAGTGCGAGACCATCATATTCGTCAGTGCGAGACCATGCATCTTCATCAGTGCGAGACCATCATATTCGTCAGTGCGAGACCCATCACCTTCGTCAGTGCGAGACCGAGCGTCATCATCTAGTGCGAGACCAGTACGAGACCTAGTATCATCTTCAGTGCGAGACAGGTACGAGACAGAGCGCGATCTAAGTTGGCGGGGCAGAGGCAATAAGTCCCCATCTTCATGTCAACTTCTTGGGAGAAACAACTAGTGGGCAGTGGCAATAAGTCCCCTTGGTAATCTAGAAGTTATCCCAGCACCCCAGTTGGTGGGCAGAGGCAATAAGTCCCCATAGTATACCAACAAGGAGCATTGGAACGGGTTTCGGTCCCCAGAAGCATCCGAATGTCATTTTCATATCATCCATATCATTTGCATCACTTTCAACATGATCATTTGCATAAAGTTTACCTTGAATCGTCCGTACGAAACTCCTCATCATAGATCAGAGATACAGATTCTCATCCGAAGATACAGATTCTTCAGAGATACAGATTCTCGCCCCGAAGATATAGATTCTTTAGAGATACAGATTCTCACCCGATCAGAGATACAGATTCTCAGCCGAAGATACAGATTCTTCAGAGATACAGATTCTCACCCGATCAGAGATACAGATTCTCAGCCGAAGATACAGATTCTTCAGAGATACAGATTCTCACCCGATCAGACATACAGATTCTCAGCCGAAGATACAGATTCTTCAGAGATACAGATTCTCACCCGATCAGACATACAGATTCTCAGCCGAAGGTACAGATTCTTCAGGGATACAGATTCTCAGTCAAAGATACAGACTCTTCAGAGATACAGATTCTCAGCCAAAGATTCAGATTCACCAGAGCAGCAGAACTCACTAGAGCAGCAGAACTCACCCGAATAGAAGAACTCGACCCAACACCAATTTTCAATCACTAATAGGTAGTCAACGCCTCAGAATAGCTTGACATCATCCCATTCATTATAGGTAGTCAACGCCTTAGAATAGCTTGACATCATATCATCCTTATAGGCAGTCGGCGCCTTAGAATAGTTGACATTACTTCATTATTACCTTTAGGTGGGCGACGCCTTAGAACCGCTCGACACCCTTCCACTTTACTCATAGGTAGTCAGCGCCTTAGAATAGCTCGACGCAACTTGCCGGATTGCACGTGCGGTCTTTTAAGATCCAAAATTTTGGAGGTATCACTCAAGCATCAACTAGCCTTCTCATTTCCATTACAAAGTCTAGTTGACGGGGGGCAATCTGTTATACCCAAAATTTCAACCCCCCGAAGGAGAGTCTCTACTAATAGGATAGTAGCGAGGGTTCCCGGTTCGATCGGCACATTTCAGAGTACTAGGGACAGCTTAGTCATCTCCGAGGGCACTTTCGTAAATTTTCAAGGCTCCTAAGCCCCCTATAGGCTTTCTCTCTCCTCCAAATAAGGGTCAAATCAATTCAAAATGCTTTGAAATTTTAACCCATGATAGAGGATGACATCTGAAGCATAATGGCGGAATTTTGATTTTTCGAATTTCCAATAATTTTCTAGCAATTTCTGATTGAATCTGACGAGAAATTGAATTTAAAAATATTCCAATGTCCAAAAAATTCGATTCCACTTTAGAAAATTCAGAAATATCATCCTTTACCCATGTGTAAAATTTCATAATCAAATTCCTTTTGGAAGCCCATGAGCTAAAACGTCGGTAAATCTCGGTTTTTACCGGATTTTTCTATCTTTAAAGAGGCCTATATAAGGAACCTTATCCATGATCAAAAAGACCTCAAGAACCCTAGACTCTCAAAGAAGGCAGCCGTCTCTCTCTCTCCACGTTTTGAACCCCAGAGCCACGATCAAACACCGAAATCTCACCAAAATCAACACCAAAACACATTTTTCAACTCCCACAACATCATCCATCATCAAACCCCCACCAAAACAGCACCAAAACGTGAAGAACATCAAGAACAACAAGGAGTCAGAAGCTGGGTTCGAAGTTCTTCTGGATCCGCCATCAACGAGGCCTCCGAAGAATCCCGACGTGAAGAATCCTCCTAAATTCGAAGGTAAAACAGGTTGCAATTCTACTTTTCTAACTCTCCACGACCTTATTAACTCTCCGTCAAATTTTGGGTTCAAACTAACCTTTTTACGCTTCTGTATTGCTAATTACTTTTGTTTCTGCCTTGTTACTTGTTCGCCAAGTTTCGTACATAATTCGACTTCAAACTGCAATCTTTCAATTACTAACGAATTGTACACCTTTCAGGCTACGCGTGCATAAATTTTGAGCCGAAAACACCTTCGGGAACCACCATAAAACCCCTGTCCGTGGGTGGTCCGGGATCCCGGACCTATGGTCCGGGACCACGGACGGGTTGTCCGTGGCCACGGACACCCACGGACGGTGGCGGGATTTAAAAATTTTAAAAATTTAGGTTTTGTTAAACTATGTCCGGGCCTACGGACATCCTGTCCGTGGCCCCGGACTTTTCAAATTTTGTTTTCTGTTTAATTCGACTTTTATTTTCACATAGATTAACTAGGGTCCGTGGTTACGGACATTAGGTCCGTGGCTACGGACGGAAACAAAATTTGACCTAATTCTGCCTCCGAAACCCTAGTTTAGGTAATTTCAACTTTCACTTTTATTTTCAGTCAAAAAATGCTAAAAAACAAAAAAAACAGAAGCTCGCGCACTTAGCTTAAAACGACTCGTAATAAGCCGTAATTAAACTAAGTAGAGGAAAAACGACTTCTAGGGGTAATGAAAGTAATTGAACCCTAACTAAGTCGAATATCAAGCCCCCGAACCCGAACTCTACCTTTCCTAATTTACTCTGGGTAAAAATTAGGTGGCGACTCACAATAGGTTCCAGTGAGCTAGCATAGGATTTAATAATTATTGTTATATGACATAGTTATTAACCTTAGGTTATAAGTGGACCTAAAACCCGACTAGATCCCAATCAACTTAATCCACATAGGATAGGGTTTAAAATCGAGGCTCACATGTACCAGTTGGTGATGAGTTAAATAACAGGTTAAGTTGCTCAGGTAAATTTTGTATGAATCAATTAATGACCTAGTGCAGAAAGGAGTCTAGATCCTGCAACTATTCTACCTCTGTATAACCAAATTTCAGAAGCAGTATAAGAGTTGTATTGACTGAATGATAAGTTTAAAACCTTGATCAAACACTTGACTAAATGGGTAAACACTTTGGGAGAAAATATAATTCAGTTAATTAGCTAAAAGGAAGAGTAAAGAGAGGTGGTACACAGATTAGAGCTTTCAGTTTACAGGTCTGTGTAAAGGACATCTCAGAGGAGTTATAATGGGTCTTATTGGTTTAATCATGAGCCTAAAACATTTCTAATGCACTTAAGTAAATTATAAATACTTTGGGAGAATTAAAAGAACTTAACCTGATGCATCAACCGCGAGGAACAAAATAGAAGAAAAGCCACCAGCCTTGGTGTTTTAGTTCTGTCCAGTTTCTGAAATCTCTTGTTCAGTAAAGGTAAGTTTCAGTAGTAATAACAATGTTTTTTTGGGTTTTGTTTGGGTTTAAAAGCTTGATAGAGCACTTAAATAACTGAGGCAGCAATTTGGGAAGAATTGAAAATCAATCTCGAGAACAAACAGAGAATAGGGAAACAGAAGAGAATGTATCGGTTTCAGATTTCAGTGTTGGCAGTTTTGCTTAGGGTTCTGTTAATTAATTTCCAGTGGTGTTGTGAAGAGTGTAATGGTTAGTTGATGAACGTAAAATCTTGCTAACACCCTTACTTAAGTAGTAACTAATCTGATAGAGTTTGGGAAGATCAGTCACTACATTAAAACAGAAGTTAGAAGTAGCAGGGTGCAGAAGCTAGTTTAGTTCTGCAATTTTTGGAATCTGCTTAAAGAGTTTTCAGAGAGGTGGTCTAGGTGATTGTGAGTCTGTTTTTGAATTCAAAAGTTGAGTAATAAACTTATCTAAGTAGAAGAAACCTGGTAGTGTTAGTGAATCAGTTGGCAAATTAAAATAGAAGAAGGAAAGGGGAATACCTATTTCAGTTTGGTTTCTTCAGTGTGACAGATTTTGTGTTAAGGAACTTCTCAGAGAGGTGTACCCTGCTGCCTTGACTTATCCTGAGGATAGGACTATGTTAAACACCTGACTAGGAAGTTAAACAACTTGGGGGAAACTGACAGTCCACCTGTAAACAAAGAAAAAGAAATGAAAGTCAGATTATGAACAAAGACAAGTGTTAGAAGAGGATTATATCAGTCTAATTTAGTTTCTGAAATTTTTTTTTCAGCATAAGTAAGTTTTTATAACTTTAACAATACTGCTTTGGGTCTGTTCTTGAATTTAACATCGTGGTAAACCACCTAACTAAATGGGCAGACAGATTGGGGGGAATTAGCAGACAGATGAAGTGACAGAAAAGAAAGACAGAAGAAAAGATACCAACCTGGTGTTTCAGGTTTTTGCAGCCTTGTTCAGTTTCTGTGTAGGGGTTTCAGGGGTGTTGTCCATGTGATTTTGAGTAGTTTTGAGTCTGAAATCTCGATTAATAATTTAGCTAGGTGGGTAAAACAATTGGAGGAAGTTGAGGGAAAAATTCGTGAACAAACAAGAAAGATATGGAAGAGAAATTACCAGGTCATGCTTTTTCGGTTTCAGGTTTTTTGTTTTGTTTCCTACACCATTACAGTTTTGTATTACGAAATTTCAGTAGTAGCAATAACAAGTTGTTCTGGGATTTGTTTGGAGTTCAAAACCTCTACAAACACTTAAATAAGTAGGGGAGTGCTTGGGGGACAGATTAGAAGACAGCTCAACAAACTAAAGGAGGAAGGAAAAAGGAGATACACAGATTTTGGTTTTCAGGTTTTCAATACTTGACTGCTCTGCGTAACTGGTGTACAAAAGTTTAACAGTGTTGAATTGGTTTAATAAAGAACTCAAATCATAGAAAATACACGTAGCATGGTTGTGAAACATTTGGGAGGACTAGACATCAGTTTGATACAACAAAAGTAAGGTTAGATGAGGCTATATACAGGTTGTGTTTCAGTTTCCTGCAGATGCAGTTTCTGTATAACTAGGTTACGGAGTGCTAGGGTGTTGTAGTAGTTAAAAAGGAACCCAGGATGTTGCTAAAAGAGTGAAATAAGTAGGTGTATTCCACCGGAAGTTTAGGAATCAGTTTAATAA
Organism: Limonium bicolor; assembly: GCA_023374045.1. Classification (NCBI taxonomy): domain Eukaryota; kingdom Viridiplantae; phylum Streptophyta; class Magnoliopsida; order Caryophyllales; family Plumbaginaceae; genus Limonium; species Limonium bicolor. Next base: position 114,095,694 of record CM041779.1, on the reverse strand, counting down.
CCCAACAGGAAGAATAAAGAAGAGGAGGCACCAATTTGCTTCAGATTTTTTCGGTAACATGTTGCTTTCTGAAAACTGAGTTACAGTGAGGTTGAGAATATCGAATTGGCTGGGAAAGGACTTAACACCCTACTAGTGCAACTACCTAGGAGTGTAAAGTTGGAGAAGAGTAACAAGCAATTTAATGCAGTAACAAAACGGCTGAACGGGAATGTGCATGAAAGTGATGTTTCAGTTTTTCTGAATGTGTGTTTCAGTAGGGGTAACTTCCCAATGTGTTAAGGGTGTGATGTTAGTTTAATAATGAACTAAAAACGGTACTAATGCATCTAGCTAAGCTGATGAAACGTTTGGGAAGAGCAAACATTAGTTGATACACTAAAGGAGTGGTTAAGTAGGGTTAAGCACCAAAATTATGTACTAGTTTTCTAAACCTTGGAGTTTCTGTATACACGGGCTTTAGGAGTACTTTAAAGACTTTATTGATGTGATAGTGGTTTAGAAAACATTGCTAACCTATTTAGCTAAGGTAGGAAAACATCTTAGGTGAATGAAAACCCATCCTAGATAAACTTGTTACATGTTAGTACTTGGAACACTCTAAACATTTTATCTAGAGGAATGACTTAGCTAACGTGTGAATCGACAATATAAATGCCCTAGGAGTTAGGTAGAGCCTAAGATTAATACTTGGAAAGTTTCTAAGGGTTAATATTAACTAAAACATTTCAAGATTCACCTAGGGAACAACACCCGATAAGTTGAGATAAACTAGGAAACGTTTACAATGGTCGTCACATGAAATCATAAACTGATATGTTGTTTTAATTAACGTTAGGACCGTAAGGAATGCCAACCGGGACCCCGTGTGTGAGACGACACTTGACTCTGAATGAGGTATGGATATGTGTGGTCCGTATGTTGCCGTGTTACACGGCTTGTGTGCTGTGTGCCTTGCTTGACAACGACCATAAGATTAAAGCATGAAATTGGATTGCTTGTTGTGGCTTGCTTATATGCTTGTTATATCATTGTTGCCTATTACTTGCACGCACACAATAGTATAGTCCCTTCTCGTTGATGAAACCTTGAGATGAAACACAACGAACTACGTAAACAAAACAAAGGAACTATATAAAGGGAACACTCCTCTTAAACTATAGAGGACTTCTAATGACACCCACTATGGTGTCGAACTTATAATGATAATGAAAAGTAAAATACCAGATGGTGGAACACATCCTGGGGTCCAGAGATGACCCTGCTTTCTCGATGCAAGACACCGGGAATGGAGGATTAGCTATGGAGAAGACATTCTCCAACTTGTGGTGATAAGAATTCACAAATAACCGTTAAAGAAACAAGGAAAGATTGGTACCTATATGATATGGTCACGAGATCTAAACTATATCCCCATACCTGGTGCAAGGAAAGGGAAAGAAAATACACATTATGGGACAAGAGAAAAGAAATGAAAACACACAACGCTCGAATGATCCATAGTGAGGATCATGAGTATAACATACCTATGCACACGTTTTATTATTTACATGATTGTTGTTGCTATACTAGCAGCTTGTTGTGCTTGGTTGCATGTCTGACGTTGCTATGATGCCAGCATGTTATGCTTGGTTGCTTTTTGCTAATGCCTGCTACCTTAAGTGTGTATGATATCATGATGTGTGTGGTGTGCTTTACTGCTTTATTATAGCATGGAATTGGACTTAATAAAATTTGACCAAGTAGTCGTGTAGCCCGGCAACATACAGGCTACACATATTCATACTCAGCATAGTTTGCTGAGTCCTTTACAACCAAATTTTTACAGGTATTGAGCCGGATAATAACGGAGCGTAGGCGGGGTGGCTATCATGGGGGTAGCTTATCTGGGCAAGACTTTTAAGTAGAATGTTTTAATGTATGGGTTGTGACTATGTAGCACTAAACCCTGGATGTACGTTTCGGTTTGTGTTTAATTAAGTACTTATGCTGTAGACTCTCGGTACTTGGTTGTATTTCATGTTGTACTTGGATTTGGTTAAGGTTTTAAATTCCAGTCATTCAGACCGTAACTTGGTGTTGGTAGTGTGATCATGTCAACCACGTGGGTGGTTGGCGTCTGTAGCACCCGGATGAAGTTGAGAATCCGCTGCATAGTTATCTTGTAATATGGCTAGGAGCTTTGTTTGTACCATTGGTTGTTTATTCGGGGGTTTTACAATAAAATATACAGCTTATCTACCAAATGCCTTGTAGCATTAGAGGTTAGACCTGAACCCAGCTGTGAGATTGGTATAAATACCAATAAGAATCCTAGATACAGAGACTAAGCCATTGAAATGGTTAAGACCCTTTGATTGAATCATAATATGAGATAGACGAAATGGAAGCTAGAATGCTCCACGAGACCTAAACATCTTGAACCTATGTTCAAGGATGATATAATGTTGATTACGTGGGCGTAATCCATTTTAAAGGGGGTAGAGCGAAAAAACCGCTTAGCGTATGTCGTATCGAGTACGGAAACTACGATGTGCATAGCACATAATAATTGTTGCAATACTTTATGCGTATGTTACATTAATATATGTATATATTCTTAGCTTATTCATGGTTATTGCGCACAGAAGATGCGAATACCATACGTAATACCTACCTACTTGTTTACTCCGGTGTGAGAAAACAAGTGAAAAGGAGTAGTGAGACTCTAGGGGAATTAAAATCCCTACGGTATATATTGATATGAGACCGGATAAGGTAATATTATGAGGTAGGAATCGGTATGAAACCGATATAGAATTATGAGGTATGAATCGGTATGAAACCGATATAGAACCTAGTAGAAATCGAATTCCCTAGGTAAATTGCTGGGAGGTGAATTGAGAATGATTGATGGACTGAGTCCATATTTTGGAGATGTATTGATTATGACTAGAAGGACTAAAAGATAGAAAATTGGAAATGAGTGAATTATTTGATGTTTGAAATTGACGTGGGAGGTGAAACTTGATTCCCGGGGATCAAGGGAAACCAAACACAAATTAGGGTGGAAGGATAGTTCACATTGATGCTGATCACATCAGGGTCGGATGATTCCTGAAACTCCCTACAGTGGTCACAATTAATCACGCTAAGAATAAATGCAGTAGCATAAAGTGGAATTGGAGTTGACTTGTATTTTCAAATAAAGGAACTTCTTTACTGGCCTCATAAAAAGGTTTTTTACTGAGTCTCACTCATGAAGCCGAGGACGTATGTGCCTTTGTCTTCGGACTGGAAACATGACGAGAACAAAGTGGTTTTGTATACGTCATGAAGCCGAGGACTGTGACCCTTGTCTTCTGACCGGTGAATGGGGAGCATATGACAAGTAGTGATTGTTTTGGTCTTCTAAAGGACCGCGGACCAGAGAGCGTAAGTTTCCAATAGTCGGTACCCGCGGATGATATCTTGCATTACTCGCTCATGAAGTCGAGGACGTATGTGCCTTTGTCTTCGGACCGGTGACATGGGAAGAATGCAAAAAAGAGGATTTTGATTGCTACACATGCTGAGACATGTTGTGTGATATGTGTACTATACATATATGACAGACCATATGAGTCTGAAGGTTTATATATATGAATATAACCAATGGTATTAAGATATTCGTGTATTCTAATGATATAAGATGCATAGGAACTTTGGGGACAAAGTTCTTTTAAGAGGGGTAGATTGAAATACCCCAAACCTATATATTGGTAATTAAACATCAATTTATGATGTAATAAGGCTAAAACATGCCTTAGAAACATTGGTAAACAAGTTAAACCATAGAAAACAAGAATACATCATAAAGGCAATTTATGCAAATACTTGCTCAAGACCTTGCGTAACCTTGGTTAGGACTCAGAGGGCATTCCTAGACCTTATTAAAATGCTAAAGAACATGTCAAAGCAATTACCAAATAAAACCAAGCTCAAAAACAAGTTAAAACACAAATTGTGCTTTAAAACTCCTTAAAGCATCTTTTTGAGAAATTGTCTTAGAAATCAGTTTTGAGTGGCTAAATGACCAAGTACACACATTAATCAACATGTGTACTACTTAGTATCACATTAGGAAGCTTAATTCAAAGAATTTACAAAAAAATCACAAATTGGGCACTAATTGTGAATAGTACCCAAATAGTGCTAAATTAAGGCATGTCTTCTTTGATTAGTCAATTGTCAAATGACTCCCTAATTATTAAGGAGGGGCCAGTTTTTGATGTGGTGACTCACCACCTAATGCTGCCATAATTTCTACAAAAGAAGAAGGAAGGGGTAAGTTCACTATTTACTTTTTACAACAAATATCTTATCTTACTTTCCTCTGCCCTCTCTCCTCTCTTCTTATTATCTTCTTCCCCAGCTGGCTGCCTTCATTCTACCCTTCTTCCTCACGTTAAAGCTCCAGCTCCATGGCTTCTCCAACTTCCCTTGCTTGCCAAGACCACTACAAAACTCCAAATCACAAATAAACCATATTAGTGCTAGTTGAGTCAGGGGCTTTCAAGTGCTCTTTTCAAATCCTCCAAAGCTGAAGTTTGACTCCATTGAAGGAGCTCCATTTGAAGAGGAAAATTCATATTCTAGAGCTAGACAATAGGTAAGAAAAACTTCAAAAAAACTCATCTTTCCTCTCATTTCTATACATGGCCGAAATTGACCTTTCAAATGCCTTGTTTCATTCCTTGTATTAGTATTAATTCAATCTCCAAGAGCTTAGAGGAAGTGAAATACCCCGTAATTAAAAATAGTGATTAATTAGGCTAATAATTAATTTAGAAGCTTAATTAAGTATAAATAATCACAAGGGAACAAATCCCGAAGAAAACGGATCCTTAAAACGGATTAAAATCACTAACGAACCTTAAAGCACGTTTTTCGAGGTATCCGGGAAAACGTGACTTTAAGCGGGTCAAATAGACTTGTAACAACTATGGTCAACTAAATAATCATTAATAAATATTAGTGAAGCTTTAGAACCAATAAAATCAATAAAACGAGAGATTAGTAAAAAACTGCCAAAAACAGGAAGTTGTGGGGTAGAAACATAAATAACCAAAACTTATGTGTCCACTTTTAAAAATAAAAGTTCAAAGTGTGGGTGTGTGCAGTGGGGGTCCGATTTGGTGCCTCTCTCTCACTCTCCTCACTTATCTAATATGCTACAAGACAAAGTAATAAAATAACCCCACCTCAATTTACCACTCTCTCTCCTCCATTTCATTCTCCTCACTCATGTAAGCCCCCTCCTTCTCCTCTCTATTTTTCTCCTTCTTGACCGATAACAATGGAGAAAATGAATAACCATTAAAAATCTCACCTTCTCTCCTCTTGTAACCCCTCAAATCTCTTCCAAAAATTATAAAAACTACACCATTGTCTTCCTCTCCTCAAGAGCAACATTTCCCTCTTTTCAAAATCCGGAAAGGAGCACTTTCGTTTTCATGGGTATACCCCATTTGGAGCTTCAAGACCAACACTAGAACCACCTTCTTCTTCTTGTTCTTTTGAGGTAAAAATCTTCTTGAAACTCCATCATTTTTCTAGCCTTAAGGGCAAAACGAAAATCTAGCTAAACCCTTGTTTGGTTCCTTTGTACCCAGCCGATTTTGGCTTGTGTGTGGAGTTGGGAATCTTGTTCTTGAGCCATTTCAAACACCACTTACACCCTTGCAAGGTAATGAGATTTCTAAACCCTAGAACTTACATTAAAACTTGAATAATGTTTAGGGTTAGTTTTAGTATTGAATGTGTGTGTATGTATGGATTATAATATTAGATTTGTTGAAGTACCAAAACCGGTAGAGAGAGAAGGAAGGAGCAAGGAAGAAGGAGGAAGAAAAACTAGAAGAAAAACAAGGTAAGGATGCTCAATTGTGTAGCCTTGTATACATGTATGTAACTGATTTTTTAGAAGTTAGAATGGGTATTGTAAAATAGTAAGGTATTGATAGTGTAATGTGTAGGAAGAAACAAATGTTTTAAACCCTTAAAAGACATTTTAAAACTTGCTAAAACATGGTTGGGATTGGAATGTTAAGTGCAGGAATTTCTAAGAGTGTGTTAGTGTTGGTGATTGTGTATGGGAGCCTTGTATATGAATGCTATTGAAACAGGTGGATTGGGTAATAAGATGTGGGTATCAACATTGTGGTAAGAGTATAAAATATAGGGGAGGTCATGGCAAAATTTACCTAGGAATAGAACACTTAAGAGATTAGAAACTAGGTGAATGGCATAGGTTGTAATAGATTTTAATAGAGGAAGATAGAGGGTATATTAGGAGAGATAGTCGATGTAGTTGTAATGTATTAGAGGTGTTAGGAATGACATTAGAAGAGGGAGTTATAGAAGGGGAGTGTTAGTATCAAAATCTGTAGCAAAATGCATTAAGGAAGAAAACAAGGTAAGTGATGAATAGAAACTTAGAGAATTGTGTATATAAGTTAGTATAGGATTGTGTAATGAATTAGGAAATGAATTAGCATGATTTAGAGTGTTTAAATTGTACTAAAACATGTTAGGATGTATGTAGGAAGATTGGGGAAGCAATGGGCGAAATTGGGAAAAGAAAATAAGGTCTGTAGCAAGGTTCTGCTACCGTCCGACCCAGAGTATGGATCGGACAGTGGGTCGGACGGGGCTTAAGTAACGATAATAATCTTTCTGGGACGGTCCGACCCAGGGCCGTGAGTCGGACGTGGGTCGGACAGGCAAAAATTTTCTGTGTCGAAGTTACTGACTTCGTCCGACCCAGAGTCTGGGTCGGACAGTGGGTCGGACGGAGCTTGGACATGGGACCGAAACCTTCTGGAACGGTCCGACCCAGAGGAGTATGGGTCGGACGGAATAGTGCTGGGTCGGACGGGGAGAATTTCAGAGAACGAGAATCTACTGGAATGGTCCGACCCAGGGCTTGGGTTGGACGCTGGGTCGGACGACCCATAACTTACAAAAAAAATAAATAAATAAACTATAAGCTTATAACTAGTATATATATATATATATATATATGTATACCCACCTATACATATGCGCATATATATATATGTAAGTATACCATTGTTAAGTAATTAAAAGTAAGTAAACGAAATGTAAGTATAGGAATGTAAAGACTAAGTAAGTATGAATTAGAAAACGTAGAAGTAATCGAGTTAAGTTAATGATGGTTAGATTACTCATTCAATTGTATGCATATCATAGGATTTGATTTGTGAACACCGGAGGAACGTTGGGATACAAGTACAACGGTGAACGGTATGAATTCCTCATGCCCCGTATGCTATCTTGGTTACTCTGATTTGTGTGTTGTGTGCTACTTGATCACCAAATAAGATAAATGCACGAATCGGAGTTACCATGCATACTTGTGATTATGTAGTGTTGTATGTTGTGAATATTTTTCTTAAATCTTAGTTTGTATAATTCATGAAATGTATGGATGAATATGAATGCGTGTATGTATGTTGTATTGTACTGTGACCGATTGTGATTGTGCTTGGACTTCTAACTTATTCCTAACAAGCTAACCAATCTAACTTAAATTGGTAATTAAATTGGAATGAGTAGAAGTCCGATATAATTTTGGCCACGCGTGAGGATGCGGAGTCACGAGAGGTTGGCTCCAATTCCTGACTCTTAAACTGGTCCGCAGCCCAAATCCCTTAAGTGGGTAGCATCCCGGATTGGTGAGTCAAGTAAATCCCGGTGGTGAACGGTGTAGTCCCCGGGCCGGAGGTCATACCGACTTAACTTGAGTATAAGTAAGTAAGTAAGTAAGTAAGTAAGAATGAGTAAGTAAAGTAAGCGAAAGTAAGTATGTGCAAGTAAGAGAAAGTAAGTGAAATGAGTAAAAGAGTAAACAGCATTCCGATTAACCCGGATGCGTAACTTGGCTAACCTCACGAAGGTAAGTATTGTATGCACTATTGTATTGATGCCTTGAATTGTGTAAAGAGATGTGTATGCATGTACGTTGTATGAAAAGCATGTATGTATGAAATTAATGAACCGCATGTTTAGTGGACGTCAAATAGTCAGCGTGCCCTAGCTAGCACGCGGTATATGCGGAGTTCATGCGCAGCTTTTGCTGAGCCCCTTGGGGCGATGTTTTTACTACACGCAGGTACAAGAGAAGGATGAAGGTTGTGAAGTGATGAAGCTCGTTTCTTTTGTCTTCTTTTTGGATTGTAATTAATGGATTATGAATGGTGTACTAAGTAGTACACAGCTGTAGTTTTTGATTAGCCGGTGTACCATGGGGTACACCTTTTTGGGTATAGAAAGGATGGTGAATTGGTATAGATGAGTAGTCGGTAGAAACTCATTACTTTTGGTGGATTGGAAGGGGAATGTAATTGAAAATATTTTGAATACTCGGTGATCCAAGGATTGTAAGCATGTCATATTTTCGGTAATGGTAAGCAATGTTTTAGTAGCTCGGTACACTTAGGCATCAGGCCGTCACTGTAAGTAGTAATAGCCTTGCTAGCCGTATGGGCGGTTAGCGGCATTGTATCACCCGCCGTAGTAATAGTAGAATTTCCGCTGCGAACTGATAGGATTAACAGGACGAATAGACAGTAAGCATAGGATTAACGGTAGGGGTGTTACAGGAAGCCTTGCTTTGATTCTTTACCAAACTCCATTCCAGGATTCCTAAGGTAATCATCCAATTTAGTGCACTAAGCATTCTCTTAATATTTAAGAGTTGTTTTAATGAGTCTAAGGGTTTTACCTAGTACTCATTATATTAATTTGAACCTTGGTTAGAAGTTTAGCAAGAGATCAAACCTCCTTGGTTGAATTTCAATCAAGAAAACCAAGAGGAAAGAAAAGAGAAAACACTTGAAATCTTAAGGTAAATGATCTACCTTAATGTAGTTAATGCCTTAAAGAATTGTATCTATGTTGATACAAAATGTATCCTAGAGCTTACATTATAAACATGGGTTATATTAACCTAGGGAATGATATAAACAAGATTATGAACTTGTGACTAAGGAGATAATGACATATAAGTTAGAGAAACAATCATAAGTTTATTTTAAGAGCTTTCATAAATTGCAATGGGACTATTGTTGTGTGCAGGTGGCTATATTCGTTAATGTGTTTAAAGTCATGTCATTTAAGGGTCTAAGAGCCACGCCATTTAAGGGCCTAAGAGCCATGTCATTTAAGGGCCTAAGAGCCATGTCATTTAAGAGCCTTAGTGCTATTCAATTTAAGATTAATGAATTGTAATGTGAATTGATGTAATTTGAGTGTAATTGGTGTGTTGAGAACATCCACTAAGGATTTGATTAGATTGAGTTGATTAGAGAAGAAAAGCTATGCATTTGGGAATGACAATGTAGTAGAGAAGTTATGGCAAAATTGGTGGAAATGAGTAAACTAAGGTGTTCTCATGAATTAGAATGACCTAGAGTTGATTGGGAGGAATTAGAGATTAAAGGGGTATTAGAATCATCTGTAAATTATAAGGGAAGAAGTATTAAGGTTAGTGTGAAATTTGAGGGAAAATGTTGTAACATGTTAAGAGATTGTCTAGTAGTGAATTAATAAGTGTAACTTTGGAAGTGATGGCTAGATTTGAGAAAGGGAGTAAATGTAACACCCCATCCAAAGCCAATCGTGGTTATCGCAAAACTAAACCCTTAATCGAATACGTCGCAGCGGAGATAATAAACACCTGGACCTTGCCACGGTCTGATCGTTAGAATATACCGGCCTTAACATTTACAATACTTATCCAAAATACTTAACCAACCCAAAACATCACCATCCACAATACCACAACCAACCGAGTACAAATAGCTAAGGCATAATCACAACTTTACATCAGTTTAAATATAAACAGACGGGTGCACAGGCGCAACCCGAACTCAAAATAAATATCCCATCCTAAGTCTAACCGCTCCTACTCTCGTAGTGCGTCCTCATGGGTCTCTTACCTGCAAGTGTAAAAACAGCCCCCAAAGGGGGTCAGCACGAATGCTGGTACACCCTCTCATGGCCCCCAAGCTAACGGGACTACGACGACTAATTGTCGATAGCATGGAAATTGATTACATACACAAACATGATATGAAGTGCAATAACAATAACCACAGAAGAACATATATAGTTCACAACAATGAACGACTCAGGCGTTCCCTTATCAAGTGGGTTAGTAACCCCCTCCTTAGTCCTCATTTCCTTAATCTCAAATCCTTACCTTACCTTAATCTTAATCTCAGTATACAAACTGTTCCTGTAAGGGAATGGTTGTAGCTTAATTCGAACCTGGGATTTAGGTGATCCCACCGCACCATCTTAATGCCACCTACTCTGGACGGGAGTCCAGCGTAGCTGAGCCGGCAACCGGCCCTAGGCTACAAGTCCGAAGACAAGTCCTTAAGTGGAGGGCGGATCTGATTCAGATACCGTCCCCCTTTTTCCTTAGCATGCATGACCGGAGATCGGTCCCGGGTTTCCTCACTCAAGTTCCAGTTAGTATAAATCTTAATCACCACATGCTAGCTAAGCCCTAAAGGGCATTAACCAACAACCACCAAACTTATCTCTTATTCTTAACTCAGTAAGTACTAAACTTGGTTAGTAACAATCTCAAGTCTCGCGGGTTAGTGTAAAGATAACACAAACACAACGAGAACAAATATAGCCGGTTGCATGCTTTATCTTGTTTTAGTCATAGCAATTAAACAGATAGCACACAAGCCGAGTGACACCTCGTTAGCAAGCAGGTCACAAGAAGGATTATACCATTCACCGTCGATCGTTGTTTGATTAACCTTCCTCGGGGTCCCAATTCACAAACCTAAATCATTCATTCATTTTTAGGTCATTATTTATTTGCACCTTACTTAACTCACTTAGTCCCTAAAGATTCCCATTCAATAACCTCTCAAGTCTTTGCCACTTAGCTTACAAACTTAACTTTAAACATTAAAATTTATACTTAACTTAACTTAATCCCTTAAGTTCTTAGGGTCCTAATCTTTACCATCCTACCAAAGGTATACCTTATTACCTATTACCATTCTTAGAATTCAAAATTTTTTTTTTTATTATTTTTTTTTAGGCTCGACCGAACTTCCGACCGACCTTACCCAAGGTTGGTCCATTCCAGAACACATTACCGTTTGAAAATTCTACCCCGACCGACCTTGCAAGTCCGGTCCCAAGGTTGGTCCATTCCCGAGAGTTTCCCCGAGGGAAATTTGAGCTCGACCGAACTTGTCAAGTCCGGTCCTATGTTCGGTCGATTCCAGAGACTTATTACCGTACAAAATTCTTGGCATGACCGACCTTGCAAGTCCGGTCCCAAGGTCGGTCCATTCCAGAGACTTAATTCCTTCACAAAATACAACCCCGACCGAACTTGTAAGTCCGGTCCTATGTTCGGTCGATTCCAGAAACTTTCTCCGGCAGTGTAAACTGAGCTCGACCGACCTTGCAGGTCCGGTCCTAAGGTCGGTCGGCTCCAGAACCTTGTTTCTAAATTCTCTTTTAACTCCAAACTTCTCCTCATATATCCTAATATGTTATAACCTCATTTGGGCACCTCAAATACACCTTAATCCCTCCTCTAAACTCATTAAATCATTCACCAAGATCCACCTTAGTCATTATGCATTTTCCTTGTAATAATGCTAACTCTTGTAATGTTTTCCACTAGGTTTCTAGGTGGTGGTTCATACCTAATGTAACCACTATGCCAAATGTTTCCCCACCACTATAACATCATCTCCCAAGCATCTTTCACCATCTAAAACTCTTTTATGCATTTACTTAAAGTTCCTTCACAAGCTTAAGCTTCCATCCATCAACACATTATTTCCTTCCTAGTTGTTCACCAACATTTGCCTAAGTCCTAAATACTCAAATACATTCTCTTGATTCCTAAATCCTTCATAGTAATGCCTAAGTCACTGTAACTCATTAAAGCACTTTATCTCACCCCTTTTTCATCAAGACAACCTCTAAAACTTCCTAGTACTTCCTTAGTCATTAAATCCCCTTAGAACATCTTAAACACTTAAGTACTCCTTTAAATTTTTGCCATGGGTTCTCTAGTATATAGTACATCCTAACACTTGGTTTTTCTCCATCAAACAACCAATACCACTCAAATTCTCATCACAACACCTTAACACACAATTTACACCAAAACTACACCACATCATCTTATAGTGCATAAACTTAAATGCTTGGCACTTAGGCCCTTAAATGAAAATAATCTTAACCACTGAATTTCCACATATATTTGCCTTCAACCTGCGAATACACACAACAAGGCTCCCATTGAAATAAAATGCTTCTTGTAATTCACCTTGATATCCTTAAACTATCTCTTTTTCTCATTTGCTCCTTAGTCACAAGTTCACAAGTATAGTCATTATTTCTCCTAGGTTATATATAACCCTTTTCTAATGTAAACTCTCTACTAAACTCCTCACATATCTAGATCCCATTCCCTTAAACAATAAAACACCTTAAGGTAAGTAATTTACCTTGTTCTTTTACAAGCTTTAAAAGATTTCTTCCTTAGGTTTTTCCTTGCTCAATCTCGGTCACCAATATATGTCTCCTTGCCAATGTTCTAACCAATATCCAATGACTCCAATGAGTACTAGATAATACATTAACCCTAAGGAACAAACCCTAGGTTAAAAATGTGCTTTAAGGTATTAAGGTGATTGTTTTTCCTTGGTTTCTCAAGACAAGCTTGGATATGAAGCAAGAAGGACCTCCTCAATCCTTTGAAGAGTAGAAAACAAGCTAGAACAAGGCATAAACATGGAGTCCCATGAGTGCAAATTTTCGGACAAGGAAAGAAATGATGGAAACCTAGATTTTCTTACACTTTCTTTACCTTAAGAGAATGGAGAAGCCAATGGAGTCTCCAAACTTGAATTTCCTCCTCTAATGGTGATTTGACTTGGCACCAAAATGAAGCTCTTGAAGTTTTGAAAAGATAGAAAGGAAGAGCTTGAGCTAACTAAGGAGAATATGTGATTTGTTTTGGTTTTGGAGCAAAAATGAGCAAGATGTGTGCAAAGCTAGATGGAGCTAGCATGGAGTTGCTCTTCACGTTAATGGAGAAGGGAGAGAGCTTGAGAAAATCGTGGGAAAACAAGAGAGAATGAAGAGGTGAGGAGAGAGATGAGTAAATGAGATATTTATGTTAAAGGGTGAATAGTACTTTTGCTTTATAACTCTTTATTTGCTTTCTTATTTGCTTAATGACTCATAAAGGTGGTGACTCACCTTATAAGAAACCGGCCCCCATTAATAATAAGGGTACTTAAGTCTTTGTTGACCAAATCTTTCACTTATATTGACTTATGTTATAAACTAGCTTAATTAAGTTACTATTCACAAAACAAGGCACGTTGTTGTGAAATTTTTGATTTCCCATTGATGTAGACTTCCAAATGTGATACTATATAGTACACATGTTAATTAAAGAGTATTGATGGACATTTAGCCATTCAAAACTCATTTACAGGACAATTTTTCAAAAATGTGCTTTAAGACTCCTTAAAGCACATTTTGTGTTTTAACTTGTTTTCAAGCTTGGTTTTCTTTCGTAATTGATTTAAAATGACCATTAGGATATTACTAAGGTCTTAGAACAATATTTGGGTATTCTCCCAAGTCTCTCCAAGCTTAGAGCACGTTTTTGCTTAAACTGCTCTTTTGGTGTTTCCTTATATTTTCTTTGATTAGAAAAGTTTCTTAATGTTTCTAAGGTATTATTTAGCCTTCTTATATCTTAGTTTATCATTTAAACACCATATCTAAGTTTGGGGTATTTCAATAGTGTAACACCCAGTGAGGGTTACCTCCCACATCGGTTGGAGAGGAGAACGAAGTGTGCCTTATAGGTGCATGGATACCTCTTCCTTGTGTGACGCGTTTTGGGGCTAGGAAACCCCAGGAGCAAATCCGTGCGGCCTGCGTGCCAAAGCGGACAATATCACACATGTGGGCTGATTGGGCTGGGCTGTCACAGATGGTATCAGAGCCAGACCCAGGTCGGTGTGCTAGTGTGGCCCGCGAGGGCGCTGGGCTCCCAAGGGGGGTGGAGTGTAACACCCAGTGAGGGTTACCTCCCACATCGGTTGGAGAGGAGAACGAAGTGTGCCTTATAGGTGCATGGATACCTCTTCCTTGTGTGACACGTTTTGGGGCTAGGAAACCCCAGGAGCAAATCCGTGCGGCCTGCGTGCCAAAGCGGACAATATCACACATGTGGGCTGATTGGGCTGGGCTGTCACAGTAAAAGGTGTGTAAAAGGTTATGTAGTTTTGTGAAATTGGGAGGAAAACAATGTCAAGTGTTAAGAGGATGACTAGAAATGCATAAGAATGTGCAAGCTTGAAAATGATGAGTAGGAAATGTAAAGGAAAGGAAATTGTGCATGGAGATACAATGAGGCTAAGTTTAGTATAACTAGGTTGGTAAACAATGAGTTATGAGGTTAGAACTGATGAAATGAAGTTAGGACACTCTAGGAAGAGTTGTGGAAAGAAATGGTAAGTAGTGTCACTTGAGATGAGGTTAGAAATGAGTTACAAGGGAATAATTCAAGAATGTTTGAAGTTATAAGTGTAAACAAGTTACCATAATTGGGTAAATGTGTTGTGGAGTTGTAACCTTATGATGAGGAGGTTTAAAGTGTTAAAATGGTGTTAGAACATGTTATGATACATGTGGGAAGATTAGAAAAGAAATGGGCAAGGAAACAAGTTAAGAATGAGAGTTAAAACTGTAAAATGTTACAAATTAATGCATGGTCCAGGACTTAGTTCTTGGATAAATTCCCGGACCACACATGAAAAACTTGCCGAAAAACAACTTATACATTGGTTTGGGACCTTGTCCCTGTATGAAGTCCCGGACCACAGTGAAAAAACGCCTGAAAGTTACTGAAATGGTTTGGTCTGGGACTTTAGAGCCGGACCAAGACCCGGACCAGCACCAGAATGTGTTCGTGAGTCTAGAAAATGGATTAGAATGAGGGGGATTGAATGGTAGGGGTATTAGATGATTGTTAGGACTTGTTTGGTGACATATAAAGGTCATTAGGGGTTTGAACAAGTATGAGATATAATGAGAAGTAAATGATTTATGTGATTAAGCTTGAACTACAATGAACTAGTAGTTATTAGTCGGAAATCATGAGCAATGAAATGAGCTAGGTTAATTAAAAGAAATTAACCACCCGATTCAATGAATGTTATAGGGTTTGAGTAATTGGACTCCGGAGGAGAGTAGACAACGGATGACGACGGTGAACGGTATGGTTTTCTTGTAGCTTGCTTGCTAACGTGGTGTCCCTCGGCTTGTGTGTTGTTTGTTTATGTGCTACGACTAAACAAGATAAAGCATGCAACCAGTTTACTGTATCTGTTTGCGTGGTCATATTATGTTAACACGATTACCTCTGAGTGTATGTACTAACCTCGGTTAGTAAACAAATGTATGAGAATATGGAGCACTCCTTAATATTAATTGGTTAATAACCAAAAGAGGTTTAACTAACAAACATTGTCTTCGAGACTTCTACTAACTGGAACTTGGGGGTGAGGAATCCGGAACAGTCCAGTCGCATGTGTTTGTAGTAGGAGGTCGGTCTCGGTATCGAGTTCGACTTCCATTAAGACTTGTCTTCGGACTTGTCGCCTAAAGTCGACAAACAGACTCGGCCACCTCGATTTCTGTTCGAGGTGGGAGGCATTATTAAGATGGCGTGGGGGGATCCGGCCTACATCCCCAAACTAAGTAATTTTTTATTTAACCAATGGAGTTGATAGCTCATTGGCCAAGGTTACCTTTGACCCGACACAAATAAACAATGGACTAAAATACAGTCGGTTCTAATTAAAGAGCGGTTGACTTTATGAGATAAGATTAAACACGAGAATTAAATAATTCTCAAACTTGAGGAGTTTAAAGGCTAACTCACTTACTTAATGAACGTCCATTAAGTCGTTCAATGTGTTTGAGCTATGATTGATTCATATGATTGCGTTGTGTTTTATCGTACTTCTTATTGTTGTTGTATAAATAATCAATCGCATGTACACGACAAAATAGTCATGTGTAGCCCCGTAAGCTTGTGGGCTGCACGTTAACCATACCAGCGAAGGTGCTGAGCCCCTCGGGGCATCTATATTATTTTTCAGGTAAACGACAGAAGACGACCCGACTTGAGAGTAGGAGCGGGTAGAGGTACTTCAGGATGTTTAGACTTTTGTTACACGAGTTGTGCATGTACACTCGTTTTGTAGATGGTAGAAGTTGTAGTAAGTTGTATTAGGATATGAGCTACCTTGTACTCGATATATGTATTTGGTTTAGGTTTCGTACACACTTATTTTCGGTATATTTGGGTCCATCATACCGTAGCTAGATCTTGGAGAATTTAGTAGGCCTAGTTAGTCACGTGGGTGACTAACGGCGGTAACACCAACTTTTGTAGAGAATTCCGCTGCATTGTTAATATAAGTACTTGGAGGTTATGGGATAATCCCGGTTTTATGAGTTGGGGTGTTACATTCACCTTAGGTACCCATAAGACCTACCCTACATTCATTCATTCTAGGCACACATAAGCCTTACCCTGCACCTATCTTACCTTGCATTCACTTACTTTAGGCACACATAAGCCCTACCACTCACGCCCTCTTTCACTCATTTTAGGTACCCGATACCTTAGATAGTCGGAGGAGTTGGTGGGGCAGTGGCAATAAGTCCCTTATCTGTGTGGCAACTCATTAGGGAGTAACAACTAGTGTGCAGTGGCAATAAATCCCCGTGGTAGTCTAGAAGTTATCCCTGCACCCCAGTTGGTGGGTAGTGGCAATAAGTCCTCATTGTATACAAACCAGGAGCTTTAGGTTCCCGACACCTTCATGCTCGGTGTAGTTCTATCGATTTTAGGTTCCCGACAACTTCATGCTCGACGTAGTCTATCCATTTTAGGTTCCCGACACCTTCATGATCGGCATAGTTTTTCCATTTTAGGTTCCCGACACCTTCATGCTCGACGTAGTCTATCCATTTTAGGTTCCTGACACCTTCATGCTCGGCGTAGTTTATCCATTTTAGGTTCCCGACACCTCTACGCTCGGCGTGTTTTATCCATTTCAGGTTCCCGACACCTTAGATGCTCGGTCTAGTTATTCACTCTTAGTTTAGTCCACTTTTCACATCTTAGGTGGTTGGCGCCTCACAATAGCCCAACACATCTAGACTTCTCTTTTAGGTAGCTAGCGCCTCATAATAGCTCAGCGCAATCAACAGACTTTCAGTAGAAATCTAAGACGGGGAGTTGATTCCTTAGGATCGGGCAAAAGTTTTGGGTGTCACTCAAGCATCAACTAGCCTTTTCATTTCCATTACAAAGCCTAGTTGACGGGGGCAATCTGTTATACCCAAAATTTTGATCCTCGGGGAAGGGGCTCAAGCGCACAAATGTGTAGACAAGGGCAAAACGGTCAAAATGCACCAAGACGGAATTTTCCAAGGACATTCTCGGGACTTTCTATTTTCATTTGACTTGTTCACCATCTCTAAATACCATAGTCATTATGAAAGACATCTCCTAATTTCCTAGATGATATTTATTTAGGAAATTTAGCTTTTAATTCTATTATAAGCTAATTAACACATGCAATAACCTCGAAATAGAAATAAAAAGTTTTCCAAATATTAAAATAAAATTGTAACATGGTTATAATGACTACGTACAATCATAAACATGAATATATTTTATTTGGAACCTCAGCCCAAAATTTAAAAGAGAAATTCAAACATTCCTACAACTTTCTCTATCCTTTGGAAAATACACAAATCAATTCCAAATGTCATGAAATTTTAACATAAGATGGAGGACGATTTTTAGAGATTAACCCCATTGGAATTTCGTAATTTGGAATTTCTAATCGTAAATTATGAATTATGGGAGGTTCCAGATTGTAACATTTTTATCTAATCGGTTATTTTTCTAAATAACCTGATTATAACTCTCAAAATTCCTAAAACTCTTATTTTATCCTTGGTTAAAATAACATAATTTTTATCAACCTGTAGCATATTTCAAAAAATCAGATTCTCTTAGAGCATAAATCAGGGTTTTAGATAAAAATTTTGTTCTATCAACTTGGCCTTACTTTTTCTATAAAAAGGATCTCCTCAAGAATGACCTAGGGCAGAGGATAACATTCATAAAACCATAAAACACAGCCGTTAGCCTTCTCCCCACATTTTTGTACTTCCAAGCCTCGAATCAATACCGAAACTCTACTGAAATCTCCCCGAAACCACTGAAAAGACAATCTTTCTACTCCATTCAGATATGAAAACATCAAAAACACACAAAAACACCACAAAAACAGAAGCAGACATCCTTAACAACACAAGGAAGAAGGATTCGGAAGCTTAATTTGAAGTCAATCCAGAACCAGCATCAACGAAGCATCAAAAGATCCCCGATGTGAAGAGTCTCACTAAACCTGTTAGCCAATACTGGTTAGGGTAGTCATACATATAAAACACAGATCATATAAATTATAGTGTTAGTGCCTTATCAAGGTCTTTCCAATTTCTTCCTAAAAGTCATTCTTAGGAAGGTATACCATAAACATCATAACCAAACTTTCCATCTCATAGTATTGTAACATCATGTTATGTTTCTTTCCAAGTTACTCAGTGGTAACACATTCTCTTAATGTATATATCTTGATATCACATGTATCTATTTCCAGTTTTGCAAGTTGGATTACTCAATTGGCAACCAGCCCATTCTCATTCAATTAATCACAAGGATTTCATGGTGATAACATATCATATGGTAAAACCATTACAATTACCATCTCAATCAACATGCTATATATATAATTACAATAATGTTACGCAGAAAATTAAACACCCATATCATCTTATCACACAACACACAATTTATCCGGACCCGAGGTAACCTTCGGGCCATTCGGATCACACAACACATACTTGCATGAGCGTCCCATTTCCTGAGTCCTAGAGTTTGAGGGAAAAACCCATTTATTAATCCCTCATCTTCAACATTATTATTACATGTGTATTATTCTAACTTAAGGTAATCTAGCCCGTTTACTTGCCTGTTCCACCATACTAGTGGTAAAGGATCCGTAATTATCACTACCAAGATCCCCTTACGAATATTCGACTGTTAAGCTATATTTATAACTTAATTCGTGTATAATTGTTTTAACTAGTCACAGGCCCTCTTTTATTTCATTCCGTTTAACTTGAAACGTATTTAATCTGGCCCAACTAAAAGTCCAATTTATTTAAACGGAATAAGTCTTACACCAATTACTAGCTTTCTTTATCTGATTTTAATCCAAAATTATTTTAAATCATCCACCATCAATCCATAACACTCTTTCGTACTTTGAGTTATTCCCTAATTCGAAAGTTACTCGAATTTACTAACGCCTTTCATTATGTTTAACTGGTTAAGTTTCATTTGTGTATGTCTTTATTAAATTTTAATACTTACCAAGTCTTGCTCAGTTTCCTCATGTTTATTTACCTACGGCTTCTCTTCCCTTTGGTCTAGCATACCATTGATCTAAGACTCTGTTATACCCAAAATTTCAACCCCCCCGCCCCAGTAGTCTCAAAGGCATACGTGTTACAAAGGGCAAAATGGTCAAAGTGCACCAATGCAGGATTTTCCAGGGACATTCTTGGGATTTTCTATTTTCTATGACTTGTACATCATCACCAAACAATTCCAAATATCATAGTCATTATGAAAGGTATTTCATGATTTTCTGATAATATTTATTCTGGAAATTTAGCTTTTAATTCATATTATAAGCTAATTTCTTTAATTAACACATGAAATAACCTTGAAATAGAAATAATAAAAGGTTTCCAAAATTAAAATAAAATTGTCACATGGTTAGAATGACTACATACAGTCATAAACCTGAAATTATTTTATTTGGAACCTTATCCCAAAATTTAAAAGAGAAATTCAATCATTTTTGCAATTTTCTCTCTCCTATGGAAAATACCGAAATCAAAACAAAACGTCATTAATTTTTAACACAAGATAGAGGATGATTATTAAAGACTAATGCCATTGAAATTTCGTTATTTCAACTTTCCAATAATAAGTTATGAATTATGGGAGATTCCAGATTGTGAGATTTTTATCTAATCGGTTATTTATCAAAATAACCCGATTTCAACTCTCAAAATTCTTAAAATTCATCCTTTATCTTCAGTTAAAATTTCATAATTTGTGTCGGCGTACAACATATTTTAAAAAATCAGATTCCCTTAGAGCACAAAATCAGGGTTTTAGATAAAAAACTTGTTCTATCAACATGGCCTTGCTCTTTCTATAAAAGGACCTTCCAAAAACGACCTATGGCAAAGGAGAACATTCCCATAGTCAGAGAACACAGCTGTCTATTTGCCTCTCACGTTTTCAACACTCCCAATACCGAAACTCTACCAAAATCATCCCAAAATCACAAAAACACATTCTTTCCTCTCCCATTGAACTTCCAAGCATCAAAACCCACAAATACAAAACCAAAACGTGCTTAACAACACAAGGAAGAAGAGGTCAGAAGTCGGGTCAAAGTCGAACCGGATCGGCCACCAACGAAGCTTTCAGAGATTCCCGACGTGAAGGAACAACAAATTTTTGAAATCAAAACAGGGTAAAAACCAAATTCTCTAACCCTTCTGGTCTAAATACACTTCTGGTTAAAATTGCTAACCGAATTGATTTTTCCTTGCTTCTGCATTAAGGTTTGTTTGTGTTTCTGCCTTCTAACTTGTTCGTTAAGTTTCGCATTAAATTCGATTTCAAATTGAAAACTTTCAATCCTAACGTCTTGTACATCTTTCAGGCTACACACCATAAAATTTGAGCTCAAATCACCGTCGGGAACATCCCGAACGCCACCGTCCGAGGGCGGTCCGCACCCACGAACGCTATGTCCGGGGTCCCGGACGCCTTGTCCGTAAGCCCGGACGCCCCCGGACGGGGGTGGTATTTCAAAATTTTCAAAATTTAGGTTTTCTAAAGTAATGTCCGGGCCCACGGACATCCTGTCCGTGGCCACGGACCTTGCAAATTGTGTTTCTATTAATTCGACTTTTATGTTCACATAGGTTAACTAGGGTCGTGGGTTTAGACATTAGGTCGTAGCCGGACGGAAACAAAATTTAACCTAATTCTGCCTCTGAAACCTAGTTTAGGAATCTTCATTTTTTTTAATTTTCTGTCAAAAAATGCTAAAAAACATAAAAAAAACAGAAGCTCGTGCACTTAGGTTAAACGACTCGTAATAGCCGTAATTAAACTAAGTAGAGGAAAAAACGACTTCTAGGGGTAATGAAAGTAATTGAACCCTAATTAAGTCGAATATCAAGCCCCGAACCCGAACTCTCCTTTCTAATTTGATCTAGGTAAAAATTAGGTGGCGACTCATAATAGGTTCCAGTGAGCTAGCTTAGGTTTTAATAATTATTGTTATATGACATAGTTATTAATCTTAGGTTATAAGTGGACCTAAAACCCGATTAGATACTAATCAACTTAATCAACATAGGATAAGGTTAAAATCGAGGCTCACAGACTGGCGACTCTGCTGGAGACAACTTCTTAATTTTAATTGTTTAATTTTAAGAAAGAGGGCTTAACTCAAAATTGTTTATTTATGGCTTATTACATTGTTTGTTTACTTTTGTGCGCACTTTAATTCTACACCTTTGCATCATATGAGAGCGAGGGTCCACGCCAACCGATCTCCCGGGACCCGCCTTAGGGTCCCCTGTCAGGGACTCACACCTTTTAGGTGATGTGAATAAGTGGGGAAAAGAGGAGGGTGTCGCTAACCCACCCCCTTAATACCTGGTCTTTAGCCCCAAGCATTTTCCTGGCAGTACCCTTACCTAGCCCATTGTTTGGTCAGTCAAAGACCCGACCGTGGACGCACACCTTTTGGTGATGTGAAAAGAGTGGGGAAGCCCAAAGAGAATAGCGTGCAAGCCCTATTCCTTGTGGTGACCTGGGCCGCGCCCAAGCACCTATCGGATCGATCCATACCCGGTTGATGAACGTCTAGTGAGGCATGTTGAATTTGTGTGGGCTTTGTTTGTTGTATGATTGGCCCATACCCAGCTAGAGATTGATAGGAACTTGTTCCCTACGTCAACTAGCCCAACTCCGAATTGGCAGCTTATTGTTTACGGCCAAAAGGCCCGTATGGTTGATATGTGAGTCATCTGGGCTTCGGCCTAAAAGTTTAGACTTAGGTGATTTCTCTTTCAGTCCAATTTGAATTATCAATTTAGTTCTAGGCCCATGAAAAACAAATCCACCTAAAGCAATCCATAAAAATCCATCAGGTCTTTCCATTTCAAGGCCCATTCTAGTCCAGGAAGACTTTTCACTCGGGTTTTGACCCACGATCCTAGACATGGGTATCATCTTCAGGCCCAATCATAATTACTCGGCCCAAATTCCAATTCACATCCAGAACATGGTTTAGAAGTCACTTCGGCCCATGCGCTTTACTTCTAGCCCAAACACATTCTGACCCAAGCGCCCAATTCTCAAAACATTCCGGCTCAAGAGCCACATTCTTCAAACATTTCAGCTTAGGCACCAGTTCACAGCTCATGAATCATTCCGGCCCATGTGCCTCTCTTCCAACTCATTTCGGGCCTTAGTGCCTACCCACAATCTTCAAAACATTCCAGCTCATATGCTTTTCTTGCAGCCCAAACAAGTTTTAGCCTAAAACTTCTTTGTGGCCGAGAATTTTAGCTCAGGTCACTTTTGTTTTCCAACAGATAAGCCCAAATCTCAAGTATGGCAGAGGGAGGAAATCCAATCAACATGGATGCCCAGTTAGCCGAAGAATTCAATGAGATGCTGAAAAAGATTGAGCGCATGGAGAGGGCCACCAGGCCAGCCGGTTTTGACTACTTCTCCACTGGATTATATCCCAAGGTTGATCTCCCTCCAAAGTTGAAATTGCCAACACTTCCTCTATACAAAGGTTCCTCCGACCCACAGCTTCATTTGGCAATGTTTGACAGAGAAATGTCCATTCTTTCACTAAGCGACATGCAGAAGGCCAAGGTATTCGCTCGCTATCTTGATGAAATTCCTCAGCATTGGTACATAACTCAAATGATTAATACCAAGACCTACGAGGAGCTCTGTGAAGCTTTTTGCATCATTTCGAGTACGCCAGAAGTTTTGGAGTCACCAGGACTGATCTTGCAAGCACACGACAAACAGAAGGTGAATCAATGACCGACTTCGTCAAGCGTTGGAGGACAAAAGCAGCGCTATGCTCACAAAGATGGACGAACAGGAGCAAATCCGAATGGTAATCGAGAATATGCAGAAGCAATACAATGACAAGCTGAAATTCACATACTTTCCTAATTTCGACTTGCTGATGGGACAAGTTGGTGTCCTAGAGGAATTGATCAATAAGGGAGAATTAAAGCTTGGGAACTCAGAAAACACCGGGAATGGTTCAAGGACAGCAGCTTGCATCCAAAGAGGCATCCAAAAGAGAACCAGGCAGCATGAGGTAAACACCGTTCGACGGCTAAGAGAGTCAGGTTGGGCCATTGGAGCATCAGAGCCACCTAGAAAGAAACTCCGTCAGAGAGAGTTCACAGACATTGGCCAACCGTTGAGCCAGGATTTTAAAAAGCTCTAGGAGCGAAACATACTACAACCTCTCACCCCCCGGCCTGGGGTCCCTCAGAAAGGAAGGAATCTAAGTCAGTTTTGCCAGTACCACCAATTACCCGGTCACGACACTGATGATTGCAAGGCTTTGAGGCACACGATCCAGGACTTCTTTGACCAGGGATTTCAATGCGGCGGTATTTAGGAGAACGTTTTTGTTAGAAATCACTTTAAATTCATAGTTCTTAGTTTAGACTTTAGAATATTTCGTTTCCATTCTGTTTTCCTTTTTAGTATACTTTGAGTAGCTTTTCGATGTATGTACTCAGTATTGTTCAATTTATTTGCCATTAATAAGCTTCTGCATCCTTCACATCTTTAAGAAAGTCATGTACAAAATGTTTCGTAATAAAATGCTTTTTCTCTAACAAAACAAAAAATGGTTTGAGTATGTCTTCTGATAAAGGCACATGAAACAATCATC
The DNA here is from genome assembly GCA_023374045.1 of Limonium bicolor. Classification (NCBI taxonomy): domain Eukaryota; kingdom Viridiplantae; phylum Streptophyta; class Magnoliopsida; order Caryophyllales; family Plumbaginaceae; genus Limonium; species Limonium bicolor. The sequence goes on along the minus strand of CM041779.1, from coordinate 114,071,443 downwards.
TTCTGGCAATAGAACAAGACGAGTCGTCTTTTTGCTTCCAAAAGGGTGAACATGTTCGTCCAAACACCGTCACAAAACATCCAAAACAATCCACAAAGCGGTCCAAACTCTACATCTGTTTAAGTGTTGTCGTAAAGCCCTAATCAATACTGGGGGCAATCTGAGCTCGGGATCGTCGCCTTTAATCTTTCGTTTAAGCGTGTGAACTAGTCTCTGAGTGAAATTCAAGAGTGTCTTGAGCGGAAAAACCATGAGTGAATGAGCGTGCCATTTTTACATGACTCTAGTGAGACCACATTCAAAGGTAAGGTAAACGGCATAACTCCAACCGAAGGAGATATTTTGTAAATTTACGCTTAGACCTTTGAAAAGTAACAAAGAATGGATACACAACTATTAGGGATGACGAAGCACCTAGGTACAGCACCACACAACCAAAAGCTTGTGAACCCTGACATTAAACCCTAGGCACCCCCGCTGAGCTTTTCGTATACATCATCTTTTACAACATTACAAACTCCACAAACAAGGCAACCAATGATGAACAACCGACCCGGTGACCAAAGGAAGCAAGGAGCCCGACTTCCGAACAGCAACTTCACAGGTCCAAAGAAGCAACGCCGTTACCAAGACAATGAAATGATCCGCAAATGGTCCCAAAGCGACACAGGATCCCATGAGCTCACATCATAAAACAACTCTCAAAGTTTAAAACCGGGAAACACAAGAACCCCGAGGAAAAAGAGATTCAAAGAAAGGCAAATCTGGAAAGCCTCGAAGTGATCCAAAATCAGAAGAAAGAGAGAAGGTGCAAGGAACAATTCAAAAGTCCCAAGTTCCAAGCTCACAAGCGAAGTCATCACGAAGTAGCCAAATGACTTCAACACAAAGAAGGAAAGTCCGAGAGAAGGTGCAAGTTGCAGCTTTGGTCACCCTTATAGCTCCACATATCCTAAACATTCCTCCATCGTCCCATTGTCTTTCATCACACCCCATAGCCACGTTATAAGCTTAAAAGACTTCCGACTTAGTAGTTGTGTATCCAATCACGTGAAAGTAGCAGGTTGAACGCGTAAATCTAACAAATGTCAAATTCAATGGTTGGGATGTTTTGACCAAAAGGAGAGCACGAGTGCAAGCATCAAACACTTTGAGTGTAGGATAGAAAGCACCACATCAAGAAATAATCCTTGACCATGTGAGGATAAGACTTGTTCGCATGTTTAATCAAAGAAAATACTGGGGGCAATCGATCGTTCCGATAGATTGCCATGAACTCTAGCTCAGATTGTCTTAAAGGAAAATACTGGGGGCAATTGTTGGTTCCAACAATTGCTATGACAACACCAATTGAAACCCAAACATTAAGCACCACCAACACCATCACACCACGGGCACCTCATAAGCCTTCACCTCCACATAAATTCCATGGCCCTTCATAAGCCTTGATCACCACTCAAGACATCTCCACGTCAAACATCACACCACACCAGTGGCATGTTCATCTCCTAGGAGATAAATTACGAATCTGAAATCTTTAGTCAGGAAACGATAATTTCACTTTCCTTTTCAGTAGACAGAATTTTCTTTAAATATTGCCATGTTTGGCACCTCTTTCAGAAACTTCTTGTCCTGGACAATTTTCCATCAAACACTTCGGTTTCATAAATCTCATCATGGCCATGTTTGGCATATTTCTAGCAATTTCTTACTTTGGACAATTTTCAGTCTTTTCAAGCACTTCAATTTCATTTTGCAATACCCATGTAAACCTCTTCATTTCCATGTTTGGAACTTTGACAATTTGCTTTTTGCCACAATCATTTGCATAAAACATACTTCACATCTTTGCATCATCAAACATACTGCATTCCTCAATTAGCCTAGTTAAGAGTAGAACGGATCTCGGTCTCCATAAGCAACCGAGTAGAACTGTAACACCCCTAGCATTAATACAATCATTACCGTCCAATCTCCTCGTGCTTCCCGAGTCATGCAACGGATACATACTTACATACATCGGGTGATACAATGCCGTTAGTCACCCACGTGACTAACAAGGCTACTACTTCTACATACAGCATTGGTCTGATGGACCGGAATATCCGAGTACTACACAATTACAATACATACTCCCATTACATACTGAGTACTACAATACTCCATTCAATACAATACTCCATAATTCAATACAAGATAATGCACTACACATACCGAGTTTACTAAGTTCCAAATACGATACCTCTTCCATTCCATGCATACTCATTAAGAGTCTAACCACTACCCATTCCTCACAACTACTTACTTTCTAAGTACAAGGGGTGTGCCACTTCGTACACTTCTACATTCTACTTCGACTTATCCAAGTGTAGCCTCCGGTCTTTCACCTTGACCACATCCGCTTCGGGTGCCTGCACACTAAAAACGTTCCCCCTAGGGGGTCAGCTTACGCTGAATATGATAACTGCATACCCCGCGTACTAGCAAGGGTACGCCGACCATTTGGCCGAATACATGCAATTCATTTTACAATACATACATGCTTTCATTCATGATGCTACAATACTACACAAGGTATACATACATACGTACAGTACAATAGATGCTTGGAAGACAATACAAGTCAACCAATACTTACTTACCATCATTCAGAATACACATACACAATACACACTCATTACATACTCGATTCACGATACGGAGATACACTTCTCCAATTCACACAGAAGGCTTGTTAGCTTCTTTACACACCCGGGATAATCGGGTGTTCGATACTCATTTACTCAAGGTCAATGACTTACAAAAGTCAAGACCGATACACATATAATACTTACTTCTTACATACTTTACTTCCAGTTAAGTCGGTATGACCTCCGGGCAGGGATTACTACATCCCACCACCGGGCTTTAGGGTGGCCCACTAGTCCAGGATGCTGCCCATTCAAGGGGATTGGTCCATGGAAAAGATTACAGCCAGGATTCGGATCCAACCTCTTGTGTTTCCTTATCCTCACGCGTGGCCGAAACTATATCGGACTTCTACTCATTCCATTTACTCATTACTCATGTCAGGAGTTAGATTGTTAGGAATTAGCAGAAGTCAGTACTTCATTTCCATACATCCATACAATACACAAGTACACCTTACATACACATACCCTTCATTCCCATTCATACATTTCATGAATTATACAAACTAAATGTTCAAGAAGATACAATCAAGAACAAAATAGTTCAAACACAATTAAGTGCATTACAAATTCCGATTCGTACATTTATCTTATTGGTGATCATATAAGCACACAAATCGGGGTAACCAGGTTAGGATATAGAGCATGAAGAAATCATACCGTTCACCGTCGTATTCGTACTACCGGGCTCCTTCGATGTTCAACTATTTGATTCCTATACATACATGAAGTAGTATGATCAATGATCTATTATTGATCTAACTTACTCCTTCATTGTTACTTTCAATGTATACTTACTACTTTATTACTTTCTTACTTGGTTATAAAACCATTCTTTTCTTTATTACTTCCTTAACTTGCTTCCTTACTCATTTACTTACTTTCTTACCATTACTACTTCATTAATGGTGTATTACTACATACATATGCATATATGTGTATTGGCACATATATATATATATATATATATGATTACTATAATCATATAATAAAACATTTTTTTTACTCGACCGAACTTGCAGGTCCGGTCGCAAGTTCGGTCCAAGTCAGTAGGCTACATCGTGTGAAAATTTCAGGGCCGACCGACCTTGCAAGTCCGGTCCCAAGGTCGGTCATTCCAGTAAGTTTCCTTCGTGAGAATTTTAGCCCGACCGACCTTGCAAGTCCGGTCGCAAGGTCGGTCCATTCCAGTAGCTTGCATTACGGGAATTTTTCTGGCCGACCGAACTTGCAAGTCCGGTCGCAAGTTCGGTCCATTCCAGAAGCTTTCTGACGGGAGAAATTTCTGGTCCGACCGAACTTGCAAGTTCGGTCGCAAGGACGGTCGATTCCAGAAGGTTTCCCGTCTCTGTAAATCTGGGCTCGACCGAACTTGCAAGTCCGGTCGCAAGTCCGGTCCGGCCCAGTACTTCAGTTTTAAAATCTGTTTTTGGGTGTTTTCTTTACCCATTGCTTCCCCAATCTTTACCAATACTTCCCCACATGATTTAGCACCAATTAAACCCTCTAAATCACCTTGGTTCATCCACCAAACTTACTACTCAATCCTTACATTCACTTACACATTTTTCCTCACTTCTTCTCAACACTTATACTAGTTTCCATTTCACCAATGCTACAGATTTTGCTCTTTCCTCAAATGCTACAGATTTTCAAACTAACTTCTATCCTCCAATACTTCCTCAACTAATGCTACTCCTAGCATTCAAAATACATTACCTTACATCCTATTTCTTCACGTTACCTAAACCCTTTTCAAATCTGTTTTCAAAGTGGTTGAACATTCTCTTTAACCTCTCCAAATACACCTAGTTATTGTCTAGATCATTACCTCTCCTTGCACACACTAAGTCCTTAATTTCTAGACAATTTGGACATAGTCTCCCCTATATTTTTAGCATCCACCACACATTATTTCAGCTCACAATTGGTCATTTCCACAACCTGTTTATACCACATTTTATACTCACACTCCAACACTACTACAACAACAATAAAATTCCTGCACATACACATTTAATACCCCATGTTTTCCCAAGCTTTTAAAACTCATTTAAAAACTTCAAAACTGTTACATTCTCTTTCTAATTATACTCCAACATACTCATTACTCATTAGCATACACATTACTTGTTTTTGATACTCAAAAACTGTTACAATGCAATATACAAAACTAACTCAAGGTAAGGGTATTTACCATGTCTTGTTAGTTTTTCTTTCTTTCCTTTCCTCTTCTTCTTTTCCTCTTTCTTTCTCCTTGTTCTCGGCTTTTGCTCAAGGAATGGGCAATGCTACAGCACCCCATGCCAATACACACAACTACTTAGTATACATTTTATACTAACCTTAGAATCTAAATGGTTTAGGGTTTGGAAATGAGTATTACCTTCCAATGGATGAATGAAGTTCTTGACTAGCAAGAGAACAAGATTCCTAGCCCAATGGAGAAGCCAAAATCGGCTGGATCATGAAGAACAAGGCATTCAAAAACTTAAAATTCTTATAATGCTAATGAGGGCTAGAAATGATGGATTTTCGAACTTCTTTTTACCTCAAGATGATAAGGAGGTGAAGGTGCTTCTAATGGTGGACTTGAATCTTCAAATGGAGAATACCCATAAAAATGAAACTTGAGCTTTTGGATTTTTGAAAGGAGGAAAATGTTCTCCTTTGCAAGGGGATTCCAATGGTACTAATTTTGTAATTTTTAGAGCAAGATTAATGGGTTAACAAGAGGAGAGAAGGAGGGAGTTGTGTGAGTTCTTCTAATTCTCCATGGCTGTCGCAGGAGGAAGAAGGAGAAATAGAGAGAATAGAGAGGAGGGAAAAAATGTGAGAGGAGGGTGAGGGGTAGGAGAGAGAGTCTCATTTTTTTCCTTTTTGTTTACTTAATAGGTTTGTCTTTTAGCAAATAAGGGGGGAATTAAGAGGGTGTGAGAGAGTGAGCTGGCCGCCCCCCTTACACACACACAATCAAATTTTGTTTTTTATTTGCAAAAGTGGACACATTAATTTTTCTTATTTGCATTCTTACCCCACAACTTCCCGGTTGTTACGGTTCTTACTATCCGGTACCCGTTTTCCGGAATTTTCTCGTTTAATTAATTTTATTGGTTCTAAAGCTTCACTAATATTTATTAGTGACTATTTAGTTGACCAAAACTGTTACGAGTCTATTTTACCCGCTTAAAGTCACGTTTTCCCGGTTTCCTCGAAAAACGTGCTTTAAGGTTCGTTTATGCTTTTAACCCATTTTAAAGGTCCGTTTTCTTCGGGATTTGTTCCCTCATATTATTTAGGCATTATCAAGCCTTAAGAATCCATATAATACTCCAACCGAGGTCTCGCACCTCTTATGGTTATTTAACGCTTATTTAGCGTTTTTCGCTTTTAAAGCGTTTCTTTATTTCTTTTGGATTTATTTTTCCTTACCAATATTACTTAAGCATTATTAGGCTCTTAAATAAGGATTAGAATTATCTTAATCACTATATTTAAGTTTGGGGTATTTCAAGAACGGATCTCAGTCTCCATAAGCAACTGAGTTAGACGGATCTCGGTCTCCATAAGCAACCGAGTAGAATGGATCTCAGTCTCCATAAGCAACTGAGTTAAACGGATCTCGGTCTCCATAAGCAACCGAGTAGAATGGATCTCAGTCTCCATAAGCAACTGAGTTAGATGGGTCTCGGTCTCCATAAGCAACCGAGTAGAACGGGTCTCGATCTCCATAAGCAACCGAGTAGAACGGGTCTCGGTCTCCATAAGCAACCGAGCAGAACGGATCTCAGTCTCCATAAGCAACTGATTTAGATGGATCTCGGTCTCCATAAGCAACCGAGTTAGGTGGGTCTCGGTCTCCATAAGCAACCGAGTTAGGACGGGTTTCACCTCCAAACCTTAGGCACACATAAGTCCTATCACCACAAAAAAAAACAACCTTAGGCACCCATAAGACCTACCCTACATTCAACCATTTCAGGCACCCATAAGACCTCCCTTACATTCATTCACTTTAGGCTCGACATAAGACCTAGATCCAACCTTTAGGCTCGTCATAAGACCTAGAATCATCCCTTAAGGCTCGTAGTAAGACCTAGCACCACTCCCTAGTTTACCTGCTTCCATTAAAAACATTGCATCATTTTCACCATTTTTAGGTAGTCAACGCTTTAGAATAGCTTGACATCATTTTCATCACTTTAGGTAGTCAACGCCTTAGAATAGCTTGACATCATTTCATCACTTTAGGTAGTCAGCGCCTTAGAATAGCTCAACAACATATCATCATTTCAGGTAGTTGGCGCCTTCGAATAGTTCAACAACATCTCCTTCTCCTTTAGGTAGTCAGCGCCTTCGAATAGCTCGACAAACCCACTAGATTTCAAACGGCATACGAGGTCTTTTAGGATCAAAAATTTTGGGGTATCACTCAAGCATCAACTAGTCTTTTCATCTTCATTACAAAGCCTAGTTGACGGGGGGCAATCTGTTATACCCAAAATTTCAAACCCCCCCCCCCCAGTAGTCTCAAAGGCATACGTGTTACAAAGGGCAAAATGGTCAAAGTGCACCAATATAGGATTTTCCAGGGACATTCTCGGGATTTTCTATTTTCATATGACTTGTACATCATCACCAAACAATTCCAAATATCGTAGTCATTATGAAAGGTATTTCATGATTTTCTGATAATATTTATTCTGGAAATTTAGCTTTTAATTCATATTATAAGATAATTTCTTTAATTAACACATGAAATAACCTCGAAATAGAAATAATAAAAGGTTTCCAAAATTAAAATAAAATTATCACATGGTTAGCATGACTACATACAGTCATAAACCTGAAATTATTTTATTTGGAACCTTATCCCAAAATTTAAAAGAGAAATTCAATCATTTTTGCAATTTTCTCTCTCCTATGGAAAATACCGAAATCAAACCAAAACGTCATGAAATTTTAACACAAGATAGAGGATGATTATTAAAGACTAATGCCGTTGGAATTTTGTTATTTCAACTTTCCAATAATAAGTTATGAATTATGGGAGATTCCAGATTGTGAGATTTTTATCTAATCGGTTATTTATCAAAATAACCCGATTTCAACTCTCAAAATTCTTAAAATTCATCCTTTATCTTCATTTAAAATTTCATAATTTTTATCGGCCTGCAACATATTTTACAAAATCAGATTCCCTTAGAGCACAAAATCAGGGTTTTAGATAAAAATCTTGTTCTATCAACATGGCCTTGCTCTTTCTATAAAAGGACCTTCCAAAAACGACCTAGGGCAGAGGAGAACATTCCCATAGTCAGAGAACACAGCCGTCTATTTGCCTCTCACGTTTTCAACACTCCCAATACCGAAACTCTACCAAAATCATCCCAAAATCACCAAAAACACATTCTTTCTTCTCCCATTGAACTTCCAAGCATCAAAACACCAAAAATATAGAACCAAAACGTGCTTAACAACACAAGGAAGAAGAGGTCAGAAGCTTGGGTCAAAGTCGAACCGGATCGGCCACCAACGAAGCTTTCAGAGATTCCCGACATGAAGGAACAACAAATTTTCGAAATCAAAACAGGGTAAAAACCAAATTCTCTAACCCTTCTGGTCTAAATACACTTCTGGTTAAAATTGCTAACCGAATTGATTTTTCCTTGCTTCTGCATTAAGGTTTGTTTGTGTTTCTGCCTTCTAACTTGTTCGTTAAGTTTCGCATTAAATTCGATTTCAAATTGAAAACTTTCAATCACTAACGTCTTGTACATCTTTCAGGCTACACACCCATAAAATTTGAGCTCAAAACACCGTCGGGAACATCCCGAACGCCGCCGTCCGAGGGCGGTCCGCACCCACGAACGCTATGTCCGGGGTCCCGGACGCCCCCGGACGGGGGCGGTATTTCAAAATTTAGGTTTTCTAAAGTAATGTCCGGGCCCACGGACATCCTGTCCGTGGCCCCGGACCTTGCAAAATTGTGTTTTCTATTTAATTCGACTTTTATGTTCACATAGGTTAACTAGGGTCCGTGGGTTCGGACATTAGGTCCGTAGCCACAGACGGAAACAAAATTTGACCTAATTCTGCCTCCGAAACCCTAGTTTAGGAATCTTTAATTTTATTTTAATTTTCTGTCAAAAAATGCTAAAAAACATAAAAAAAAAAACAGAAGCTCGCGCACTTAGGTTAAAACGACTCGTAATAAGCCGTAATTAAACTAAGTAGAGGAAAAACGACTTCTAGGGGTAATGAAAGTAATTGAACCCTAATTAAGTCGAATATCAAGCCCCCGAACCCGAACTCTCCTTTCCTAATTTGATCTAGGTAAAAATTAGGTGGCGACTCATAATAGGTTCCAGTGAGCTAGCTTAGGTTTTAATAATTATTGTTATATGACATAGTTATTAATCTTAGGTTATAAGTGGACCTAAAACCCGATTAGATCCTAATCAACTTTAATCAACATAGGATAGGGTTTAAAATCGAGGCTCACAGACTCATTTATTTTAGTTGATTGAGTTTAGGATTGAACCTCAACTTAGACTATGTCCCAATTTAACAACATTAGGTTGTCTCACATTTTAGTTACATCTTAGCCCAATTTGTTTTTACTAACATTATTAAGGCCACATTTATTCATTTAAGGTTGGCCCAATTTTCCTCTAAGTTTCCCACTTTCTAACTTGGGCTTAAGCCTACTACAAAAATTCTAATTAAGTTAAAATTATTTTAACTCGAAATTGCTTAATTTAATTTTAGATTGTTAACTAGACCAACTTCAGTTTTCCTAAGCTCTCAGCCTACTACAATTTTCTTTTGTTAACCAAAGCCCAATTAATTTTCTAAGCTTAAGCCCCCATCAATTTTATTTACTCCAGCCCAATTCAGTTATCTTCTAAGTTACCGAACTTGGCCCCTTACCTAAAACTCACATTTTCTTAACTAAACCTCTAAGCCTGATTTGACCTTTCTGTCATCTCTGTGGACTATTTTTAGGCCCACTTTTAATTTCTAAGTTACTGGGTTATGTGATCCCAAATTAATTTCCAGCCCAATTATTTCTTTAATATACTGATTTATCTAAGCCCAAATCAAATTCAGCTAATTAAGTGTTGCCTCAATTTTGACTTAGCAAACAATTTTGACCCAACCTTTAATTTAATTATCTAAATTAATATTCTGCCCCTTAAATTTCTAGAAATTACTAAATCGCCCCTAAGATTTCTAGAATTTACTCAATTGTACCTAATTTTTCCGAATCTCTCTTTCGACCCTAAATTTTCCAGAAATCTATTCTGCCACAAATCTTTTACCTAACTACATTTGAGGCCTAAACTTCCAAAATTCACATTTCTGCCCAAATTTTCCCAGTTTATACACTTCGGCCCTGACTTTACTTAAATTACAAATTTTACCTGAATTAATTCCAGAAACTCTAATTTTCTATCTATAAGCCTTAAATTGCCGATTTACCCCAAATTGAATTAAAACCCTGATTTCTAATTTCAGAGCCCTAGTTCCTAGTCAAAACTCTTATGCATAAATTAACTCCAATATAAACATTTTCGAATACAAATTTAAGTAGATATTTTTGGAACCGTAATTCAAATTTGGGTTCCTAATTCGCACAACAGAACACCAGAAAATTTATCTACTAAGAGTTTGAAACCCTAATTCGAGTTTAGGGCTCCGATTCGCACATACAGAAACCCATAAAAACATAAGGAATCCACAGATTTCCTTCGAATTCCCAGTACTAAACACTAAATTTTGAATGTCCAGTTTGAGTTTATCAAGTACCTTCCTCAACTATCAAGTAGTTCACATAGGATAATGATACGTCCGCGACCGGTCGGGGACGCATCAGGAGCACCAGCCAGTTTCATGCCCCATTCTCATTTCTGGTTTCTTTTTCCCGTACAGCTCACGCTCTCTCTCGCCCTTCTTCTACCTATGCTCTTCATCTTCTTCCTCTGTTCAGCTGGTCACAATAATTCAATCGTTTGAATGGTCCAGCTCATGTGTTTTATTTTATTAGGTTGTGGGTTTAGTTTCATTTCAGGTTTAGGCTGTGGGTTTAGTTTCATTTCATTCTTTGTTTTCTCTTCTTTATTTCAGATTTTGGTTTCGACTTTCGGTTAATCCAGTCGATAGTTCGTCGAGTTTCGAGTGGAGAATCAAGGAGAGTTTGTTGTGGGGTGCTGTAGAATTCTTTGATTCAAGGTAGGTGGTAGACAGATTCGGTGGGTGTGTTCACCCATGAGGATTCTAGGTTTTGTTTCGTTTCTGAATGTGTTTGCTATGTTCTCTGATTTCGCTGTGAACCTGACTTGGATTTTGCTTGTGTTTTGCCCTTTTAAAACCTCATGGTTTCATGTTTGATTTGGATACTTTATTATGAAAAGTGATATGTTATTTGTGGTGAATTTCTGGGTTTGATTTCGTCATTTGCTATTTCTGATTTTTACTGTTTTTTCTGTGTCCGAACATGCATCCGAACATGTAAGTTTGGATAGTATGTGCGGATGCCTCTAATTTTGACGGTTTTTGCCTTGTCCGGATGGGTAGTGAGGATGAGTTCTAGGTTTGTAGTTCGACTTGTGTGTGAACATGTAGGCCCGGACACAAGTCCAGACACCTCATAAGTTTCTAATTCGGACTCTATCCTAACTTGTAAGCTCGGACAGATGTCCGAACGCCTCTGGTTCTCAAATTCGGCATGCGTCCGAGCTTGTAGGTTCGGACACATGTTCAGACATCCCTTTTTTGTGTTACAGCATGCGTCCGGACTTGTAGATTCGGACACATGTTTGGACACCCCTTTGATTTTCGGTAAAATGTTCGTTTGACTTCTGTTTTGCATTCCGTTTGTGGGGTTATGATCCCCTAGGTGTGTATAAGATATTTTGACATGTTTTAGTGTGCATTTACATGCCTTTCCATTTTGAAAGTATTTTTTCTGTTTATGATCTTTAAACTACTTTGAAAGGGTGATTTCGGTCTTCATTCTGTTTGGCGTTCTGTGCTTTGCTAGTCTCGGCATAAGACCTTTGATTAGAAAGAGTTATCACTACAAGAAAAGTGTAGTATTAGTGACAGAATTTTTCTAACAGGATTTTTTGGTTTTTGTAAGCCACTATTAGAGACGAAATAATACCACATTACCAACGGACATATATTTTCCTTTCAACACCTTGTTATCATATATCAGCAACAGATTTTGCTACGATCTGTAGGAGTTGTTTTCCACAAGAATACAGTATAAATTCCGTAGCAAATATTTGACAGGAAAAATGAAAAAATTAGTGCCATAGTTTCCATTAATTTATTCCGTCCCTGATAGTGAGCTACAAAATATTTGTAGCAAATATGATATTTTCCCACAGAATATTCTGTGGGTGATAAACGAATATTAACTACACTAATTATAGCTAGAAAAACATATTTTCTATTTGAAAATACCCAATAAAATATATGCATCATATAATTTTTAAAAGTTTACCTCTCTTCATTTCACTCTCGGTAATTTTGCAACCCGCAACGAGGAACATACATACGCTCTGGGTCTCTTTTCATCAACTTCTTGTGTCTGCTCCTCTGAAGCCGCATGGCAGATTGAAGACTTGGCTAAGAGCATTTCACTTCGGAATCGGTAATAAACTCAACTTATCTTTTCACCCACTTTACTTTTGCAACCCTAACTAGCGAACAAGGAACGTACGTGCTCTGCAGCTCTCTTCATCATCTTCTTGTGTCTGCGCTCTGTAGAGAAAAATTACTGGAATTGATGACGGGGCTGGAAACATTTCATCTGGGAACCAGAAATATACTCTTAACTTATCTTTCATTCTCTTCACTCACAGTTATTTTGTAACCCTACCGGGCGAACAAGGAACGTACTTGTATCTACACCTCTGAAGTGGAACTACTGCATCTTTTGCACACCAGAATGAAGACGGGGCGGTAAGCATTTGATTTCAGAACCGGTAATATACTTAACTTATCTGTTCACTCATTGTAAATTTGTAACCCTAATTGACAAACAAGGAACTTTGTGCCTCTCTTCATTGTATTCTTGTGTTTGTGCCTCTCAGAATTGAAGGAACTTCTGCATCTCTCACACACCAGACTAGGCACGGGGCTGAAAATATTTCTTAAAGAATTAGTAATATACTCTAACTTATATTTCAATCTCTTCACTCATGATAATTTTGCAACCATAACTGGCGACCAAGGAACATACATGCCCTGCGCCTCTCTTAGTCTCTTCTTGTATCTGGCTGTCTGCGCCTCTATAGAGATAAGTTACTGGATTTGGAACCCAAACTGGTGAACAAAGCAGCATACATGCTCTGCTACATCTCTAAGTTAATGTCTCACTTAAAGTAAATTCTTGTTCATCTTTAGGAGGCTATCTTTAATGTAAATTCTTACAATGAGTTGCTCTTTTTATGTGCCTACTTTTTGTACCTTAATTTGACCTTGGTGGACTTATTTTTATGACTCGATACCTTGGTGTGATGAGAAGGCCCTAGAAGATTCACTTTGTAAAGTGTCATTGTGACTCGTGATGTGTCTATCACCAAATGTCTTGATCTGGATGATGTTGCTACTAGTAGAGATGCTTTAGCCATAACTGCTTATTCAAGATTATTTGATTGGTATGCTTTTCCCCTGTGACGTTTAATATATTTTCTACTAGTCTTATTTATTTAAGGATGTCTATGATTTTGATTGACAAAGTGGGCTTTTGATTTTATGTGTTGTCCCTCACGTTGTTACTGTTCTTTGGGCCCCATATTTATCCATAATTTCTACATATTAAATATATATAGCTCTCAGCTTGATTATCTTGTTCACTTATTGTATTAGGATTGTGGATAAAATAAACAATTCAATCGGCCAAGATCTAGATTCAAATTATCTTATTGGGGTTTTGGACATATATGGTTTTGAGGGCTTCAAGACAAATAGGTGCTTAACCGGTATGCTTGTGTTGTTGCAATTGTTGCAATTTCTACTTAACATCGTATTTTAGATATGCATATAAAGGGCATATGTGAAGTTCATGATAAAGTGGTAGTTTAGTATATTCTGTAGGACATGTTCTCAATGTAATTTTTAAGTTCTTTAAAATTGCCTTCCTGTAAATGGAATTTAAGCTAGTTTATACTAGAGTTTATTCTTAAACTTGAGAGAGATGATGGCTACTAAGTGATTATGAGAAAGTTGAAGCTGCTCTTTTAAGTAAAAATTTCCAAATTAAGTGTCTTCCTTTGTTATGAAGTCTAAAGTCTTTTGATATTTTACAGTTTCAATGTTTATTTCTTAAGAACACTTTGTTATAATTTGCATTGTTTATATTCCCATAAACCAGGTGGTATCATTTGCCTTCTCGATGAAGCATGATATGTGCTCAAAATGTGTCTCTTGAGCATTTTCGCATGCTGCCTTGTATTGATATGCTAAACAATTTATTTTGGTTTTAATTTAGTAATTATTTTACCTTTAACCCAACTCTATCAATTTTTATTGTGTTTAAACATTTGCTCAGAAGCTTTATCAGATGTTTGACAAACATAAACATTTTACCAAACCTAAATTGTCACGCTTTGACTTCACCATCTTCCATTATGTTGGAGGTGTAAGTAATCATCACCCCTCAAGTACATAAAGGAAGGTTTTGACGTATGACTCAATGGTTTCAACATGGGGCTTTATTTCGTCTAGTTTTTCAGCTTTTCTCCTTTTTTATTGTTTATTGAAGAAACATTCTTTCCCCTCCCGTAAATGGTATTTATGAGGTTGAGACTTGTAAGAAGATACTAGAGAAGGCTCGGCTTTATGAACCAAGGGTCTTAGAGATTTAAACCCGTGCTAGTTTCTAATAATTTCAAATAGTGATGTGATAGTTTTCTAGTAAACCTATGGATGAGTTTCACAAACTTGTGTTATATGCTACGAGATAGTAATCTTAGCACCTTCCTATGGCATTCCTTTTATAGCAGAGTTGCGTATGTATATATTTACACTAAACGAGCATGCTATATTTAGATTTAAATTCCATTTGCAGTTAGCTCATCTTATTGACATTAATGTGCAAGTGTGGAATATTTTATCTTATAATACCTATGCTTCACATTAATGATGCAGCTTGTTTTTGTAATATGTTTGTGGTGTAACTGCACAACAACTTGTTTGCTATGTGAGTGTATTAATATTGCTAATTTTATATATTTAATGTAGTTTTAGAAGTGAAATACTTAGTGATAGTAGGTGGAATTTTGTTTATATTGAATTTCATTGAACTTGTGAACATTACAGTGTAGAAATGTAAGACTTCTTTCCACGATTTAGCTAGCTAGTATGGAAGCTTATTGTATTTTGTATTCATGATTTTTGTGTAAGACATTGATAAATTTGTAACCTCTCAAATGTTCATCTCGTATGAGATATGGGTATCTTAATTTCAGTTTGATTTTCTTCTACTTCAATACTAATACACATTTTCTTTCTTGGTGATCCAGTGTTCATTGGCTTTCAACGGAGGTTTTGGTTATTATGCAGAATAATTAGTATTTTTTCCCTTTTGAAGGTTTTTGTGAAGGCTGAGAATGTAAAGGAGGTTTATAGCTGTTGCCCAACATTATACATTAGAAGAAAACTTTTTGTTAAGTATGAAGTCATTTTTAGTTGGATAATATATATGATAAGTACACAAAGTATATGAATGTGTAAAGACATATTCGATCTACTATATGGTTGATGTTATCTTTGTTATATATATTTAATAGATATTTTTGTACCAGTGTGTACATAGAGTACATAATTGTGCATCATGAAGCTTGTATGTTTGCTACATGAAATATCCATCTCTTTCTGTTAGAAAATACTCTTTAGGGACATAAATGATATTTTAGTGATAATAGAAAATTCTGCGGGTGAAGTATATGGCAACAAAAACTTTTGTGGGTGAATTTTTTAGCAACAAAAATTTCAGTCATAGATTGTTGTAACTAATTACTAAAATACGGTGGTTACATATATTACCGATAGAAATATTCTGTTGCAAACAGGGGAATTGATCTACTAAAAACTGCAAAATTAAACCTAGAAATTAACAAATCAATAAGTCTGTTGGGTTGCAAAAATCATGGTCACTATAGTATAGAAATGAAGTAACTAGATATCGAATCCACGGGACTTTAAGAAAATAAGCCTAATCCTAAGAAAACTAGAAATTCAGGAGGTTGTATATTGTTTTTCAGGTTGAGTTAACTAAAGGTAATGTAAAATTTAAATAAACAATTAATGAAATCCGAATGATAAAATTAATCAGATGAATGGAACTTTGGGGTTGGGTTGTTCTACACTGAATGTAATTAGCAATGTTTACAGTTTCTTATGAGATACGGATTGACCAATTCTTTGAACTCTCTTCAATTCTAAATCCTAGTTAAAGAAGAGCTCACCTATCAGAACATGTCAGTTCTAATCTAGAAACAGATAAAACACATACAAGCGGTTTAAGAATGAAGATTTAATGGCAACTGTAGGAAAAACTCATCTATTCGACTAATTTTCCTCAAATTTTCAGATTAACTTGACCATCCTCATATTCACTGATCGGATCAAATCAAGATTTGTAAAACAACTCTAATAACTCATGATATTATTAGCTCATTTTACAAAAAGGGAATTGATCTACTAAAAACTATGAAATTAAATCTAGAAATTAATAAATCAATAAGTTTGTCGGGTTGTAAAAATCGCGGTCACTGTAGTATAGAAATGAAGTAACCAGATATCGAATTCACGGGACTTGAAGAAATAAGGCTAATCCTAAGAAAACTGGAAATTCAAGGGGCTGTATATTGTTTTTGAGGTTAAGTTAACTAAAGGCAACATAAAGTTTAAATAAACAATTAAGGAAATTTGAATGATAAAATTGATCAGATGAATGAAACTCTGGGTTTGGGTTGTTCTACACTGAATGTAATTAGCAATTTCTACAGTTTCTTATGAGATATGGATTGGTCAATTCTTTAAACTCTCTTCAATTCTAAATCCTATTTTAAGAAGAACTCACCAATCATAACATGTCAATTCTAATCAAGAAACAAACAAAACACATATAGGCGGTTTAAGAATGAAGAATTAATGGCAACTGCAGGGAAAACTAATCTATCCGACTAATTTTCCACAGATTTTCAGATTAACTTGACCATCTTGATTTTCACTGATCGGATCAAATCAAGATTCATAAAACAACTCTAATAACTCATGATATTATTAGCGAAGATGAATGATTAATATTAATCTAGAAACAATCCAATGTAATCTCAAATCCGAACTGTAGAAATACTATGCTAACTCTCATCCATTACAAACAACCCTCCCCAGAGCAAATCCTCACTAGCCAGACATACTAACGAAACAGGTAAATGAAATTGGAAGAGAATTCATTGAGAGAAAGGAAAAACTCCCAAATCCACTTTGTTATCCAGATTCGAAGACTTGTCGGTTCGAGGTTGAAGATGATCGTTGACTCACTTCTAACGATGCTCCACGATGGTGATGATGATCGGTGTTGTGATAGTGATTGAAGATGGTGCTAATGATGGTGGAGAAGATGAGAGCGTGAATCGTCGTTGGAGTGCGTTGTTTTATGTCAAATATGTGGTGCCTCTTTTCCCCTCTGATTAGGTCTCTTTTAAAAGCTTTTCTTTTTCTTTATCTCCAAAACGCAGCGCTTGCTGCTGTCGAATTTGCCGCATCTGAACATGTTTCCGAACATCAATGTTCGGACACACTATTTAGCAGCGCAGTTCTGGCTTAATATAAGTCTCGCACTGTGTCCGAACATTAATGTTCGGACACATGTTCGGACAAGTCGTCAGGCACAACTTTTGAACTCTCGGCTTGTGTATGAACATTGATGTTCGGACACAAGTTTGGACTTAGCTTCAGAAGCCTTTAAAATCTTCGTTCTCACTCCGATTCGATCCTCGTTTGTTGCATCATCACCCTCATGAGATAATCTACCATATCTTTGGCTTTTCTCTACATTTAACACACAAAAGGTATCAATTCTTATTAAACAAGAAACCAAAGGAAAACATACGATAAGTATGGAATATGATTGATGCAACTATGAAATTAAGCATTTAAAACCACTAATACCATATATATTTCACACTTATCAAACCTCCTCACACTTAGCTTTTGCCTGTCCTCAAGGAAAACAGAAATAAGCTATCTCAAAATGCCTTAGTACCAAATCTCGGGGTTAAATAAATGTAGAAGGAAATCAAGCCATAATAACAATCCAAGGATCAATCATTGCTCTTAATTGTACGTTTCTTAAACAGTGAAACAAGCTTTTAAACCAAAAACATGAAGAAGTCAAATCACAAAGACAGAACACAGATTAACTCGAAACCTTCCAACCATTTCTTTTGTCAAACCCATGGATGACAAGGGGTGTGAAGTACTGCCATATTCTACAGTACCTTTCAACATCATACACTCATGATCTAAATAAGGAATTTGCAATAAACGTTAAGCTTTCAAGAGCTTCCCCTTTTTTCTTCTTAGCCTAATTATTCAATTGTTCGCACAATTAATTCATCCTCTAGACCTTTCTCTCCATCCTAGTAACGGTGTTGGGTATTTTATCCCATATCAGATGATCTTAGGTAAATGGGTGATGAAGCACCCCAAGGGCTTAATGACCGGATGGAAGAGGCCTGTTTCAGTTCAGAACATTTGTTAGATCAGAGGAGTACCTTGTCTTATCCTGTTACAGTATATAGCTTTTTATTAGTTTCCTAGTTTTTAAATAGTTTCCTTATTAGCTCTCTAGTTTTAATTCTCCTTTTATTAGTCTCCTAGTTCTCATTAGTTTCCTTTTTATTAGTTTCCTAGTTTTTAAATAGTTTCCTTATTAGCTCTCTAGTTTTAATTCTCCTTTATTAGTTTCCTAGTTCTCATTAGTTTCCTTATACCACGACCTTTTGTCTGGTTCCTAGCTTTTATATATATATCTACCCTCTCTTTCTTTATCGCATTGTAATTTGAATCCCTTTTCTTCATAATGGAAAACTCTCCCAATTCTCTCGAGAACTACTTCTCTCGACTGGGCTCTCTGGTCGCTTTCTTCTGCATAACCATACACAATCTATTCAAACTTTACATGGTATCGGAGCGTCAATCCTGCTAGGTCGACTGTTCTCCCATTTTTTTTTTCTCTCTTCCTTTCGTTATCCCTTCGCTTCTCGATTCAAGATGGCAGGAGAAGCTATATCAAACTTTGAGAAACTCATCGAATCGCTTACTAAGAGTAAGGATTCAACCATCGATCCAGGAGATCCGTTGTATACTCACAGCGCGGAACATCCCGGAATGATAATTGCGTCCAAATTCAATGGGAATGGTTTTCAAACCTGGAAACGAACTGTCTTGATTTCGTTGTCGTCAAAGAACAAGATCGGGATGATCGATGGTTCTATCAAGAGGCCGACTGATGATTCTGTCAAGACTGCTGCCTGGGACAGATGCAATGGTTTAGTCATGGCTTGGTTATTGAACGCTTTAGACACAGACATATGCGAGACTTTCATTTTCCATTCGACGGCTAGAGAAATCTGGAAAGGCCTTCTCGCTCGGTATGATAACATTGACGGCACTCGTCGCTTCAACCTGAAGAAGGATCTGTATAGTCTTGAGCAAGGTACCGACTCTGTAAGTGTATATTTCAACAGATTCAAACGTATTTGGGACGAATTAACTGCTGTTGTTAATATTAGTGCTTGTGATTGCTGCAAATGTGGTCGTTCTGAGAAACTTGATAAAATGCTAGAAGAGGATAAGGTTTTGGATTTTCTTATGGGCTTGAGCAGTCAATATCTGAATATTCGGGGAAATATTCTCATGATGCAACCTCTGCCAAATCTGGAATCTGCATATTCTCTAATTCTCTCCGAGGAAAGGCAAAGAGAAACGGGGGAAAACGTAGAAAGGGTGATATCAATTCAGAAACCTTCGCTAATGTAGTGGATGGGGCTCATAAACCGCAGCAATTCATCAGGTGGCAAAACAATGATAAAAAGGGGAAGAAAGGGAAAGAGTCTTGCAACCACTGCGGGAAACTAGGCCACATAGAGGACAATTGCTACTCAAAACATGGATTTCCTGGAAGGCCCTTCTGCAAACATTGTCAAAAGATTGGGCATACTGAAGACACATGCTATGGTAAGCATGGTTTCCCAGCAGGTTGGAAATTTGGCAAGAATAAGAAAGTAATTGGTGCTGCCATGAGTGACAGTGATCAAGGTATAAGCCAGACAAAGCAACACAGCAGCAACCCTAGCTTCAGCCAAGAGCAGATAAATCTCCTGATCGATTGCTTGCAGAAAATAAGCACTAATGACAGAAGCACTACTTGTAACTTTGCAGGTAATGCACCTATCACTAAACAAACAACTTATTGTCTTAGTGCTAATTATAGCGGAGTTAGTAAGATAGATAAATGGATCATTGACACGGGAGCCTCTGAGCACTTAAGTGGAAGAAAAGATTTCTTCTCTAAGATTGTCAATCTGCAGAATAGTCATGCTGTTGTCCTGCCTGATGGTAGATCACGAGATGTGCAGAAAGTGGGAGAAATTCATTTAGGGAGTAGTTTTTTCCTTCCAGATGTTCTCCTGGTTCCAAGCTTTCAATATAACTTGTTATCTGTTCACAAGCTTGCACGGCAGACTGGTTGTAAGATTCTTTTTGATGAAAATTGTTGCATCTTACAGGACCTGAAATCGAGGACTGAGATAGTAATTGGCACGGTGGACAAGGGTCTGTATTGGCTAGATGCAAAAGCCCTTGGACAGTTCTTCCAAAACAAACAGAAGCTGGAGTCAGAAGAGCAACAACAGATCGGTCTGGTTTGCAATGTTTCGATAGAGAATAAAGCCTTGTATTGGCATCGTCGCTTAGGACATGTTCCCCCTCAAAAACTAGTACATCTAGGAATTTTAGACAACAAGGATATTCCTTTCAGTTTCATCTGCGATGCTTGTAATAGGGCAAAGGGACATCGGCTCCCTTTCCCTAATTCCCAAAGTAGTAGTAATGAATGTTTTGATATTGTTCATGTGGATGTTTGGGGCCCATGTTCTCATACCACACATGATGGATTTGACTATTTTCTCAGTCTAGTTGATGACAAAAGCAGATGTCTTTGGGTCAAATTAATAAGGAAGAAATCTGATTCTTTTTCTTATATCAAGGATTTTATTGCCATGATAGAGCGACAATTTTCAAAGAAAATTAAAATCCTTAGGTCAGATAATGCGTATGAATTAGGTGCTTCAAAAGAGGGAATTCAATTCCTTCAATCACAAGGAATAATTCATCAGCGGTCTTGTCCACATACCCCTCAACAGAATGGTATTGTGGAAAGAAAACATCGTTATATCCTCGAGACAGCTCGCGCTTTATATTTTCAGAGTGGGATACCTATAGAGTATTGGGGTGAGGCAATACTATTCACCACTTATGTTATTAATAGACTTCCGTCTAGTGTTTTAGCAGGAAAGACACCTTATGAGATTTTATATAACAAGCAACCTAAGTTTGATTCCTTAAGAATGTTTGGGTGTCTAGCTTATGCTGCTGTGTTGTTAAACCACATAAACAAAATTTGAAGAAAGAGCTAGTAAGTGTGTCTATCTAGGGCCAAGTTTAGTTAGCAAAGGTCACAAGTTATTGAGGCTCTCAGACAAAGTCATCATACAAAGTCGTGATGTTAAATTTTATGAAAATGTTTTTCCTTTTCAAGGAAAACAGACAGATTCTCAAGATAGTGTATTATTTCCCACCAATTTGGATTTCATACATCCCGTCAGTGATAATTCTCCAAGACTGTTTGTCTCTACAAATCAAGATAGTCCTATCTTACCTGATTCGGTTGGATCACCTGCTTCCTCCACTAGACAAAATGTAATAGAAGCTCAAGACATTAGGAACTCAAATGATGTAGTTGCTACAGAAACAGCTGCAGATATTGACGAAGTTGAACATTCAGGAAATGTGTTTCCTATTGATACAGCTATTCCAGAAACATCATCCCTTCGGCGATCTTCCAGGGTTCACACACAACCATCTCACTTGCGTGATTATCTTGTGGGAAACTCATCTGTTCAGTCTCTTGAAGATGAGTTCTTTACAGACCTTTTGACTGATCGCTTGAAGAATAATGAGCAAATTTCAAATAATGTTTTAGCCCTCTGTTCTCTAACAGACATAACTGCTGCACCACAACAGTATGTCACTAACTCTTCATATAGTTTCAATGTTACCTCTGCTCAGCCTAGACCTGTCATCTTACCAGAACCCAATTCTTTTACAGAAGCCAACCTTCATCCTGAATGGCGCCTTGCCATGCAGCTTGAAATAAATGCCTTGGAGTGTAATCATACTTGGGACATAGTTCCTTTACCAAAAGGAAAGAAGGCAATCAGTTGTAAATGGTTTACAAGGTTAAACTAAAAGCAGATGGTACTTTGGAACGGTACAAGGCCAGATTAGTTGTGCGGGGATTCACCCAAAAGTATGGGATAGATTACTCTGAAACCTTTTCCCCAGTTGTGAAGATGACCACTATTCGCGCCTTGCTGGCCGTTGCAGTTAGAGAGGATGGGAGATTCATCAGTTGGACATCAACAATGCGTTTCTTCATGGAGATTTACATGAGGACATTTACATGAAGTTACCAGATGGATTGGACGTGGAAGGTGAGAACATGGTTTGCCATCTCAAACGTTCCCTTTATGGCCTTAAACAAGCCTCAAGGCAGTGGTATGCCAAATTGGCTACCTTTCTTCGAAAAAAAGGGTTTGTTAGTTCCTATAACGATTATTCCCTTTTTCCAAGCATGCTAATAATTCAGTTGTCCACGTTGGAGTTTACGTTGACGATTTATTAATATGTGGAGATAATCTGGATGAAATCATTGTTTAAAGAAAAGCCTAGATGCAGAATTTAAAATTAAAGATTTGGGGTGGTCTTTGTTATTTTCTCGGGATGGAGTTTTTGAAAACTTCCACCGGTTTAGTCATCACACAAAGGCAATATTCTAAACAACTCCTTCGTGAATTCAATATTGACAGCAGTAAAGTGGCTGCTAGTCCTCTGGAATCAGGTTTAAAATTATTACCACAAGATAGTCCACCTCTTCAAGACATTGAGCAGTATCGAAGATTAATTGGCAAACTGAATTACTTGACTCACACCAGACCCGACTTATGCTTCAGTGTTCAATTATTGAGTCAATTTCTTAATGCTCCTTGTGTGAGTCATTTCGGTGCTGCCTTACATGTTTACGATATGTAAATGGGACTATTAATACTGGAATCTTTCTCAACAATTCTAAATCTCAACAACTTGTTGCCTACTGCGACTCGGACTGGGCGTCATGTCCCATATCCAGACGATCAGTCAGTGGCTTTTACATCCAGCTTGGTGGTTCCCCAATTTCCTGGAAATCCAAGAAACAGGCATGCGTCTCTTTGTCATCCGCCGAGGCTGAGTATAGAGCTTTACGCAAAGTCACTGCTGAACTTGCTTGGTTAAGTCGTTTCTTCACGAGTTGGGTGTCACAGACAACATCCCCATTCCAGTCAAATGTGACAATCGTGCTGCTGTTTTCATCGCCCGAAATCCGGTTCTTCATGAACGAACAAAGCACATAGAGAGACTGTCATTACGTGAGGGATCAGCTCCAGAAAGCCTAATTGAGATCTCTCATATCCCAAGCTCCTTTCAATTGGCCGACATGTTGACAAAAGCTTAACAGGAAAACAGTATCAAAACCCAGTATCTGCCAATGGGCATTTCTCATTTCTAGATGTTTATCTCAAGACAAGAATGGTTATCACCATTCTCGTCTTGCGGGGGGGTGTTACAGTATATAGCTTTTATTAGTTTCCTAGTTTTTAAATAGTTTCCTTATTAGCTCTCTAGTTTTAATTCTCCTTTTATTAGTCTCCTAGTTCTCATTAGTTTCTTTTTATTAGTTTCTAGTTTTTAAATAGTTTCCTTATTAGCTCTCTAGTTTTAATTCTCCTTTATTAGTTCCTAGTTCTCATTAGTTTCCTTATACCACGACCTTTGTCTGGTTCCTAGCTTTTATATATATCTACCTCTCTTTCTTTATCGCATTGTAATTCGAATCCTTTTCTTCATAATGGAAAACTCTCCCAATTCTCTCGAGAACTACTTCTCTCGACTGGGCTCTCTGGTCGCTTTCTTCTGCATAACCATACACAATCTATTCAAACTTTACATATCCTTCCATTCCAAACTTTCTCATCATTCCAAGGCACGAGCCGAGTTAAACCAGTTCCCACTCTATAATCATCTTGTCCACAAAATTTTAATAAAATTCAACAATTTACAAAACCATGAAAACAACAGCTTTGAGCAAAAGAAACCTCAAAGTCATCACCATACTCGATTAAAAAAAAAACTTCCACAAAATTTTCACCCAAGAATTCAATATGTATAAGCACTAAAAGGAACTTACCCCCATATAGTACAAGAACAATAAAAAACCAATGTGACATGTAAAATAACTGGCACATTTAGAAAGATCTTCCTTCCTCACACTTAAGAGGAGCAATGTCCTCATTGTTCATAAAACAAAATCAAGAAACAGATCTTACAAATGTGCCAGACTCACAAGGGTAACATTATAAATTCAGTAGAGGTGAAACAGTTTAAAGCATGGGCTGAACACAATTTAAAATGAAAGAGAACTAAAACTCCCCTAATCTGGATTGAAGGAGAGGTCCTTCCTCACACTTAAGTTCTTGGCAGGGGTAGAGATGTTCCTCACACTTGCATCCACACAAGTGTCCAACCTTGGAGACAGAATTATCATCAATAATAGCACCGAACATGTACACAAAAACATCAAAATCAAGAAAATATACGTGAAGCATTTCATTAGTTAAGATTAGTACCATACATCAAAGTTAATAAGATAACTAGAATAACAATGAAAATACAACTCAAATAAAAGACAAACTAAAAAGAAAAAGAAATTAAAACAAAAAGTTAAACAAGAACAAGTTCATAAAAAGAAAATAAAAAGGAAAAAAAAAACAAAATCATCAATCACTGTGGGGGTGGGTAGAAGGCCTGCCACTGCTGAAACTGCGCGAGCAGGGATCCATAATCATCCTGGGAGCGACGAGCCTACTGCTGGACTTGTAGGTTTGGACGCATGTCCGGACACCCCTTTGATTTTGGCTAAAATGTTCGTTTGACTTCCGTTTTGTATTTCGTTTGTGGGGTTATGATCCTCTAGGTGTGTATAAGCTATTTTTACATTTTGTAGTGTGCATTTACATGGATTTCCGTTTTAAAAGTATTCGTTATGTTTATGATCTCTGAACTTCTTTGAAAGTGTGATTTCAGTCTTCGTTCTATTTGACTGTTGTGTTTTGCCAGTCTCGACATAAGACCTCTGATTTGCAAAGAATTGTGTTCCATTATGTAAGGATATTTTTTACGTTGTGTTGTCTCTTCCTAGCAACGACTTATGTTCTGAAAGTAAGCTTCTGTTTGGGACCTAGTGAATTATGACTGGGTCAAGTTATCCTATAGCATGCTGCACAGGACGTCCTTCTGTTTTCTGTTACTCAGGTTTTCTCGGGATGATTAGCGACCGACGAGTCCGACTAATGGTCTTAACCATTTCTGTGTGAGATCCCCTAATCCATAGGGCCTTTGTCCTTCTGTATGTAAGTGCTATAAAGTAGGGTCCCGCTCTGTTTGTAAAGGATTCTGATTTGTGAACTGATCTGTTGCGAACATTCTGTTATAACTCGCTCAGATATGTGAACATTTAATTGTGAACACTCTGATTTGTGGTTTTTGCCTTCGTTCTGGTTTCGGAGTTTGACAGTTCTTATGTACGTTCTTCCGTTATGCTAAGGTTACAATTTTTTATGCAAATGATTTTAGTTAAGGAACTCTGCTTCAGCTTCTCTTTTCGTTTTTGTCAGCCTGCTAAGTAATTTCTGATTTCTGAAAAGCTTCTGGTTTCTAATGTCTTGCGCTGTTAAGCTATATGTTGGGGCTTCCACTTGCTCTGCTCTGTATTTGACTTCAGATTGTTCTGAAGAGTTTCTAATCTGATTATGATTCTGATTTGCAAAACATATATTTATGTAGCTATGTTCTGTAAAAGTGTTTAAGTATGCTTAGGCTGATGAAATTTATCATCTGCTGAGTGGTGGTTGCTCACCCCTATTATTCCGTCTAATTTGCAGGTTGTTTAGCATTTTGGCTGGAGATCTGCTGCTTTCTTCATTTAGTTTTTGAGGTTGTACTGTTTTGTCAACCTTCTGGTCCGTCTGTAATTTGGATCTTATGTACTATTTGTTAGCTTCCGCTTTGTAAGGTGTACAAACAACTTTGTAACACTTGATTGTTTTATAAAAGCGATTAATTGTTCAGTTTTAGGTTTCGAGTAAGTAGTCTTGCGTATCTTCGGTAATAAGTGTGTGGTGTGTATGACGATAGGGGGGAGGGGGGGGGGGGGGGGGGGGTTGTGGTCATTACAAGAAGGTCCCAAATAATACTGTCACGTTACATAGTTCATAGCTCAGTATTGTGACATTTGTTAATTCAGTCCATTTACATTACATTCAGTCTATCAAAAGCAAATAGGGTAAAATAGCACTCATATAAATACTTATAATTGTATACAGCCGATACTACACTGAATACAAGTCAGATTTCCTTCATTGTTTCATTCTTCTTCTATCCTTTGCTCCGTAAGGATCTAGTTTTGCCGTTGTGTAGGTTATGATGAGACGCCGACAAGGTTTGAACAGAAAAAATCAATACCAACTGCAGGATTTAACTTGTATTTTCATATTATCAGCCCTTATCGTGCACAACTTTAAGTTTGAAAACCTAAAAAGGAGACTTTGAGAATAATGAGAGGACTCTTGTTGAAGAAAATCAAAACCATATGCAATTCGAGCGTTTCACACCAACATTGGAAGATTTCTCTCTCTCCTCTTTCTCTAGGACTTCCACTTATAATACATCAACTTCTCTTGCCTGAGTTCAATTTGGAGCCAAAGAAAAAGGAGACACTTGGTTGTCCACCCTTCCTAGAATCTCACACCTCACGATCTCTCGCCTGATATGTCACTGGTCGTTAGATCACACAAACTGGTCAGAATAACGACGAATTTATGGCAATTGGCTTCGTGTCCTGTCGAAAATCCTAGAGAGGTTGAATTTGTCAGAATAAGATAATGATATGCATTATAATTTTCTTTCTCGGTAAAAATGGTGGCGCCATACCTTTATATAGATATTAAGTCACATACTACAGTACCATTTTCACCTCAACAAGAGCTACACTTCTCGCTTATCATGATGATAATTTTCACATTTTTCTGGACCTTATTTACGCAGAATACATTCCTTCACGCACCTATGAATTCATCTGAATGTTTAAATTCTTTCTGCGATGCCAATGGACCGGCTTAAATGGCGAACTCAATTTCATATTGTGGTTGCCTCTTTGTTCTGATTAGTATGATATCTGCTCTGAACAAGCGACATTCGGCCTTTCCGCTCCAACGAGAAAGCACTAACTTTTACACCTGAGAAGAAATTATACTCAGCCGCTGAAACTAATTGCTCTATTACTCTAGGCTCCCTTCATCTCCTGGAAACAAGAACTGCAAGTCTTCATTATCTCTATAAACTTGAACCAGAGCAGCTGCCTTATACGCAAAACATGCCAAACATTGCAGGCACAATCTACACAAACAATGAAAAGGGTCAAGAAGGACAACGAAAGATCATAATTTACTCATAGCTGGAGAAGATTTAGAGTGAGTATTCATCCAACCTCGGTTTCTTGTTTCACCCCATTACCTGGAAATCAAAGAAATCATTGGTGATGTATTGATGCGAGAGGACCCACAACCAAATATTGCTGCAGGGATCACTAGTCTGGGGACGAGAGAGCAATTCCACTGCCCTTAATTGTTTCTCTATAAAATCCTCAAGATCCTCACTTCTTATGCCAATTCTGATTATCAACATGGAAGGTGGAAAGAATGTAAGAGAGGCGGAGAATTTACAAAAAAGAAGCTTACACATGAGAAAATTAGGGACCGGACAATCACACTTTTTAGGTTTCTTCTTTGTGAATATTTGAGGTACGGATTGCTGGATATGTTGTCGAGTGTTGATACAGGAGCTGAAGGTATAAGCAACTGCATTATGATAGAACGTTTGAGTGTATTTGCACGATAAAGTCTAAAAGAAGTTACTTTAGTATGGAATGACAAAGTCAAACATCGACTAGTCGTCATCCACAGTGCAAAGCATGAAAGCTTTCTCAGGTGACAAGTTATTGAGAGAAAGTACGATGATAATGTTTAAATGCAGTCAAACCTGAAAGCAACTCCTGTCGCATAGCTTAGAGAAGCCTGATATATATCAGAAACAAGCAGTGAGAAGTTAGTTGTATGAGGAGGGTACTTTAAAGGCTTGTATGTGTTAGAAATATTGTGGGAAGAGGAATAGGCCCAACCGAAGAAATTATATAAAATACCCATATAGACTCGTAAGGCAGGTTCCATCCTAAAACCATTTGGCATTGAATGGAGTACCCCATAAGCTATATGAATTACTTACTAACTATATAATTTTTCAATATGGGACTCACACTTGATCTCCACCAGTATGTGGTGTCAAAATATCTCCTAACAGATTCCTAATTTCCCTAACCACTTCCTAATTATATGCCACTATCCGTTGTACATCTATCTATATATTGTAACTAATGCTACAGTAATCAACATCAATGAATATAACTTCTTACATAGTATCAGGGTTCCTCCTTCTTCTGCGGCTCTCCCTTATCATTCTTCGTCCCGTTCTTCTTATTTTTTCTTGCGGCTTCATCTCCCCCTCCATGGCTGACAACAATAACTCGCCAGATGCCTCACCCTGCTTCTGAACGCACTCTGCTTGCCTCACCACCACCATCTCCACCTCGTCAATCATCTTCGCGCCCCACATAACTCCCCGTCGCAATCGCAGTCTCCCAGCTCTACACGTTAATTCCATTACCAACCATGTACGAATAGAGCTCACACAATCTCCCCCTAATTACACACTATGGCGACATTTATTTCTCGTCACCCTCGGCAAGAGTTTAATCTACTCCGCCATATCGATGGATCTCCCCCAACAGAGATGATGAAAGCTGGGCACTCCTTGACTTTACCGTGCTGTCTTGGATTTATGCCACAATACACCCTGATATATTCAGTCTCATCATCTCTCCCAACGCCACCACTTTCACCGCGTGGCAATCCATCGAAAATTTGTTCGCGACAACAAAAAAGCGCGTGCGATTCAGCTCGAAGCCGAATCCGGGGCTTCCGCCAGGGTGCTCTTACCATCAATGAGTACTGTGCGCGACTCAAGGCTCTTCGAATGCACTCGCTGACGTCGACAATCCTGTCACAGATGAGAATCTCGTCCTCCAAACCCTCAGCGGATTGAACAACAACTACTCTAATATTCGGAGTATATTGCAGTTCCAACGACCATTCCCGTCGTTTCAATCTGTTCGCGGTGCACTAATACTAGAGGAGACCTGCCGCGCCGCTGTTCAACGACTGGCACCGCGCTCCACACCAGTGCCGCGCCACCTACCACTCCAGTCAGCCCGCCTGCGCAAGCCGACACACCCCTTGACGCATCTACGCCTACCAATCCACCGCGCACAACATACTGGAAACCGCAGCACTCGCCGAGGTCGTGGAAGGGGACGCGGGCGAGGTCGCCAATCTCTCCAATCTCAACTCTGGCATCTTCTCAATGGTGGTATGCCATGGCAGCAGCAGCAACCCTGGTCCGCCCCCGGTGTTCTCGGCCCCCGCCCAACCACTCCCGCGTCCAGCACTGTACGCGACGCCCACCGTCCCAACCTGGGACCAAGCCGGACTGGTCAATGCTCTCAAAGCGATGGCTGTTTCTCCTCGTCAATCTGATCCACAGTGGTATATGGATAGTGGGGCCACTTCCCACATGACCCCATCCACAGGTACACTCTCATCTATTTTAAATCGAGATATAAATCTCCTTCTCATATCATGTGGGTAACGGCACATTATTGCCTATAACAAAAGTCGGTCACACAACTTCCCTCGTCGCGTTTCCATTTACGAAATATTCTTGTAACCCCACCTCTAATTAAAAAACCTAATCTTGGTACGTCAATTTTGTCGTGATAATTGTTGCACTATTGAATTTGATTGTTTCGGTTTTTCATTAAGGATCCTGTCAGTAGGACCGTGATCCATCGCTCCAACAGAATGGAGACTTATAACCTTTCGTTCCTGCTCAGTGGACCCGCCCACGCACAGCCACCGCCCTCTCAGCAGATTCCTCCATCACCTCATGGCATCAACGACTTGCGCATCCAAGTCGTGCCTCTCTTCAATTTTTAATTAGTCAGAATTTAATTTCCTCTCCAAATAATACACCACATTTGTCATGCCTGTTCTTTGGGCAAACAAACGCGACTTCCTTTTTCACGTTCTACTACTGTTACTTCTCACCCGTTTGACATTTTGCATTGCGATTTATGGACCTCCCCGGTTCCAAGTTTGAGTGGTTTTAAATATTTGAGTAAATTACTCAGAACCCCCTTGAGGATTCGGAATATTACAGTTAACCTCCTTGTGTTTATCATAATTATGGTATCCACCTCAAGGTTAAGTATTTTTTACTACGAGCCCCCGAACTATAAACTCTGTGATCAAAAAGTTAACTATGTGTTGACCTATCAATTAATCACATTAATAATGTCATGTGGACAACAAAACTGCTTAATCAACATCATCTAACTCTCTCTCATCCCACTTTAGATGCATTTTCAAGAAGAGGTTGACATTTTTAGGAAAATAACAATGCAGATTAAGTAGTGTTTTTTGTCCGACATGACCTTATGAATATGATTAAGCTGATAGGTTAACACATAGTTAACTTCCTGGTAACAAAGTTATAGTCGGGGGCTCGTGGTCAAAGATACCTTAACCTCAAGGTGGTAACTAGTAATTATGATAAACACAAGGAGGTTAACTGTAATATCCTAAATCCTCAAGGGGGTTCTGAGTAATTTACTCTAAATATTTTTAATTATTTCTTGATGATTACTCTCACTATTTATGGACTTTTCCGCTTAAACACAAATCCGAAACACCTTCTATACTGCAACATTTTCATGCTTATATAGGTACGCAGTTTGACCGTTGTATAAAACAAATCCAATGCGACCATGGCGGTGAATTTGACAATCACGCCCTACGAACTTACCTTGCCTCTTACGTACGCTTGGTTTTAAAATGTGTGATGCGCTCGATGCAATTAGGCTCCAGAAGTGATGCGTGATGCGCGAGGCGTCGATGCGAGCGCATCCCGTTTGTGATGCGATATTTACTAAAAAATCACATCTAAATTTTTTATACAAAATTTAACATATGAAGTAATATATGACACAATGGATTAAAAAATTCCAAAAACAAGTCTTAAAGTAATCAAGTGTCAAAGTAGTCAATCCAAAACACATAAGGAGTACAAAAAACATCCAAACACAAGTATAAAAGTAATCAATCCACACAATAAGGATAATGACTTTTAAATATAACAAATAACTTATGATTAGACTACGTTTACATATCACCTTATGAACTTGTTAGATGTCATCAACACAAGATCAACTATGGCCTCATTCAGTAGTGAGATAAATGCAACCTTAACTAGAAACGCAGCAAATGCCGCGTCTGAGAACAAGCTCCATTAGAGTGTAGTTGTGGGCCCCATTAAAAAAAAGGGAAAAAGGACAAATAAAACAATGACAAGTGTTATTTTGAAGCTGCATTAATCTCCTTGAAAAAATCTGCTCGTTAACGAACGGAGCCTAAATCATCTTCAACATTAGGAGAGCCAATATCCTCTTCAAGTTCTTCCTCCTCATCACTCAAGTTCGTCCTAGTATAGTAGATGAAAAAGCAAAAAATTTTCCTTAGAGCTTGAAGGATTTTCTCTTCCCATCCTTAATGATATAGTTTTCTAGATTAGATCATTAACCCCTATGAGTCTCATAATCATATCATATCACCAATTGTACACAAGAAAGACATCAAGCATACACACAAGACTCATTCAAGCTATAAGGTCATTTCTGATGTTCTTGTGTTTTTTATTGCTCTAAACCTAGCAATAAGTGCATAGGGTCAAACTAGGTTGATATATGAGCATGTAGGAACAAACAGGAATAAAAACGGACATCAAATGAAGAAATTATGGTAAAAACAAGCTCAAGGCGCATCGGGGCGCATCGGGGTCGCATCGGACGCATCGGAGCGCATCGGGCGCATAAGTTTGATGCAGACGGCAACCTCTCCCGTTACAAATCCCGTTGGGTTGCACGCGGCTTCTCCCAAGAACACGGCCTGGACTATGACGAGACCTTCTCCCCAGTTGTGAAACCCACTACTGTCCACACTGTGCTCTCCCTAGCAGTTACCCGTCATTAGCCGATCCATCAACTCGACGTCAAAAATGCCTTCCTCCATGGACACCTTGATGAAGATGTGTATTGCCAACAGCCTCCGGATTCGTCAACCCACACTACCCAAACCACGTCTGCAAGCTACGCAAGGCTCTATACGGCCTCAAACAGGCCCACGTGTCTGGTATCGTCGCTTCGCGGATAATATCACCCGCATTGGGTTCACCGGTTGCCGTTCCGACCCCTCCCTGTTCGTCCTCTAGCACGGACTCCGGCAAGCTCACCTTCTCGTCTACATCGACGACATAATCCTCACCGCCTCCTCTACACTGCCTCTTCGCAACATCATCCATGCTCTCAGCACCGAATTCTCCATGACCGACCTCGGCCCTCTACATCACTTCCTCGGTCTATCCGTCACTCGCTCCACATCCGGCCTTCACCTCAATCAAACCACCTATGCCAAGGAT
Organism: Limonium bicolor; assembly: GCA_023374045.1. Taxonomy (NCBI): domain Eukaryota; kingdom Viridiplantae; phylum Streptophyta; class Magnoliopsida; order Caryophyllales; family Plumbaginaceae; genus Limonium; species Limonium bicolor. The sequence goes on along the minus strand of CM041779.1, from coordinate 114,038,648 downwards.
ATTCTACACCACTTTGGAATGACTAACTGCAACCCCTGCCGCACCCCCGTTGACACGAACCCCAAACTTGGCCATGACGCTGGTCCATCTGTCTCCGACCCCACCGCATACCGCTCTCTAGCCGGCGCACTACAGTATCTCACCTTCACCCGCCCCGATATAAGCAATGCTGTCCAGCAATGTTGCCTCCACATGCATGACCCTCGCGAGGCCCATCTCACTGCCCTGAAGCGCATCTTACGTTATGTCAAAGGCACCAGTCACCTCGGCCTCACTATCACACCAAACACGTCGGATCAACTCACTGTATACTCTGATGCTGACTGGGTAGGTTGTCCCGACACACGGCGCTCCACCTCGGGCTATTGCATGTTCCTCGGCTCCAACCTTGTCTTTTGGTCCTCCAAACGGCAACCCACCGTCTCGCGCTCCAGTGCCGAAGCAGAATACCGCGCTGTCGCCAATGTCATTGCTGAATCCTACTAGATCCGCAACCTGCTTCACGAACTGCGTGCTCCCACCACTCGCGCCACCATTGTCTTTTGTGACAATGTTAGTGCTGTCTACATGTCCGCAAACCCGGTCCAACATCAATGGACAAAGCACATCGAACTCGACATCCACTTCGTTCGGGAAAAGGTCGCCCTAGGACAAGCTCGCGTGTTTCATGTTCCAACCACCAGCCAATTTGCAGATATCATGACCAAGGGATTACCGTACTCAATATTTGTAGACTTTAGAGACAGTCTATGCCTCCGGCCTCCTCCGGCTTCGACTGTGGGGGGCTGTCAAAATATCTCCTAACAGATTCCTAATTTCCCTAACCACTTCCTATTATATGCCATTATCCGTTGTACATCTATCAATATATTGTAACTAATGCTACGGTAATCAACATCAATGAATATTAACTTCTTACATGTGGGAGAAAAGTGGTTATCGAAGTTTATGAATAATATCTTCTGAGAGTGGATAGGTGATGGCCGTTGTTTCTATCACACCTCAAACCAAGTAAAAAAATGATACTCAAAGGGATATCAAAGACATTTACAAAAGTCACGAAGGCATCAACCATTGCTGACTAGATTTTTGAGGGTGTCAGATCTTCACTTCAATTAAGTAAAATCAGGCTTGCCGCTCGGTAGTGACTTTGAATTAGAAGTCTTAATTTAGCCATTTATATTGATTGTGGTCTACAACTCAGTTCGTTCGGCTATTTTGATATCTACACTAAGTAAAGAGGAACATGTTCACATACATAATCCTTCATAAAGCTAAAAAGAAGAGCCCCCCCCCACATCACAAGCTAAAAGGGCCTTTTTTTTATCAGGAGTTTAGCATTTCAATATAAAGAGAGTCGTTGACATCCGAAACAAAGAGCGAAGAATATAATGTCCTTTCTTAATTCTTTTACCTGTAGAGAAAAGACAATCAAGCAATATATGCTACATGCTGCTCCGACGCCTACTGTCAAGAGCAGCAGTTCCTTCTTAATCTGACCAAGAAAGGAAAGTATTATTAATCAACATAGTGTTGAGTTTTTCTTCACAGAAAGTAAAAACATAATAAGCTTTTGCAGACAACAAGTTGAATGTACCATTAAATAATCATAAGAACCATGCATACAAAGATCTAGGTTTAAGTGTGTAGTTGTTAAGATAACCGCATCCAACACAGATCACAATCTAGCTTAGATATCAATTGAATCTGTCATCAAATGTCGTGCAGCCAAAATCATTTGCTACAAAGGTATCATGCAAATGGGTCTATTGCATCAAAACAAACCTAAGAGAACTAAATTTCACAACACATGCTTATTGTAATATTTTTAATCAAGTCAAGAAGAAGCCATACAGCATCATACTTGAGAAAGTTCAGCTTCTTCTCTTCTCTCGATCATCCTGCAATTGCTGGTACCAAACAAAATGCCCTGTTAACCTCCATGTGCTTTCGGTTTCTAGTACGATGAATGCTGACTCAAGAAAAGAATCACATGATAACCCAGAGAGTCATACATATGGATGTGGCTTCTTATTTACAGGTGGGGAGTTTTCTCCCATCAACCACTCTTGGGTCTTGGTTAACTTCAGAAAGCCACCCTCTGTGTCATCATCGAAGACCTAATAACAAGGCAAGTATGCACTGATCTGATTGCAGAGCTTAATCCAAAAATGATCAAGCTCAATACAAGATAAACGGCATGCCAACAGTTCTTGGACTGGTTTCACAAAGTTTTGAATGTACAGGGGGTAACTTTTTGCAGATAATATACCTCTTCATATGGCTGATCAGTGCTGGTTTCTTCATCACTGAACTTGACAGCCTGCCTCCAAAAGATCATATTCGAAGCCCGAGTTACGAAATCTCCATTCAGCTCTCTATCCCTGAAGAAGGCTAGCACGATGTCCTCTTCAACTGGATCAGTTTCTGGTAAACAACACGAATCATTGAAATTGGTCAGCATGATCAGCGAGAGGAAGCCTTGCGACATGCACAAACTTTCCCAAAGAGTCGTCCAAAGCAGGAAGTTATCAGATATTGCAGTCTAATATGCCCCCGATTGGTTAATTCCAGTTTTCACTTAGAATGCGAAAAGAAAAATTCATTTATAGTCGACTGTTCCATACGCACCAACTGTTACGATTTACACGTAGGAAACAGAATAATCACTTTTTCACCGACCAGCCCTCGCCAGAATTCGACATTACACCAGACCTGAACAGCTACTTGATATTGATCAAAAGGATTGGTAACATACATTGCAATTGTGCTGATTCAGAGCGATGAGATTTCAATTACCGGAAGGAGGAGTGCTGATGGCACAAACGGTGGTGAATGCTTGCCGCGGGAGCGAACAATGATGAGGATGGTGGGTCCGAGAGAACCCCTGGGAAGACCATATCCGGTTCGAGGACACAGAGCTGCTAGTGGTGAGTGCGAATGGTGGACAGTGGACTCTGGCAATGCCTGTGGAGGCCATTGTAATCGAGCTCCCCGTGCTCGTCGGTCGTCCGTTTGCTGCTCAACGGCAAGGGAGACAAGGCGCAAAATATCTCGCGCTATTTGTGATTGACCAGCGACGACGTGAAGAGTTCTTTTATCTGAATAAGGGAGTTCTTTTATCCACAACGTCATAAGCAGAAGAGCCGTAATTATACCATTGTGAAGTGAGTCAATTGGTTTCCCTAAATTGGTAGTATAAACTATAAACTTGTCTGGCCTGTAGATTGGGGTTCGTTTGGAAAGAGGGGACAACTACAATATAGCTTTTCTTTCGTCTGTCCAACTAAAAATAGTATGCTCGGTTCACCCTTACTTCCTATTTTTCCATTTAAAACAACTTTATTCTATTGATAATTGTAGTCTACTAGATTTATATGTTCTGGATAAAGGTAGCAAATGACCTTTAAAATAAAGATTGGTTTACCTCGTTTGGGATATAGATCTACTTTTTGTTTTCAGTTGTGCCTAGACAAGTACAAGATAATCCTCTACCTTTTTTCATTATTTACAGTGTATACCTTTGCCAAGTCACCAGATTTATGCTCTCTCCTCGTTCTCCCTCTACTAACCTATTCCTCCAACATGTTCCTCCTCTACTCTTCTACTGAGTCGATTTGCAACCACTTGTATTCAATTCCAACAACGGCAACTAACACCCCCCCACCACTTTTGTCTTGTCAATTTCTTGGTATAATACCCTTTCAGCGTTATCGTTTACTCACACGCATCAACTTGTGAGAGGAAAGTACCCAATTGTGGCTGTTTATTCCAATTTACAATATGGATTCATACATATATTTTTTTAATTTCTCCTTATTGGTTAAAATTGTCAATTGCTTCGATAACATTCTACAACAACTAGTGGGATTCACTACATTCGAGTAGACTTCAAACAAGTAAGCATTCAATGTTTTATCACTTCACATTGGAATGATTGACTGTAACAGAACGTTCTTGTGTTAGTCGTTTGTTGAATCCATCTGTGGTGTTGAGATGTTGTTTTGGTGCTACATTACTTAAGTTGAGATAGTTTTTGCCTTATTACTTTTGCAATGGTTGTTAGTAATGTGGTGTAAGCTACCTAGCTGTAGTTATGCGTGCTTAATGTCATTACTTTTATTTTTACACAAACATTTTAGCATAATGGTTAAGAATGGTAGAGGTGATAAAGGGAAAGTAAAGACAACAATGAAGGGAGCTCTAGGAATAACATGATTGGACAATGGGCGATGTTGAGTTATTGATCTCCTTGCTGGTGGACAAGGCAATGCTTTATATAGGAAGGACTGGGACAGTTGTCGGTGTATCCCATAAATGGGTACCCCTGACAAAGAAGTTTAATAAAAAAGAGGGAAGGGTTACCGCCAGGAGACAAAGAACAATGCAAAACCAAAGGTGACACACTTTTGATGGGTTAGAGGAGACGGAGGAAATGACGAACAGACTAAGTGGTTTAGGCTAAGACTTCGACACAAAAACAGTTTCTTACTCACTAGAATGGATAGTCGAGAGAGAAAAGGTGAACCAATACTTTAATAATTTTGTTTTACGTGGTGAACACTTATATTTGTAGTCGTCTGTAAGATGTTTTATGTTATAGGTCAAACTAATGTAGGAGGATAGTGCTTTTGCAAATAGGGTAAACTCTAAGTGGTTTTCGTATTTAGTTAACAACATGGAGTTAATTTGGGGCCAAGGGTACGCAACAGGTGATCTTAGGCAGACACTCGATGGTAAAATACCGGAGCATGTTAACTACTCTACTGATGGTGCTAACTTTAATGAAGAAGCACAAAATAAGTTGATCTCATCTGGAGAAATAACATACTCATATGCAAATGTTGGATAACCAGTGGACATATATGCTGGAAGCCAACATCAAAGTAGCAACGGAATTGTTGGTCAAATAGACAGCGGGTCACTGCTTCATTCCAAGGAGTGATGGGGGGTGAATCAACTCTTATCTTTGACTTCACCACTGAGGCTGCTAGAGCTGCAGAAGCTCACTTGCTAATTCGTTTCAATACAGCAGTATACGGGGTTGGTGGCTAGTAGCTCTGCGGGGTATTTCCTAATGTTGATCAAGTAGGTTCAGGCACTATTTCAAACATAAATAATATTGACAGTTTGTTACCATCTGTGTCATTTTCCACTGATCCTGTGGGGAACCTACTTAGCTCTAAACCAGCTGAGTGGGATGAGCTAAAAGAGATTACTAGTTTGGGTGTTCCTCATGGAGGCAAGAGGGCAAAGTTACAGCCCATCTGTGATGTGAATGTGTACAAGAAGAAATCAAGAGGTAGCAAGGGAAAATCAAATGTGATGCTAGAGGAAATCCATGATTTGAAGGATGGCTCAATGATAAACTGACAAATGCCACGCCCATGATACATGATTTACATCAGCAGGCATCCCTACAATACCTTATCATATTAGTTCAGGAAGCAGTTACATGGATACTGAGTGTTAGAGGATTTAGCAAGAAGATGATTGTACATGCCACTTTTGTATTATTAGACAAGAAACAAAGGGAATCATTCATGACATTGAAGGATGATGAGGAGATCTCTTAGTGAATTCATCAAGCCTGGAATGACAAATGTGGAAGGAAGCAATGACAGAAGATGGCTGGGTTGAAGTTGGGACGGTGTTTGTCTGTTTTTGAATTGGTAATCTCATATTTGGATTCTGTTGGTTTTTATTTGTAATTTTTTAAGATTTGAAGAATGTGTTTGAAGGGAAAGGGTATGGTTGGGTGGGTCTGTTCAGATCTAGCTTAGTTTTTTAGGATTGCTTATGTTTGCTTTTAGGTGGTTATGCGTATGACATTAGATGTTACAAACACACAACTGATATGGTGTGATATCTGTAAGTTTACTCTTACGTTGTCAGTGCCTAAGTAGTTTATTGATCGCAATACCAATTACTCTATTCTAATGATGCATATATCTGAGCAAATGTTTAATTACATATCAGTAGTAATTACTATGTTCGTTCATAATGTATATGTTTTTGCTACACAACTTTGGTAATGGAAGGGAACACTAATGCCCTTTAAATAGTACGGAAGCGGTTGATCGAAAGTATGAGGGATTTGATTAAGTTTATCATTCTTGAAAGTAGTTGAAGAATTTGAGGCAAGGTTTATTATGGTACTTAAGAGATATCAACAACTTTTTACTGAAGAAGTTGTAACAATAGACAGCAAGAAAAGGAAGCGGCGTTCGTGTCATATGTGCCAAAGGATAGGTTTATTTGACCAACTGTACATTATGTTCAGGGAGTTGAAGCTTACTTACAATCTATCACTTACGAATCATGTGTAGGAAACATTGGTCGGTTCTTAGAAGCCAGACTACAACCAGTTGCAATAGAGAGAGGGAAAACTAACATAAATAATGGTAGTGGAGAAACTAAGAAATGTCAAAGGTCTAACTGATGACGAGTTCAGATACGCAGCCTGTTTAGTACAGGATTATACCTGGTGTGACGTCTTAGAGTGCCTCAAAGACAATGAAATTATTGAGTTAGTGAAAATGAAAATTGTTGAAGATATGGCTAGGTAGCTGACCATAGACAAAAAAAGTTTTTATTACGTGCGTAGTGTTATGGTGTTTAACAAAAGAAAAAAGAACTTATGTCATTGTTAACAATAAAGGGATATGATTGTTCCTATTGTACCAGACATTGCTATTACTTTGTATGTCCGTACTATCTGTTTATTTGTTATTTGCGAATGAATAAACCCCTGTTACGTGTATCTTTCTTCTATGTAGTTAAATGGATTCTAGCAATGATTTGTACAATGGTTCTATACTAGATCAGATTTTAGAAGATCCCGACCTTTTTAGAAAATTTTGTGTTGCGTTATCTCAGGATATAGCGATCATAAATGATGAAGTGACGAATGCTTTACTATTAGGAGCATATAGCATCATTGATCTGAAATGAAAGTGATTAAAACAGATGACTTACTAGTCATTGTAGGATTGTGTAGGCGCACTTGACGACTGTCATGTAGAATTAACGGTACCTGAAAGAGAACGAATACGATTTTTATAAACAGAAAGCGCGAGACTTAAACAAATGTTCTTGTAGTATGTGACTTAGACATGATTTTCATATGTGTGTGCTCGGGGTGGGAAGGGTCCACTCGTGATACGAGGATATATCTTAGTTTTGTAGCCAACCAGACACTTTCATATCCTAAACCATCTAAAGGTGATGTCTTATGTTACTCATGTGTTACTACAAGCATAATGCAAACCTTTAGCTTTAGTTAAACTTGTATTAAATTTTATGTTTCTAGGGAAATATTACCTTGGTGACAAGGGTTATCTAGATCGTGAAGGATTAATGACACCACACACTAAGGTTCGTTATCACCAATCCGAATTTAGAGCGGAAAACACAAGAGGAGATAAACAAATTTTCAACAAAGTTCATTCATCTTTGAGGTCAACTATTGAAAGATGCTTTGAATTTTTGAAATCTTGTTGGCAGATACTATGAAAGGTTCCTAGTTACCCACTACACAAACAGGTGAAGATAGTGAATGCTTGCTTTACGCTACACAATTTTTCGTGCCTTAACCAGTTTGGAGACCCTTGTTTTAGTCTTATAGAGGCAGTCTCAAATTTTATTCCTTTTGAAGATGATATTACTAATGTTAATTTGAGCAGTTTGTTAAGGGTCAATACACCTGCAGTCGATGGATCCCAAGCCATGGTTCACCTTAAACAAAGTCAGATTGCTGAGATGATGGCTAGAAGGTGGGGTAGAATAGAATTTAGCTAGGAAACAACACTGACGTACTTTTTATATGTATCACTTCATTGTATTCACTTGTTTCAATTAGATTTCTCTTGTATTTTTTTAATCAAACTATGACAACCCTCTTAGAAGATGTAATGTTTAATTGCATATATGTTTTTGTTAATGATGGAACACATCAAGAAACTGAGATGTAATGATATGGTTATAGTCATCTTTTGTTTTTTTCTTTAATACTAGCCAAGTAGTACTGACGAATATTGAAAGAGAATACATTACTCGCAGCATGAAGTTGTAACCTAGTGGTCATTAGTGTTCTAGAAGTACCCATAATTTACAACATAACCACATAAACACAATACATAATAACATCACTTAAATTAAAGCCTCCAATCAAACTGTAACCTACACCTACACAACATCACCATACCCATACACAACCTTAACCTAAAATGATAAACCATCAGTTTAGCTGGACCATCAAAACCCAAAAGTTCAAAAAAATCTAACACCGCCTAGTGCATAAACAATAGTGTTGAACTCCATCTTCATCACCCTAGCCCTCCTCCTTTTTGTTGCTGCACATTGCTACCCAAATTATCATAAGTGTGCCTCTCAATTTACTCTACTGAAAATGAAGGACTTTCCTCCTTTTGTGTAACGGGTTCTGGTGTTGGTCTTGTAGATGGACTGCACTTCTAGTGATCTATCTGTTGACGCTCATTTCCCTTCTCTTTCTGTTTTTTACTTTGCCTGAAATGAATCTAAGCCATATTAGGGAACTCTAGCTCATCGTGAATGGGGACATATCTGGAGCTGTATTAACCATAAGGGTAACGGGTGTACATGGATCTTCAAATGTCAGATCATTCGAATCAAAGCTCTCTTTAGAACTTTGTTTGGATGAGATATTTTGTGAAGAATTTGGTGGAGTATCATCAAGGATGACAACAGGCGTATTTCCAATGAAATGTAGCTCCTGTTGTTGGGATGTTTCTAAATCAATTACTTTAGTTAAAGGGAGAGGAGTACGAGGAGAATCCATATTTGTGTAGGACATGCAAAAGAGAAAGACAAGACAAAGGTTGAAGAAAGTAGAAGTCAGAAAGTTAGACAAAAGGAATATGGCAATGGAAGACAAATGAGCAGTTATACAATGGGCTTTTTAAAATATCATTTCCCCACCAAAACGGGTTAGGAAAACCAAAAGTGCCTCATTTGCATTCATTGCAAGCTCTGTTCATATACTTGCTCGTAGAGATGCAATAGCCAGATTGACATTAGCGGTTAGAGGGTTATTCAATGCTTGTTGGTTAGTGTTTTTAAGTTGCTTTATTAAAGAATAATAACCACATATCAGCATAACCTACACATTTTGTAAGCATGAATTTAAATGGATAATAGTTATGTTGTAACATTACAGGATAAGTAGTACATTACATGATGATTTGGAAACCAAAGATTCATACAATCGATCATTTACCCCTTCTTTAAAACTAAAGCTTAAACTAAACTAAACAACTAAAAACATATCATGAGTCTAGAACCCATAGACCACCACATTACCGTCTACTTTAACAGAATGAAGATTTATAGTGGAACCACAACATAAATCAAAACAACTGCTCGAGACATACTCCTTCTAATTGTTTCTTGACCATTAATTAGCTTAATAGTGGATGCAGCTGCATTGCTAGACAACCTTTCCAGAATGGCCAACCTTGATCTTACAACATCTATAGTACCTAAAGTTTGTTGAATGTGTGATCCCATGTTCCTTGTTAGCACACTTGGTTGTTCTACATGAGTGTTGGTCTAAACAGGTGATGTTGAAGGCCCGTTTACAAAGACCCACCATTCTAAAAAATTGCACTGGTTGCATCAGAACAAAAGATGCCCAAATTTTTTGTTAGTGTATCATATCAATAGCATTGCTCTAACACGACAACTGGAGTTATGTACCAAGTGTTGAGCTCTCCACTCCTATTTCCAGATGTTTTACTCTGCAAATGTATATATGTAACAAACCTTGTTAATCGGGTGGACATTTTTTGCAAATAAAAACTGAGTTGAAATACTTACAATATGATAACTTGAGGACATTGTTGTGTTGTGGGTTGATAGCAGTAGACGAGACTGAAGAAAAACGATATGGTGTCTGTATGCAAAAGGAAAAGATGAGGTTTGTATTATTAAGGGAGAAAATACACAATTGGATTGGGAGGGGTGTTTCAGTAATGTTAGCAGATAAAGACAGCTTTAATGAATGGGGGTAAAATGTACCTTTCGAACACCCAAGACATAAAGCAATTCAGTTTTTTTAAAATAAAGCCAGCTTTAAATCAACCCCTGTTTTAAAGCTGGTTACCAAACAGAACCTAAGAGTGTACTTCGGTATTAATAATATTTTTTAAAGGAAATATTACATTCTCCACCTATGACGTTTGGCGAAATTACTCACCCTACCCACGAGGTTCAAAAATTACTTTCCCCACCCATGTGGTTTTTCCCGTTTTACATCCAGCAAACTTTTCTAATTTTAATTCAATTTAGGAGATACTTAAACGTTGTCCAAAATTGATGAAATTTTACATGGATGATGCTAAAGTGTTATATTTTGGTCCTACGTCAAATTCGAAGACTTTTAAGCTCACATGTGACCTGTGGGACCCAATGAAACATGTGATATGTAAACATTTTTATTAGGTCCCACATGTCACATGTGAGCTTAAAAACTTTGGATTTTTTGTATTGGATCAAAATATAATACTTTTACATTGTTCATGAAAAGTTTCATCAATTTTGGGCATCATTTAAGCATCTTTTAAGTTGAACAAAAGGTAGAAAAGTTTGTTGGATGTAAAACGGGGAAACACGTGAGTGAGGACAGTAATTTTTGAAACCGTATGGGTGAGGTTTGTAATTTTGACAAACATCATGGGTGGCACATGCAATTTTCCCTTTTAAAAAATATCTAAAGATTACTTATACTATCTATCTATGTGAATTTAAAAGTAATATAGATATGTTTGTTATACCCAAAATTTTGACCCTCGGAAGAGAGTCTCCTAAGACACAAGTGATGCCAAAGGGAATTTGGTCAAAGGACACAGAATCTCGGGTTGATTAGCACGTCTTAGGACAGAGGTAACAATTTAGCCATCACAAAGGGCATTTTTGTAATTTTAGGGCTTCTAAGTCATCTTGTAAGCTTTCTCTCCTATCTGAAAATGACCCAAATCAACTCAAAATGCTTTGAAATTATGAACACATGATAAAGGATCACATTTGGAGCATAATGGATTTGGAATTTTGAATTTATGAATTTCCAATAATTTTCTAGTAATTTCTGAATAGATCTGACTAAAAATTGAATTTAAAAATACTCCTTTATCCAAAAATTCTATTTTTCCTTTGAAAAATCAGAAATATCTTCCTTTACATATTGTTAAATTTCATAGTCTTATCCTTTCCAGAAGTCACCCGACCGAATCTAGGTAAACTTCGTCTTTTACTGAGTTTACTCTATCTTTAGTGTTGTCTATATAAGGGACCTTTCCCTTGGTAAAATGAGATGACCAAGAACTTAGGCAATCATAACTCTCATTTGTCATCATTATCTCATGTTTTGAACTTCCGAGCCCCGATTCAAAACCCAAATTTCATCAAAATCACCACATAAACGAGTTTTCTATCCCCATTGCTACCACAATCATCAAAAAGCCATAAAACCACCACCACAAAACATGAAGAACATCATCAACTTACAAGGCTCCGAAGCTCGAGTAGAACTCAATCCAACCGACATTAACGAGGCTTCTAGAGATTCCCGACGTGAAGGATCACCTTGATTCCGAGGTAAAACAGATTACAAAACAGGTTTTCTAACCCCTTTTAACTTAATCTACTCTCTGTTAAAGTTTGGGATCAAGTCGACCTTTCCCAGCTCCCGAGTTGTTGTTTTGTTTTGTGTTTTTGGCCAATAACTTGTTCATTAAGTTTAGGAATTAATTCAAAGTCAAATTGAAGTCTTTCAAGGACTAACATGTTTAGAATCTTTCAGGCAAATATCCATAAAATTTAAGCCGAAAAACCATCAAGAACCTTCCGAATGCCGCCGTCTGAGGGTGGTCCGCACCCATAGATGCCATGTCTGGGGTCCCAGACACTCTGTTCGTAAGCACAGACACCGCCGGATGGTGGCGAGACATTAATTTTAAATTTTAGGTTTTATAAAATACATTTCCAGGCCCACGGACGCCTTGTCTATGGCCGGACTTTTCAAAATTTCGTCGTCGGCACTTTCGACTTTTCTGCTTAATTGTTTAATTAGGGTCCATGGTTTCGACATTAATTCGTGCGTGGCCATGGCCAAAATTAAAATTCGACCACATTCGGCTTCGGACCCTAATCTAGGTAATTTCAATATCCATTTTAAATTTTAGTCAAAAACTGAAATACCCCAAAATTTAAAACAGTGATTAATTAAGCTAATTAAGATTTGAGAAGCTTAATTATGCTAAAATAATCATGAGGGGACAAATCCCGAAGAAAACGGATCCTTAAAACGGATTAAAAACACAAATGAACCTTAAAGCGCGTTTTTCGAGGAAACCGGGAAAAACGTGACTTTAAGCGGGTTAAATAGACCCGTAATAATTTTAGTCAATCAAATAGTCATTAGCAAATTTTAATGAAGGTCTAGGACCAATAAAATTAATTTAACGAGAAAAGTCCGGAAAATGGGCTCCGGCTAGTAAAACTGTAAAAAAAAAAATAAAGGTTGTGGGGTAAAAGTATAAATAAGCTAAGTTAGTGCGTCCACCTTGCAAATAAAAAACTAAAACACACTTGTGTGTGAGTGTGTTAGTCGTCCAGCATACCCATCCCCCTCTCTTTTAGTTCTCCTAATTAGCTAAAATGACAAAAAGAATAAAAGGAAGAAAGTACTAAAGTAAAAAAAAGAAGTTCTCTCTCCTAGCACCTCCTCTCTCTCACGATTATTTTTCCCCTCACTGCCTTCTTCTTCCTCCTTGGTTTAACAATGGCGATTTCTTTCTCCTCCTCCAGCCCCTCTCTTCTTCTCCATTTTTGAGTGCCTAACTCAACTCCAAACTCAACAAAAATTACACCACTGCACTCCTCTCTTCAAGAGCTTTCTTTTCCACCCTTTAAAAATCGGAAAGCTCACAACTTCTCACCATGGCTGTAGCACATTTTGGAGCTTGAAGACCCTCATTGCGACCCCCTTCATCTCCTCTTGGTTCTAAGGTAAAAATAGCCTTCAAAGTTCAAATTTTTCTAGCCTTTTGGGGCAAAACGAAAATCTGAAATTTGCTTGGTTCTTCTCCTTCTTCTAGCCGGTTTTGGTGCCTCATTTTGGAGCTGGAAACCCCCTCTCTTTGCTGTTCAAAAGCCTCTCTAAGAGCTTAAGGTAATACCCTCTTGCAAACCCTAAATTTGTTTTAAGTGAAAGATTAGTTAAGGTAAGATTCTTATAAGTTGTATGGTGTGGGGGATTGGCTGTAGCTTGCCGGTTTGGTGGGGGAAGGATAGAGCAAGAATTCAAGAAACAAGGAAGAAGGAGAGAGAAGGAAGAGAAGGAAAAGCTAGGAAAAACACAAGGTAAAGACATACACCTTGAGCTAGTTTTGGTTATGGGTTGTAACAGTTTTTAACGATTAAAAAGGAGGAATTTGAATGATTTGGATAATGGATTGTGTTGTGGTATAATGGGGAAGAGTTTTAGGCTGTTTTGGAGTTGTTTGATTAGTGTTTAAGGACTTGGAAACCAAGGAGAAACAATGGGTGTTGTGCAGGAAAATACATGTGAATTTAATTAACTTGTGTGCTGTTAGAATCCTTTGGGGGATTTGGTTAGTTATGGTGATTAGAACTGAAAAATTATGTTGTGGGAATGTCTAGAAATGTAGGGAAGCTATGGCGAATTTTCTGTAGCAATGTGGAGGACTTAGTTGCTTGAATGGGTAAAAACAGTTTTTGAAGACTAGTTGTGTTCTAGGTGGAGTTTGGATAGTTAATGACGTAGGAAATCAATCGGGGAAGGAGTGTTTATGTGGGGAGGTTGTAGAAGAGTAATAATGTTTATGGTAAAGGTAGAATGACAATAGAAATGAAGCTAGGAGTTAAGAAACAACAAGGAGCAAAAACTGCACTTAGTGCCTTAGGAAATTTAAGTGAAATTATGTAAGTTGGCTAGATTTTAATAGGTGATTTAACCAAATGATTTAGGTTGGTTTAGAGTATTTAAATGATGCTAAAACATGTTTAGACACTTAGGAAAAGATTAGGGAAGAAATTGGTGAAAGGGTAAGCTTAAAACAAAAACTGAAGTGTGCAATCTGTTAAAACCGTAGCAGGGTCCGGGACTTAGGTCCAGGACCAAGTCCCGGACCACCCACTGAAATCTGGTTGAGACTTTCTTACTGCATGGGTCCGGGACTTAGCTTGTGCATAAGGACCCGGACCACCCACCTAAAACACACCGAGAGTTTGCCTCACCATGGTCCGGGACTTAGTCCCATGGCAAGGACCCGGACCACCCCCTTGATTTATGCCGAGAGTTTCAACCATCACTGGTCCGGGACTTAGGTAGGGGCTAAGGTCCCGGACCATATATGAAAATGCACCGAGAGTTTGATTCAAGCCTGGTCCGGGACTAAAGTCCCTTACCAAGTCCCGGACCAATCTAAAAGTAGCTATAAACTTATAAAACTTGCATTATAAGGTGGGGATTGGTTTGGTAATGGATTTATAAGATGATTAGGAGTTAATTAATAGTGTTTAAAGGTAATTAAGGGCTTGAACAAGCTTGAGGAAGATGTAAGTTAAACAACTTAAGTGTGAAAGTTATTGTGCCTTGACTTAGATAATACAAGTCGGTAACCGTAAGAGATGAAGTAAACTAGGTTAAGTAAGATCATTAACCGTACGACTTCATGATATGTTATAGGGGCCGAATAGTCGAATCAAAGGGGAAACGAGAGTCCGAGATCGACGGTGCACGGTATGATTTCCTCATGCGCTGTGTCCTAACGGGGTTACCCCGGCTTGTTTGTTGTGTGTTTATTTGCCACCGCCTAAACAAGATAAAAGCATGTAACTGGTTTATTGCACCTTCTTGAGTTGGGAATGCATGGTTTCGTGTTGGATGGCATTTGAACCTGAAGTTTGTATAATTCATGAAATGTGTGAATGGTGAGGAAGTGGAATGCTGATTAACCCACTGACTAGAAGTTATTACTAACCCGGGATTTGGGTTAGGGGGATTGTGAGTCATGCATGCAAGGATGAGGAAACAGCAGAGCGTTTGTTTCTAAGTCCATGGTCGAACTCCCTTGTTACCGGGCCGTGTGCCACATAGTGGTGCCCTGAGGGGCCGTGTGCCACATAGTGGTGCCCGACTGGAGTGAGACCGGCAGAGCTTATCCGTCTAAAGAGATAAGCTGGGGATTGTTGGGTTAGAAAGAGTTAACCCGGATGAGTGGCTAACAAAGTGATTAAGGCGAGTGTTGAGAGCGTAACTCAAGACCTCGGTAGACTTGTGAATTACCTCTGGAGGTATGATTTGCACCTTGTCTGTGTGTGTGCTGCCGTGTGATATGTATTGCGTGATGTGCATGTTGTTAAATGTGTATTAAGTTGTTTGTAAAAGCATGTATGCCTGTAAATAAATTAACCGCATGCTGACGACCAAGTAGTTGGCGTACCCCCGCTAGTACACGGGGTATGCGGAAGTCATATTCAGCTTTCGCTGAGCCCCTTGGGGCAATGTTTTTATTTGCAGGGACTCGAGACTGTTGATAGGCCGGAGATGACCGGGATGTTCTTCCTGTATAATGATTATTTTGGTTGGTGTACCGAGTAGTACACGGTTAGGTTGTGGCCAGTGTACCATGGGGTACACCTTTTTGGATTTTGAAAGATGTAAACAATTGTGATACGGTTAGAGGTATACCGTTAATATTTTGTAGACCTGGGAGGTTGTAAATTATGAGCTAACGATTAGACTCGGTAATCACTTTTGGATTTTATTTGGGGAGCAAGGATGTATGTACTGTTAAGACTTGTCTAAGGATTGTTGGAGGTTATTATTGTTAACTCGGTGTTTATTGCTATCAGACCGCACTGTTGTTGTTTGTTGAGGCCTAGTTAGTCGTACGGGCGGCTAACGACGTGTATCACCCGCTACTTAGGTTGTGTATTCCGCTGCGATTAGCCTAGAGACCGCGACGAATAGGAGATAATTAGGAGATTAGCGGTAGGGGTGTTACAAAAACTAAAAAAATCATAAACTAGCGCACTTACGATAAACCAACATCGTAACAAGCCATAAATGACGTAAGTAGAGGTAAAATGACTATAAGGGTAGTGAAAGTAATTTGAACTCGGAAAATTGAATACCAAGCCGCTGAACCCAGACTCTAACCTTTCCTAATTTACTGTAGGTTAAATTTAGGTGGCAACCCATAATAGGTTCTAGTGAGCTTACTTAGGATTTAATAATTATAGTTTTACGACATAGTTATTAAAACTTAGGTTATAAGTGGACCTAGAACCCGATTAGATCCTAATCAACCCGAATCAACATAGGATATTGGTTCAAAAATTGACGCTCACAATGCTGTTAACAATGTTGTAATAAAGAAAATGCATAATTTCCTTCCATTGGCCAGGCTTCCTCCCCTCCCTCTTCCCTCTTTCAAATCCTTGGATGCTGGGGTTAAGCTCCATTTTTCTTGCTGCATGTCTTGAATCTCAACTTCTCCTCCCTGCTACTACCCTCTACGATAAGTATATTGTTTATTAATTGTCAGGGGTTGGGATCCGGCTTTTGCCATATGGGTTTCACTGGTAATACGGCATGAATCCCCTAATCTACTGTTTATCTTTGAAACTAAATGTCCACGATTGAAAATGTGAACCTTTGAAAGGAAATTGCAAGGTTATTCTGGTTTCATGGTTGATAGTACTAAACGTAGTGGTGGGTAGCATTCTATTGGTGTGACAATATTGACTTATTGTCCAATTGTGCGCTTTTCATATTGATTGTTAGATTAATCATGGATTAGGTTTGTTTTGGCGTTGTACAGGGATCTATGGTTGGCTTGATGTTAGGGATCACTGGTGAACATGGAGTTTATTACGACAGCCCTGTGGAGCGACCAGTAAACCATGGTTGGTGTTTTGAGATTTTAATGAGGCCCTATTTGGTTATCAGCTTAGGGGTAGACGTGAACGCAATTATGGACGTATGGCTGCATTTCACAGTTTCTTTAGTCATTTTCAACTCAATGATTTAGGTTTTGTGGGTAATATTTACACTTATACATACAGGAGATGGGGATATAATAATACAAGGTGTAGATTATACCGATTTGTGCCTAACTTTGCCTGGTCGCAATTTTTCCCGTGTGCCAGGGATATAGACCTTCAATGGGGAAGATCGGACCACCGGCCGATTAAACTCATTACCCAACCAATGCGTAGGGGAAGTCGTCGTTTGTTCAACTTCGAGAAGTGTTGGGCAAAGGATCCTGCATGTCACAGAATAATTCAGATCATTTGGGTTAGGATGAAGAACAAAGGAGGATACATTGATAAGGTCAATAAATGTGGTCGAGCTTTGAAGACTTGGGGTGGTAGACGCATGTAGATGGAAATCTGCACCTAACAAAATTGAAGGAGGGAATCAACAGGGTTGCACAACAATATCCTTTAGTTGCAGCACTAGCTCGATGGAAGGATTTGAATTGGGAGTTGGATTGGTTACTCATTAAGGAGGAAACTCGACGAGCTCAACAATCGTGTCAGAAAAAGGATAAAAGAGAAGGACCACAATACAGTTTCTTTATAATTGTGTTCATTCTTTTAATTGTGTTCAATCTAGAAGAATGAAGAATACAATTCATGAGCTTTTGGTTGACTTGGGAAGACGAGTATGTGATTGAGAAGGTGTTGAGGAGGTAGCTTGAAACTATTTTAATGGTATGTTCTAATCCAATAATCACACCTTGAATCCACATCTCATTGCTTGTGTCGAGAATAGGGTATCACAACAAATCCATGATCAGCTTGGTCGCCTGTATAGTAGAGATGAGGTACAACTTCCATGAAATGAATCCTAGTAAGACTCCTGGTCTTGGTGGAATAAATGGAACATTTTTAAGAATGTACTAGGATATAGTTGGTACAGATTTTGTGGATACTACTCTTCTTGTAACGACCATGAAATCGGCCTAGGAGTTAGGGATATTAGACGCTGTGCGCTCACTACCTAAGACACGCAATGCTACACTCACGGAACCCAAAACAGATGCAAAATACAATTTTATTAACTAAATCAATGATTACAAAGATTATACGAACATTTACATGCGGAAGCCAAACTATATTACATAATAGAATCAAAGTACAAAATGGGCCTCAAGTCACAATTACAAATATAAAACGAAAAGTAAAAATGAAAGCAAGGCAAAATCTTCGACGGAAGCTTAAACTTGTAAATCAGACGAAAATAGGGGTAAGCCAAACTACAGCTCAATAGGTGATAAACTTCATCAGCTGAGCATGCTCAAAACTAATACTGAACATATACATATACATATACATAAGCTTAACGAAATAGACCAGTAGATGTGGTAGAAATCATATAGAGGATGAAGCTTTCCCAAATTAGAAGAGAGATAGATCAGAACAAAAACTAAAGTTTGCCAAATCAGAGCAGAGAGACTGAGGCTGAGAAAACTGAATAGAAGTCTTAAAACAGAACATAGCAGACCATAGCACAGAGACTCAGAACAGAACGCTTAACAAAATAGAGGTGGGACCCTAGACACCAGTTGACACATCAGAAGGGCAATGCTATGGCCGTATGGATCCGAAGATCCCATACAAAAGCCGTAGAGACAGCTATGGACCCGTCGGTCACTAAACATCCAAGGGACCCTGAGAGACAGAGTAGAAGGGAACCCGAGGAGCAAAATAGAAGGAATTCCTAGGCAACACGCTGCGGGACAGCCAGACCCAACTATCCAAGGCTCGGAATCTAAACATCTAGGTCCCAAAACAGAAGCTTTACAAAAAATAGCAAAAGCCTTCAACGTAATAGATTAGAAGACAGAAGCTTATCAAACAGATCAGAAGTCTTAACAGAATAGAGGTCGTATAACGACTAACACATACGAAAGCCAAACAGAAAATAGAAGCTCAACGCTCTTTCAGAGCCAGACAGAGATCATAAACTTAACAAAGACTTTTAGAGCAAAATATTCATAATCATAAGCCAAAACACATCAAAACGGATAGTACTCAGCAAGAGGAACACGATGCCGCAAATGACGGTCAAAACGGAGCTAAAACGTAAAAGTTACGCAAAAACAGACCCGTGTCCGGACATGCATCCGGCCTTGCATGTCCGGACACACCGAAGACAGAAAACACAGACGTCCGGACATTTTTCCAGACTTACATGTCCAAAAAAACTCTGAGAAAAACTTACGCGGGTGTCCGAACTTGTGTCCGGGCTTGCAAGTTTGGACACAAGTTGAACTGCAAACCTAGAGTGAAATACCCAAACTAATAAAACATTGATTAAACATCTAATCAAATTAATTAAGGCCTAAACATGCCTTACAAGTCAATTGAGAACAACAGTGGTCAACACAAAGCAAGAATTGCACCCTTTGACTGTTTAGGGTAAATACATACCCAAATGAACTTCTTAGGACCAAAAATCTTGTCCTAAGCATATTAACACATAAAGGAACATACTACAATTATTGGACAACACTCCAACACAAAGAAAAAGCATTAACATGCTTAAAGGTCAAGTAGGGCAAAAATGTGCTCTAAGAAACCTTAAAGGTCTTATGACCTCTATTTGATATAAAATTGGATTCCTAAGATCAATTATCATGTAAGGAACACAATGAAACCGTTCTCAAAGAAAACCAATCTCAAAAACACCCTGTGACACAAAATGTGCACTAAAACACCTTAAATCACGTTTTTGTGTATGAGCTCTAAGATATTGACTTTTTGTCACTTTAAAGACTAGATTACATTCTTTATAAAATTATTGTGACATGATAGACTATATTATAAAGTCTAAATCAAAGTTTAAAAATAAAATCAAAATGGGTGATTTTGGGTGAATAGTACCCAAAAATACCATTTAATTACTTAGCTTTAACCATGGTCAAATGTCATCCATTGACTTGACCACCCATTGCCGCCCACATATGGCTGTCATACTCATCCATTATCCAACTTAAATATCTACTAATGAGTATCTAAAGACTATTCAATAAAGTAGTAACCTTACCTTATAAGCTTATTCTTTCTCTTTCCTCTCATTACCTTCCTTCCAGCCGACTCCAGCAGCCTCCACTCTCTCTTTTGCTTCTCCAAAACCATAAGAACGTACCAAGTTCAGAGGAGAACATCAATTGATCTAGGTAGCTTATTAAGCCATTTTATGTTCATTCTCTTCACTTTTCTTTCCTCTTTCCATGGAGCTAAGCTTCAACCATTTACATCCATGGTTCTAGGTTTTTTTGGAGGTTAAAAGGGTGATTCTCGGCTGTAACAAGGGAAGAAGGAGGAAGTTCTAATCTTGGTCTTTTAAGGTAAAAATGTGCTTTAAGCACTTATCTCTTCATTTCTTTCATTTCCGGTTGGAAAGCTTGATTCCTTAGGCTTGTTATCTTCTTCTTAACATTCTTATTCAGTTGGTGTATCAAGAGCTTCAAGGATAGCCAACCATCCGCCAAAAACACCATTTTGGCATCTTAATCAAGGTGAAAATTAGCCATCTACTAATCTGAGTTATACCGGTTTTAAACCTTGTATTAGTACTCTTTTGATGCTCTTTATCTCTCTGCAAATTTAGGCCGAAGATCAACCTTGCTTGCCTTGGTATTCTAAGGTAATTTTACCTTGAAAATATACATTAAACACTTCTAATGGTTAGATCTTATTTGGAGACTAATCATGCCTTAATTGCTGTTTGAAAACATGTAAATAAAGCTGTGGAAAATTTATCCCTAAGCATCCGTGGCTAAACAAGGCCTAATCTTGGCAAAATAAGGTATAAATCACTTAAACCTTCACTTGGTATATTAATATGTGCTTATACATATGTTTATATATATGCCGTGAGTAAACAAGGTATAAAAGGTCTTATTTAGACCTTAGGTGATTAAGGAATGGTTTGGTAAATTAATATAAGTAATTAAGTAACATAAAGGTCAAATTAAGACTTTATGTGGAAAATTGGTAATTAATGAAAAATACTAGGTGAGGCCGAGAGTTTAATGCATTTTTGGGCATTTATGTGTAATTTATTTTAGGCTAATGTTTGTAATAAGGCCATGTACTTTAGGCCATTTTATTTATGTATTTATAAGGTTTTAATTAAGTTTAGGTAATATATATATTAGTGGTTAAACCATAATTAAATTAAATTTGGGGGCCATATAATAATAAAGCCAAAAATTAGAGGTTAAAAGGATTTAAAATAAAAATTGTAAGATTTTATAAAGTTTTGGGGTTAAATGGTAATTTCTGGAAAATATGGGTACAAACCGTAATTAATGGGAATTGATGGTCAAGGAAATATTAAGGAGGTCAACCTTGACCATATGGTAGGTTTTGACCAAATTAGATAAGTTAAATAACTTATTTAAGGTTTTATAATAAGATAAGTATTTAATTGTAACATTTTTATAACATATGGGGTAAATATGTTATTACCGAAACTAAAGGGTGTATAATGGTATTATAAACACCCATGGGCTATTAGGAATATTTAGGAATTTATTAGGTTGATTTTGGAATTAAAATAAACTATATATGTATAATATTAGTTATTATGTCATTGTTACACTTTGGAATAGTAGATGGGGTGGAAATGTAATAACCGAGAACTATGGGTTAGTAATGATATTTATAACCCTTTGGTGGTGTTTGGTGAATTTTAGAATAATAAGAGTTTAATAAGATGTGTGTATAATATATAGTTTTAATGATATTATAAAACTATATGTTATAAATTGGGTCCAAATTGTAATTATATAAAGTTGGTGGGCTAAGAAATGAATTAGAACAAAACTTAGGTCTGTTTGGAAATTTGGAATATATATATAACTATAGGTTATATTTATATTAAGGTTTAAAATGTTATAATATATGATATATGTAACATTACATTACATATGTGGCCAAATTATAAATTTGGAAAGTTAAAGGGGCTGAAAAATAAATATGAACAAGACATGGTCCGTTCGGTTATTAAATAAAAATAACCATAGGTTATACCTTTTTATAAAGTTAAAAATGTTATATTATATGGTAAATATAACATGGTATAAATTATGGGGTGATTTTGTAAATAAATAAAACTATGGGTTATGGAAAGGAATAAGGTTTAATATGGATGCCATGGCAATAAAAATAGTTTTGTATAAAAACTATAGGTTATAAGTTAAAGCTGGGTTGCTATTCGCAGTACAAAATTACTAATCACCGCAATACAAAATTTTTTTAATTCATATTGACGTTGTACACATGTAATAATGTCGTGTTGTAACTCTTGTTTTTTTTTAAAAAATAATTTCTTGAGCGTAAACAGTAAAAAACACTCTGATTGTTACAAAACATTATAAACCCGTATAAAAGACGTGACACCCTTTTTAATCGCATTTAAACGTTATAATTGTGACTCCATATAAGTTAATGACATTTTATGTTGTGTTTGACTAAATTACAAACATTGTTACACTTTCAGAACGTTGTATTGAAATCGCAGTTGAAACCGTCAATTTCGAGTAAAAAACGCTCGTACTATATATAGTCTAACCTTCCTTGGATTATTCATTTCTCACTTACTCACTCTCTCTCCTCTATCTCTCTTCATTAAGAAGCTCTCTTCTGACTGCCGGAGCCGCCACCGGAGCCGCCGCCGGAGCCGCCACCCGCCGCCGCCAACCACCGCCGGAAAAATTTTCCGGTGAGTTTTTCAATTTTTTTTTGCAACTTATAGACTTGGGTATCCTGAGTATGAATTTGGTGTTAGTTTTTTGAAATTCAACATCATATGAGCTAGATCTAGCATGAAAAATTCGAAAATATTCAAAAAAAAAGAGAAGGCTGGGCGAGTAGCGCAGGTGCTCTCTTGCAACCAGGGCGAGTAGCGCCGCCGCTCTACCCGGAGAAAATCGAGGACCGCTGCTGCTCGATCTGGAGACGTGCGAGGATTAGGGCTGCTCGACCGGTGTGTGCGCGCGCCCGACGACGGAGGCGAGGAGCTGCGGTGCTCGACTCGACTGGAGGCGAGGAGTGCTAGTGCTCGCCATTGCTGGAGTCGAGGAGCAGCAGTACTCGACGGTAGAGAAGTAGAGGGGCGGCACTGTTCGCCCTGGTTGCAGGAGAGCACCTGCGCTGCTCGAGCCAGTTTTTTTTTTGAATTTTAATATTTTGAATGATTTTTAAATGTTTTAATTTGTTTATTTTTTAATTATAATATTGTGAATGATTTTTAATTGTTTTAATTTGTTTTTTTTTAATTCTAATAAATATTGTGAAAGATTTATAAATGTTTGAATTTTTTTTGAATTGTAATAATGTGAATGATATGATTATAAATGTTTGAATTTTATGTTATGAATGAGGAATATAACTGTGTGATATTCGTATGCTGTGATGGATCGTCTAAAAAAAGCAGTGAAACATGTATACACGAAGAGGAAGAATAAAGACCGGGGTACGGAGCAGCCTATGACGGCCTCGTACCGTCGTGGTGTACGTGCTCCTGGTGAAGGGCCGAGTAATCCTGCCCCCCACATGGAAGCAGCACGTCATTCATCGTTCCATCCGGGTCAATCTTTCAACGACCCGGCGTTTCAAGTACCTGCACCACCAATGGTAGCGGAGGATGACTCGGCGATGTACAATATACCGAGGAGACGCATGCCAGTGGCGTCATCATTCAGTAGTGCTTGGTCTGACAGATCACTGCACAACGCTAGCTACAACATCTCCGGCGAAGCAAGCCACCAGACTGCTCCGTTAGAAGCTCAGACGTCAGGCGGTGGTAGTTCATCACGTCCACCACGCCCATCACCCGCCCGTGCTGATGAGAACCATGTGATGACTGAGTGTTCGCCACATGCTGATGACGGTGGTCGTGGTGCTGATGATGAGGACTCACCCGACGTGGATAAGGAGCAGGATAATGAAGATGATGAAGTCATGGATAAGGAGGATGACACTGACGAGGAAGCAGCGCTAGCGATGGTTCCAGTCATTCCTACCTCTTGGAAGTTGACAGAGGTGCCAGTTCCTGGCGGTCCACTACTCACTAGTGTTATCACTAGCTTCGGGGGTCATGTAGCTCTTGACTTATGGACCTCGACTAAGGTATGTTCTCTATCTTCTCCTGTATTTGATCATTTAAATCATACAACGTTTTGTAAGTGTTGAATATTGGTCATTATATAGGATCGTGGGGTTTTGAGTTTCAAATCCCGTAGGGTGATGCTTACATGCTGGCCAAAAGATCAAGTTACCTGCAAAAGAGCAAGGAACATGCTTAAGTATTCTGGTATAGAGCACCTACAGGATATTATGATGCCATACAACAATATGTCCCTCATCAAAGCTTTTGTGGAGAGGTGGCAGCCTGATACAAACTCATTCCATATGCCGTTCGATGAGATGACGATTACCCTGCATGAGGTGTGGATGATACTGCAAATCCCCATCGTCGGTCGTCCATTGATAGGGGAGATGTCGAAGGAGGTAATGGCTGATTGTCTTGATTTTGGAGAAGAAGTTGAGACTATGACCGAGACACTATGGAATACCGGTGTTGTATCGATTGCGAGCTTGTTGCAGCACTGTAGGGATGAACCTGAAGACCCAATGAAGCAGGCATGTGGTTGGTTGTATCATTTATCGGTACCACCATATTAGCTGGAAAATCAAATGGTCGTCTGAGTCCACAGCTGTTCTCGTTAGTAGCTCCCATAAAGAAAGCTACCAAGCTTTATAAATATGCATGGGGAGCTGGTACTCTTGCATGGTTATATCGCCAGCTAGGGATAGCCTCTCGTGCCGCTCCAGTGAGGTAGCTGGTTCTATGTTACTTGAGGTATGTGTCCTAATGTGCATCTAGTATATGATAACTCACTGAGTATTAATAATTGGTACTGCTTAATCATTCTAGTTTTATATGCACAGTGCTGGATTTATGCGTACTTTCCTACATTAAGACCAGCGATTAGCCCAGACTGGCACTCTAATGATGATAGACCTTGGGCTCTAAGATGGGTGAGATCTACCTCTCAAGTGCAGGATCATCGTTCACTGCAAGGCTATCGTGAGCATCTAGATGATTTGACTGCTCTAAATGTAAGTGTTTGTAGTTGCTAGCACATTGAATCATTATTATTTTTGTCTTTCGTTGTTGGTTACATCTTACTATTAATGTTCATTGTAGATTGATTGGTTGCCCTACGGTCGGGATAATGTTAATGTTCATGGAGGGCGCACATGGTATAGAGGTAACATACAGGTTATGGGGTTGAATGAGCCATACTTGCCTGGGCATTGTCTGTGCCAATTTGGTTACATTCAGGGTATCCCTGAACCTCCTATTAGACCCAACCCAAGGTCTGAAAAAAGAGGAAAAACCCCACCCTACACCTGTGTATACCCCCCCATGTATAGTTTGTGGGAAAACACTCCTAAATTGCTGGTTCCAGGGTATACGCCCACAAATGCGCGGTTGCATGCTTGCGACCCACTCTACCTAGATTGGTACACCAAGCATACACACCCGAAGATCCTAAACCCTGAGAGTTATCAGACCACCCTGGTTCATCGTCCAGATCCGTGTCTAGTAAGTCATATTTTCATACTACTTCATCACATATCATTTTTATTTTTTATGTGTACTTACCTGACCAAGTGTGTTACAGCTACTGTCTTAGGCAAGTGAGCTTGCATGCCCGTACTACCAAGAGAATAATGCATGGGACTGGTCATATTATCGTCAGGGGATGCCAGAAGAAGAACAAAGGGCTGCAACTCATGGTCTTGAGGATGTGTTCAGCTCTTTATACATATGGGATAGTTACCAGCGCCAGCATGGTGCACCCTAGTGGTTGTCATCTTGGATTTGGATGTAATAAACTTTAGTATCATCTTGGAACTATTTGTTGTCTTCCATTTTTACTTGGTGTGTTAGACGCTAGTACAATTTGTGTGGTTGTAGTTTTTTTCTGGTGGACTTGGTGATGGTGGAATTATTGCAACAATGCTGGTGACCTTGTTGATGATCTGTTGGTTGATTTTGTGGAGGTTTTCAGAACCGATGGAGATAAGAAAAACAGGGGAGACTATGCCAAATTTTTTCTAGAAATGCATCGTTTCTGCAGTGCTTTAAAATCAGCAAGATTGTAGCTTGATGATTGGAGAGCAAGCACGTATATGTCACGAGAAAGTGAATAACTATCTAACATGTACCAAAGATTGTATATGTCACGAGAAATGAAATATATCAAAATGTAGAAATTCCTAAGAAAGAAAAGATGTGTGACCAGCTTCAATCTAAACTTCCCGGAATGCCTTTGTTTCTGTTGTGCTTGCTGCCTGAGAGAAAGAATTGTGATATTTATGGGCCTTGGCAGAAGAAGAATTTGGTGTCGTCACACAATGCATGGCTCCTTTCAAAGTTAACGATCAGTATTTGACAAATGTGCTTCTTAAGATCAATGCCAATCTGGATGGTCTAAATTATTTGTTGGTCGTTGAGTGTTCTCAGGAATGATAGTGTTGAAATGAAATATCTAACATGTACCAAAGATTGTATATGTCACGAGAAATGAAATATATCAAAATGTAGAAATTCCTAAGAAAGAGAAGTCCCCGAATTCAAATCTGATGAATCACATAATTAAAAGTGAATAACTATAACAACACGTTTATTCCACGTCCAAACATCTACCAAAGATTATAAATCCCGAAAAGTATGACAACACGAAAACTAACAAGATCAATTACGCAATAACCAATAACCTAATTATTTCCTAACCTTTGTCTCTCTATTCCCTGTGCTATTACATTACGTCGCATCTCATAAATTGGTTCTTGGTGTTGAAAATCATCATCATCGGGCTCAATAGGATCATAAATAACAAGTAATGGAATATGAGCGATGAAATAATTATACTCCATGTAATTCTCCATCATCCGGCGAACTGATGTATCATTTTGTACATAAATAAAAGTCCACTCGTAGTCGCCTTCCAGCCCCAAATACACCATGGTTGTTATGTTTATTCTACCGAGGAGGGACTGTAGTGCTCGAATTACTCGTCGTTGTAGATCACGGAGATTACTAGGATATGGCATAGTAACTTCTACGCGTCTGTGCCCCATTCTTTTATCAAATTGTGCTCCATGACGACCAAAAGTAGCTACATAATTAACGTGCAAACAGAAAGGAAACTCCATTTGATTTTGAGAGCGAAATGGGAATTAAGGTATGAAGAGTTCAAGCAAGATGTAATAAGACAGATTCTGAGAGCACAGGGTAAGGAATGAGTATGTTGGGACACTAATACCCTCTTTTATAATATTTGAGTAACGGTCACTAACATGTCCAACGGCTAGTTCAACGGCTACTGAAAGAAAACAGGGTTATATCATGAATTTTCCTTAAAAAGAATTCACCCCCACTATTCAAATTAGATTCTAGCCGAAGGAAGCGTACCAAACACACCATGGAGAAGTTGATGATCCGGTACAAAGTGAATTCAAAGTTACCATAGGTAATTACTTTTGTCAGGAAAGGTACACGTACCAGGTCATTGTGCACGTACCAGGTTACCGTTTGCAGTACAAAGTGTATTCAAAGTTACCATAGGTAATTACTTTTGTCAGGAAAGGTACACGTACCAGGTCACTGTGCACGTACCAGGTTACCGTTTGCAGTACAAAGTGAATTCAAAGTTACCATAGGTAATTACTTTTGTCAGGAAAGGTACACGTACCAGGTCACTGTGCACGTACCAGGTTACCGTTTACAGTACAAAGTGAATTCAAAGTTACCATAGGTAATTACTTTTGTCAGGAAAGGTACACGTACCAGGTCACTGTGCACGTACCAGGTTACCGTTTCCAGTACTTGTAACCTTGTGGCTAGTTCATGACCAACCTCTATATAAGGGATGCCTCCTCCATTTCATCTTCACACACTCACTCTCCATATTCTCGAAGCTCTCTATCTCCTCACTTTCTTCCAAAAATAATTTCGTAAAACTGTGCAAGCTCTCTAAACATGAGTCAATCTTCAGATTCCGATCATGAGTATGTTCCAGTATCAAGCCCAGTAAGTATTTAGTTTATTGTCTTTGTAAATCATATTCACACTAATATTTCATATTTCAATATTCATCTAACATTCTCTCGACCATATTATTGCAGGAAAGTGACTCAACCACTGATTCAGATTGGGATGAATTTGATGAAGACATTCCAGATCATAATGCAGAGATGGATGACTACATGAAACAGATGTATAATCGACCTTTGGTGGTGGATACAGGTTACTTATTTCAAACAAACCAGGCCTTTAGGAGTAAAGAAGAAGCGAAAGCTTGGGTAGATAGTGTTGGCCATCCCAACCATATCTACACCATAATTCAAAGTTCTCGGTCGGGCCAAGATTTCCACATAACATAGGAGAGTGATAAGTCAGGAATTTACCTATTTCTACAGGGTCTTTTTGATACCTAATTTGTTATCATTTACTGCTAAATTCCTGTCTTATGAGCATTTTTATGTTTCTTGTTGCAATTGTCTTCTTTTATGGTTTTTGTATGCTTTTTCAGGTTTTAATCTCAAAGAAACACATTCCTATCATTGTTGGAACACATGGCAAATCAAATAAGCTAAATGGAATCAAGAAATTCACCCTCGACCTAAATTCAAGCTTGGTCCGGGACTTGATGCTGGAGCTAAGTCCCGGACCACAATGTCGCTCAACTCTCGATTCAATTTCAGACATGGTCCGGGACTTCCTACATGGCCTAAGTCCCGGACCACACCATAGCAGAATTCTCGATTTGTTTTCAATAATGGTCCGGGATTTCAACCAGGGCCTAAGTCCCGGACCACAATTGCAGTATAAATCTCGCATCATTTTCAGGAACGGTCCGGGACTAGACACATGGCCTAAGTCCCGGACCACACAGACGGTGATATAGAACAATTTTTCAAAGCAAATGGTCCGGGACCTCTTCCACAGCCTAAGTCCCGGACTAAGTGGTTGAATCAACAGTCTGTAGCGCGCTCGCATTATGTTTTCTTCGTATTAAACAAACCGCCCATGCACTACCGATTTCCTTTCCAGCTTTGTCTTCCACACTCGTTTTGTCCCTTCCACTACTACTTTCCATCCTCATCTCCACTAATCCAATTATCTCCCCAAATCCAGCAAAATACCCACGTTAAACACCCACCATTCCACTTACAAATTCCAGCACCACTGTCTACCACCATGCTGCTTCTACTACGTACTCAACAAACAAGTTCTATAAATAGAACTCTCTTCCTCTCATTCGACACACTCTACAGAGAGAAATCACCACAACTCCATCTCATTCACTCTCACCTATCACTCCATCCATTTCCATCTCATATACCACGTTTCATTCATATCATCCACCTCATTATACACCTACATACATCCACAGGGGTCTGGAGTGCACAAAGCAGTTGAAGACTTCACCATCTTTTCTGGAGAAGGAGCAGAAGAAAGCACTGATCAGACACCGAGACTCCATTAAAGAGTCTTAAATCAGAGTTTTCTTCTCTTCCTCTTTAATGTTGTTTACACATTTTTTCAGTATTTTCATTTCCATGGCTGAGTAGTCTTTATAAATTTCGGTTTACTATGTAATCCAAATTCAAGGTTCCATTATCTTTGTGATTTACCATTTTAATAGATTAAAGTTTTGTTCCTTATTTATTCTTATAAATCTTGTGATCTGGCCAATTACTTGATTTTATCAGTTTATCTGCTTATAAGTGAGAACTGCGGTAGATAATAGACAACAGGAACAGCAACGGTTAATTTAGAGATGGTAATTCCTCTAGGATATTAACTGATCATTAAACTGGATTATTCTTAAAGCTGTTAGCAATTAGTAAATTTGTAACGAGAGTTAAGATTTATTAGCTGTTAACTAGATTCCACCGAGCGGGAGACCGAACGTGGAATATTTCAGATCTGGGATTTTAACCTAAATTTTGGTAAACACATTGAGAAAGGAACCGAAGAAATTGGAGGATTAGCAAACCGGAATTTCCCCTTTTTATTAAATCAAAAATATCATTATTTTGCTCACTGTCTTGCATTTTTTACCTTTGCTCTTATTTACATTTTTGTTTCGTACTGTAGTAATTAAACAAACAAAACCCCCTGTTACTGGAGTAAACCGATTCGTTAGTTTATTCTTAAATATTAATTAAACTAAAACACTGCCTCCCTTGGATTCGATAACCTGGAGGGACACTTCTAGGTTAACTTGCTATAATCGACCGGTATACTTGCCGTTAGGTTTTTACCCAACAAGTTAATGGCGCCGTTGCCGGGGAGGCACGGTTGCTTAGTTTAATTTTTATTTTGATTTTACTTTATGTTGTTTTTGTCCTTTTTAGTTTATCCTTGTTTTATTTTGTTCTTTTACAACTACATTACTGTCAGTTATCTGATTTTGGTTTATGGTTAAAACTCGTTCTGAAGGAAACCCTGAATTCGAAATTGAACCAGAGATAGACAGAGTAACAAGAAGGATTCGAAAAAAGTTAGTGCTGGATCCTCCAATTGAGCAGGAGGTGCTCCTAAAAGATTCACCAGCAGAGGAGATTGTTTCTGAGTTACTAGTTGAAGGAGAGATTCTAAACAACACCTCAGGAACCAATATGGAGAATTTGAATCCAGAGAGGCACATGAAGGATTATACCCGCCCAAGCGTCGAAGGGCTTATTTCACCAATAGTAATTCCTGCGTTGCCAACAGGAGTGCAGTGGCAGTTCAAGACGCACTATGTTACTATGGTCATGAACGCACCCCAGTTCAGCGGGACAATCACCGAAGATCCCAATGTCCATCTCACCACCTTCCTGAGATTGGTAGGAGCATGCTCTACACCAGCTTCACAAGAGGCTGCTAGATTGACTCTCTTCCCATTTTCCCTGAGGGACAGAGCTGCAGAATGGTTAAACTCATTAACACCCAACAGTATCACTACCTGGACGGAGTTAGCAAATGTATTCTTGGCGAAGTATTTCCCTCCTTCTCGAATGCTGACTATGAGAGGAGAGATTACCAACTTCAAGCAGTTCACCGGTGAGCCATTATCTAAGGCTTGGGAGCGTTTCAAAGGGATTGTGCGCAGAGTACCACACCATGGCTTGGGAGAGGAGGTAATTCTGCAGTCCTTTTACAAAGATTTAGATCATTCAAGCCGTTTGTTGGTAGACACTTGTGCAGGAGGAATCCTCATGGAGTTACCAATAGCTAGAATCAAGGAACTATTGGAGACCATCGCCAATGCATCCAATCAGTGGGGAGGTGCGAGAACCGGAGAAGCTGCACCGAAGAAAACTGCTGGAGTTTATGAAGTGGACTCGAGTACTTTTCTGGCTGCCAAAATAGAAGCGATGTCAAAACAGTTTGAGCGTATGTGTGTAGCGATGAACCCACAGTCAAATGCAGCAGCATCTCCTGAAGTTTACCCACCTTGTGAATACTGTGGTAGAAGCTCAAACTTGTGTCAGTGTACATCTCCACCAAGTGAAGAGGTAAATTCCCTAGGGAACAGACAAGGAAATTTCTATAACAACCAAAGCAATCAGGGATATCAGCAGCAAAGATTTCAGAACAACAACTACAATCAGAAGGCACCACAACAATATAATCAGTCCTATCAGAGACCCCCTCAAAACCAACAGCTACAAAGTCAAGGAGCTAGTAGTTCCTCAAACTTGGAAGCCATGATGAGCGAATTCATCACATCAACAAAAGCCAGATTCAATGAGCAAGATGAAATCAACAACAACCAAAAGGCATTCATGCAAGAACAAAAGGCTTACAATAAACGAATGGAAACTCAATTGGCTCAAATTAGTCAGAAGCTTTCAGAAAGACCTGCAGGGTCTTTGCCTAGTCAACCAGAGATGAATCCAAGAGAGTATGCTAAAGCTGTTTTTACTGTGGAAGAAGATACCCCACTTGTCGTTGCAGTTTTACCTGTTCAACAAGAGGTTAAGGACTCCATTAAAGTTTTTGAAAAGCCCAAGGAGATAGAGTCTCCTGAAACTCAACCTTCTTACTCTTCTGTTTCCAATCGCAAATTTGAAGAACCTATTCCTTTTCCCGACAGGTTAAAGAAAAGGGATCTTGATGAACAGCTTGGAAAATTTCTTAAAATTTTTAAGAAATCAACTAAAGATATTCCTTTTTCTGATATGCTTAAGTTAATGCCAAATTATGCTACACTGGTGGATGATATCTTGGCTAACAAATGTCCTTTGCAGGAAAAGGAAACAGCGAAGAAGGTAACTACTAGGAGTGGTAAAGGTAAAGCTACTGAGCCTGAGGTGAGCATAGAGCAACCGGTGCTGGAGAATGAGCGGAATTATGAAGTTACCAAATCTACTTCACCTACATCACCTACAGTTGAAGTTGCTCCTCCAGTTCCATTTCCAAACAGAACCAAGCGTTCCAAGGAGGATAGTGAGTTTGATAAGTTTCTTACTTTACTTCGGCAACTATCTGTTGATATCCCCTTTGTGGATTAGTTGCGAAGGTGCCTAACTATGCCAAGTATTTAAGGAAGCTTTTATCTAATAAGGCAAAGTTAGTTGAGACAGGAACTATTCAGCTCATAGAGACTTGTTCAGTGATCATACAGAAGCGCTTACCAGAAAAATGCAAAGATCCTAGAAGCTTCACAATTCCATGTAGAATAGGAGACATTGACTTCGACCACTGTCTTGCTGATTTAGGAGCGTCGATTAGTCTCATGCCGTACGCTTTATTTGAAAAGCTTGGAATTGGAGACTTACAGCCTACACGAATGACGCTTCAGCTAGCAGATCGCTCAATGGTTTATCCCTGTGGAATTGCAAAGGATGTAATGGTTAAGGTGGAGCATCTGTATTTCCCTTGCGACTTTGTCATACTCGACATGGCTGCAGATCCAACGGTCCCTATTATCTTTGGAAGACCCTTCCTAGCAACAGCCGATGCTCGAATCGAAGTTGCTCATGGTACGATCACTTTGAATGCAGAGGGGGAGAAGCTACTGTTTTATGCTGGTAGGTCTTCGAAAAATGTTTTGGAAGCTTCTCGGATTTCGTGTCACCAAGTTTCAAAGACGGCTCAATCTTCTGGAATCTCTTAAAAGAACAAAACCAAGGTCTAGCCAAAGACCGAAAAGACGGGCAGCTCATTGGGAGGCAACCCAATCGATCTCTTTTCTTTTATCTTCTTGTTTTTCGTTTTAATTCACGTTTTTACTTGTTCTAATTCTTTTGCCAGCAATTTTTCTTTAGTTGATTTTGTTAAAGTGTAGGTTTGGTGAAGGAAGAAAAACAGAGTGCTAGGAAGCATACTTTCGGTGGATTCACAGGGGGTGGTTCGGGACCTGTTACGGGACTTAAGTCCCGGACCAGAGGAGCAGCCAATTCTCGAAACAAAAATAGAGGTGGTCCGGGATTTCAACCATACCCTAAGTCCCGGACCGCATTCAAAGGAAATTCTCGAAACAAAACTAAGGGTGGTCCGGGACCTCAAACCCAGCCTAAGTCCCGGACCACATGTGATGAAAACTCTCGGACCGATTTATACCTTGGTCCGGGACTTTAACCATACCCTAGGTCCCAGACCATTTATAGCTGTTAAAAAAAAAATTCTCCAGAAAACGCGTCGTCTTCAACCTCCGCTCCCCCAACCCTAACCCGTACTCATCCCGGTCGATTACTACTAACTAGCCATCCTCGCCATTTTCGCTACCGCCTTCGCCACCCAAAACACGCACCTGCGACCACCACCACACACCAACGCCGTCGACCACGCTTCGACCATCCACGCTTCACATCACCATTCTCGCCTCGCCTCACATCTCCTCACACCACACCTTCGACATCGGCATCCTTTGTTGTCGCTCTCCATTCACCCACTCCAGCACACCCGTCGCCACACCTCACACCACTGTTATCACCACCGCTCACACCCGCATATCATCACCCATCGCCATCTTCACGTCAGACCACACCCATCGTCATTCAGCGCCATCTCACTATCGCCACTCACGCCTCACCAGAATCGCTCCACCTTCACCACCACTCTCAAACACCAAGCACCACCACCGCTTCCAACCTCGCCCAACCACAAACATCAACCCAACACCAAATTCACTCCATTTACCCAAACCAAACACACCCTTTACCACGCCCGTAATCAAATAATATCGACATGGCCCCAAAACGAGCAAGACGTGCTTCCATAGCAGGTGCCTCCTCTTCAGACGATGCACCTGAAATACCCCAAACCTAAGTATGCTAAGTAAACATCAAGATATGATGTAGTAAGGCTAGAATATGCCTTATAAGGATTGGTAGACAACTTTAACCAAGGAAAAAAGAAAGTGCCTTAAAGGCAATCAGGGCAAAAACGTGCTCTAAGCTTGGAGAGACTTGGGTGAGTACCCAAATATCATGAAAAGACCTTAGTAATATCCTAATGGTCATTTTAAATCAATTAGCAAAGAAAACCAAGCTTGAAAACAAGTTAAAACACAAAATGTGCTTTAAGAAGTCTTAAAGCACATTTTTGAGAAATTGTCTTAGAATTGAGTTTTGAGTGGCTAAATGTCCATCATTACTCTTTAATCAACATGTGTACTAATTATATCACATTAGGAGGTCTAAATCAATGGGAAATCAAAAATTTCCCGATTATGTGCCTTGTTTAGTGAATAGTAACTATTTAGTGCTAGTTTTGACTTAAGTCAACCTTAATTAGCTAAATGGCCAAACAAGGCCTTATGTATGTTAAATACTTAGAGGGGGCCGGTTTTTATGTGGGGAGTCACCACATGAGTCATCAAATGAGAAAGGAAAAAGAAGAGATAAGTAAAGAAGTTACTATTTGCTTTATTAAAGCAAATATCTTATATTAGCTCACTTCTCTCCTTTATTCTCCATTTCTCTCCTTCACCCACGGTTTCTTCTTCTTCTCTCTGTTCCAAAACCGAGAGTGTTGCTTCCCCATGGTTCTCCATCTTCAATCACTTGCCAAATACAACTCCAAGCTCCAAATCCAAAACAAATTGCATATTTGTCTTAGTTAGGTCAAGACCTATCTTTCTATCTTTTCAAATCTTTCAAAGCTCCATTTTGGTGCCATGAGAAAACTCCATTGATGGAGGAAAATCAAGTTTGAAGAGCTCATTAGCTTCTCCATTCTCTTAAGGTAAAGAAAATGTAAGAAAAACCATGTTTCCATCATTTCTTGTACATGGCCGAAAATTCCTTCTCATGGGGCTATGTTTTTTATGCCTTGTTCTAGCTTGATTTATTCACCAAGGACTAGTGGAGGTCCTATTTCATTCAATGCCAAAGTCTACCTTGAGACTTCAAAGGTAATCATCCACTTTTATGCCTTAGAACACATTTCTAACCTAGGTTTTCATTCCTTGAGGTTAGTGCATTTTTTGGTACTCATAAGAGTCCTTAAATATCGATTAGAACATTGGCAAAAGGAATTTAAGTGGTGGCCGAAATCTATGCAAGAAGAAGGTCTAAGGAGGAGATTAAGATAAGCTTGAGAAAACAAGGTAAAATGCTTACCTAATGGTAGTTTAAGATTAAGGCATGAGTTTTAGATAAGTACCAATGTAGCTTAGAGCTTACATTGTGTATTGGGTTATATAACCTAAGAAAAAGAACTTAAACAAGCTTGAGAACTTGTGACTAAGGAGCCAAAGGAAATGAGTTAGTAATATAAGTTTAAGATGAGTTTTAAGAACACTATAACCACTATGAGATTGATGAGTGTATTTGCAGGTTGGAAGCTTTTATATGTGGGAAATTCAGTGTTTAAGTTTAAGTCATTTAAGGGCCTAAGAGCCATGTCATTTAAGAGCCTTAGTGCTATGCAATTTAAGATTATTGCAATATATTGAGTATGATGTGAATAAGTTGAATTGGGTGAGAAAATAAGATGAGAAAGGACTTGGTGTCTGTGAGATTATTGGGTGAAAAAAACAATGCATTTGGGCATGAGAATATACTAGAGGAGCTATGGCGAAATTGAGTAGAAAATAAGTGTTTAGGTGATGGTGGTGAATTAATATGACCTAGGATTTACTAGGAGTCATTATGAAGAATTTGAGTGGAAATGAGTTAACTAAGGAGTTCTTGAGGATGAGAATGACCTAGAATGGTCTATGAGGAAGTTAGAGTTTAGATGGGTATATTGAACACACCAAAGTCATGGTGTGAGGAGTGGTAAGACTTGTGCAAGAATCTGGAGGAAAGGTGTATAATGCTTTAAGGTGATTTAGGTATGAACTAGAGAGTAAAACAATGAGAGTTTTGAGAACCGTGTGTAAGGGTGATGATGCTAGTAGTGGACTAATGAGGTTTAGTTTAGATGTTAATGAGTGGACTTAGGTGATGGAAGAGAAAGGTGTGAGAGAATGTTGTCAAATGTCAAGGTAAATGGAGGGTAGTGTTTAAGGTGTTCTAAGGAGATTATATGACTAAGGATGTTCTAGGAAACGGTAGGTGTTGTTTTGGTGAGAATGATTAAACTATGGAGTTCTTGAGTACTAGGAAGACCTAGGGATGTCCAGAGGGACTAAGGGTTACAATGGTGAATTTAAGGCACCAAAACCATGGTTAAGGAAGCTAGGAAGCTTGTACAAGTTCGAAGGAAAAATAAGGTATAATGACTTGTGAAGATGTAAGCGTGTACTAGATTACATATAGCTTTGAGAAGCTTGAGCAAAGCAAACGGATATGCATAAGATGCTTGGGAGATGACGTTAAGGTGATGAAGAAACACCTTGGTATAATGGTTACATAGGCATGAGATGCCATTTAGAAACCTGAGGATAAAACATAATAGATGTTAGGGATTTTGGTAAGAGTTGAGTAAGAGTTTAAAGATAAGGAAAATGGGTGTTTGGGCACGTCCGAACTTACGTCCGAACTTGGACGTTCGGACATGCCCTGGAGCGCGTAAGTCTTCTGAACTTCGACTGGCGTCCGAACTACCCGTCCGAACATAGAAGTTCGGACACGTCTATTTCTATTTTCTGGTTTGGCCTCGAACAACGTCCGAACTTTGGAAGTCCGGACGCATGTTCGGACATTCGACAATCTGCACCCTTAGAGTCTTGAACAGTGTCCGAACTTGGGAAGTCCGGACACAAGTTCGGACAAGGTGCTGTATTGACCAAAAACTTTGTTTAAGGTTGGGAAATGATGGGGAATATTAAGTAATGATGATATAAGGTTGTTTAAGACATGTTTGGTGAGTAACAATGATAATTAAGTGGATGAATAAGTATAAGTTATGAGGAGAAGTGATTCACTTAAGACTAAGTTTATAAGAACTTAAGTGGTGTAAGATGGGGATCATTAGTGACTAAGTGAGTTAAGTAAGTTAGCTTTATTGGAAAGGTAATTAACAACCTAAAATTGAATGAATGTTTTAGGGTTTGAGAATTTGGACTCCAGAGGAGAAGTAAGCAACCGAACGACCAACGGTGAACGGTACAGTTCTCTTGTGACCTGCTTGCTAACGAGGTGTCCCTCGGCTTGTGTGCTATTTGTTTTGTGTGCTCACTAAACAAGATAAAGCATGCAACCGGAACATATTTATATATTGTATTGTTGTGTGATGTTTGAAAACTAACACAACATACCGTGAGAACTTACTAACCAATGTTTAGTAAGGAATTGAGTGAGACTAAGGAACGCCCCCTAATAAGGGACGATATAAACCGAAAGAGGTTAACCAACAAACATGGTCTTGAGACTACTACTAACTGGAACATGAGTGAGGAAACCCGGGACCGATCTCCGGTCATGCATGCTAAGGAAAGGGGGTCGGTATCTATAGCAGATTCGACTTCCGATTAAGGACTAGTCCTCGGACTAGTAGCCTTGGGTCGGTTGACCGGCTCGGCTACATTGGACATCCAGTCCAAGGTAGGTGGCTTTAAGATGGCGTGGGGGGATCAAGCCTAC
Source organism: Limonium bicolor (assembly GCA_023374045.1). NCBI lineage: Eukaryota > Viridiplantae > Streptophyta > Magnoliopsida > Caryophyllales > Plumbaginaceae > Limonium > Limonium bicolor. The sequence continues at coordinate 114,000,515 of CM041779.1, read as the reverse complement.
ATCCCCAACAATTTAAGAATGTTATTTATTGCTGGTAAGTGTCCTGCTGCTGGCTAGGGTTAACCAAGCCCTACAAAATAAACAACGAACTAAGGGCTAACCTGTTCCCAATGAGAGAACGGTTGGCATACTTAAGTTAAGATTAAGATAAGTTACAATCATTCCTTTTTAAAGGATGATTTGTATTGTTAAGATTAAGATTAAGTTAAGATTAAGGTTAAGTTAAGGTTAAGATGAGTTGCAACCATTCCTCTTTAAAGGATGGTTTGTATAATTAAGATTAAGATAAGTGACATCCACTCCTTATTAAAGGATGGTTGTTTCTAAGATTAAGATAAGACTAAGATTGAGGTGAGATAAGGTTGGACTAAGATTAAGAGGGAACATTACTTAAGGAGTTAAATAATTAACTCTCTAATTAAGGGAACGCATTTAAGTCGTTCATTGTGTGTGAACTTGATTGTTCATATCTGAGTTGTTGTTTACTGCACTTACTATTATATTGTGCATCCAATCAACCTCCATGCTATCGACAATTAGTCGTCGTAGCCACGTTAGCTTGGGGGCCATGAGGGGATCGTACCAGCATTCGTGCTGACCCCCTTTGGGGGCTGTTTTTACTACACAGGTACATCAGAAGGCGGCCGTCGCAAGAGTAAGAAGAGGGTACAAGTGTTAAGGATTAAGTGTGACCTACGAGTTGTGCATGTACACTCGTATGGCAATTGAGTTAGTAAGATGTATAGGTTGTGAGAGGATTGTAAGAAGGTTATGTAAATGGTTAAGGTTGTTAGACTAATGTTCGGTATATTCTGTAGTCAGACCGTGGCAAGGTCCTGGATTGTAAAGAATTCCGCTGTGACATGTTTATATATACTGTTAAGTTGCGAGACCACATTGGATTGAGTTGGGGTGTTACAAAAAGTGGTATCAGAGCGTAGTTACGCTCTGAAGACAAGAAATACCGAACTTAGGGAATGATGAGGTTGAGATTGAGTTATGGGTTAAGGGTTGAGAGATAGAGTGTGAGGTGCGTTAGCCAGGACTCCCCGGTGTTTACCGGATATCCATAGTACCTAGGCCCGCCCTCCACATCCCTAACCCTAAATGTGTGGAACAAACGCCAGAGAGAAGAAAGCCTTCTCTTACTCGGGGAAACCCGATCTGCCAGTTAGCTAACAGTAAGCAATACGAGAAGCATCTTGTTGCATAACAGTTAAGGAGAACTGAGAGATTTTTAATGGAGCGCAACAGAGAAACAGGCGCTACCTATGGAATTCTATCAATAAGGGAACGGAAATTACCGGCAACATGGGTCGACATGCTACGCAGTCGAAATAACCCGCGATACCAATGGTAAGGAAAGCACTACGGGTGCAATAGAAAGGAAAAAGGGAAACGACATGAGTACCGGACAGTGGTCTGAAGGAGCATAACAGTATGATAATACAGAGCATGAGGATTGAGATTACTGGGAGGTCCAGTTAAGAACCGGGAACTCCAAACCCCATACAATGAAAAAGGTTGCAAACCTGCCCGACATAACGCGGACAACGGTGGAAACACATATAAATTGTATACCGAAATAGGACTACGATGTAGTGCCTAAAGGAGAATCATTACTTAGTAACCACAACAAGATGTGTGGAGACAATAGCGAGCATTAAGACATAAGAAAATATTAAGGGGTTCTCTTAGAAAGAGGAACGCCCTGATAAATGACAGTACTGTCAACAACAAGGAAACTGCCCGATGGTCGGTTATCCAAAATAAGAGATTATAGAAGGAGTCCCGAGTACTACCAATTACATGGAAATTAGAAGGGAGTATCACTACCAATGTACCTTGTACCAATAGCCCATCCTGCATGGCGCACTTGTCATAGCAAGTGCTACCACGGTTAAGCCACACGAAAAGCCATCAAGACGAAATAGGAGAACGCTACAGTTGTAACACATAATAGCACCGGATTGTAAAACCATAAGAACAGAAAAATAAGACCTTGGAAAGGCCCGACGGCCTGACCATGATGAGATGAGGTGACACACCAGTCAGCCGGGAGCGGAACTCAGACAAAGTACTAAACCATATAAATATTTGCAACGGTATGACCTACTACAACAACAACCGACAGTGTGGTCAAAACACCAAACCCGGATCTCAAGGAGGAACCTAAGAGATCGCTCAATAATTCGAGCAAAAGCACTATGTAAGTAACAACATACATGGAATGTGTCAAGAGATACAATAAAGGCAGTCGACTGAATGACTTACAACGAAAATGGGATAAGACTCCCAGAGTGACCATTAAGGATACCAATAACAACATTCTTCAATGAAGATGTTGGACGACCCAGAAAACAAGGACAAAAGAAATAAACGTAAGCTATAACCTACTAAGGATTAAAGTCGTACAACCCTGGAAAAGGAAAGCTCAGAGGACTACCCCCACAGAGCGGGCATAGTCGAGCCGAAAAACTGATGAATGACAGTTAACACTGTTGTTTGACTCATTAACACCCAAGTATGATTGATCATCAAAGGGTGGCGTAATCAACAGAAGTTGAACGAAGCGTTGAGATGGAAGAATAAGACGACAGGATGATGTCCAACTTGGACACCGTAAGGCAACCGCCTAATACGAACCTAACCTTGACTATTAAAAGACATAAGTTTAGTAAAATGACAGTATTGTCAAAGGCATTGAGTAACCTCAGATCACCTGAACAACTTCCCTAGCAGGAAGCAGGATGCAGCAACTTATCATGAAACCCGATACTACATTTAGTATGTAACCTAATGATTGATGGTGTTCCAAGGGACCAGAAGTTTATGAGGATAACCTACGGATGAGTAAGAGCACAAATAATGAACTGAGACATTAAGCACTAAGAGCCTACGAGCCAAGGATGTTAACCACATCAGAGCCCGAGGCGCGGTAAGTTATAAGAGAGCTTGTTTAAGCCATGAAGGGACTACAATTTGTAGATATGAATGATTACCAAACCTATAACTTAGATTGGGAAGAACATTACCAAGAAAGGGTACCAGTGAGAATATTGAGATAATGCTAAGGACAGGAGCGGAGCACGAACCATGCCTTTTTAGGGTGGGGATACCTCTCCTTGATGTGAGGCCATGAGTGGGAATGAACCCCTAAAAAGGGCTTTCACATATTAGAGATAAAACACACTTTATTTAGAAAATGGAAACTATGAACCTTGAGATTACCTTAGAACATACCAGATACACTTGAGTAATAAGGAAGGTTGCACAGATAGACCCCATATCCAACACCCAGGATGTAAGAATTAGTATGGGCAGAGATAAACATTGTGACTGCACATTATGGCACGTCAATTAATCAATGCTCAGGAGAGCTTGTGATTCAGTGAATGACTTCTTCAGTAACCAGTTAAACTACATGGTAGATAACATCACTAAGGATGAAAGAAAGCGAAAGAAATTAGCCTACTTACGAATCTGAGAATGGAGCATAACATCTTCATATCAAGAGTCAGCTATTTTACAACACGGTACGACAACCGCCAATACCGGAATGAGAGAACTCCCAGTGTGTTTACACCAAGAAGGGATTGAGTATAAGGTAAGACATTAGAATAAGTGAGTAAGAGGTTGCACCATTAATGGGCAACATGGTAAAGGCCAACTACCACGGTAGTAGTGGTCGTGAGTACAATAGTTAGATAAGTGGATTAAGTCATGGAGCGCGGTAAGGCGACCATTATGTATGAGCCGTCAAATATTGACACTGAGGCAATTAGATTTATGAGTTAAGACCAGCATAAGTAAGAAAATAAGATGGAAGACGAACTGAGCATTGATGCCAGTAGTCTGGACATGATTTGGTAAGATTACACTGGAAGTGCTTTCCTAGTAGAATGAATATGAGAAACAAGATAAGAGGCTCTACGGAAAGAGACCTCAGATATTAAGTGACCGAATCAATACGGAGTACAGGAAGGAGCTAGAGCATACCATACCCAAGAACACAGTAAATGGACTTCCCTTGATTAACTTCAAGAAGAACAATAAATGTTATTATGGAACGATGAAAGAGGAGATCGACAACAGAATACTTCATAATTAGCAATAGCTAAACGTGTGACGGACACTATGAGTTTACTAAAACGAGACGTGGGACGACTGCACCCCACAGGGGCTTGCAGGCCTAACACGCTCATTTATGAGTTAGTTGGGTAAGTAGTAATGTACCAGTAAGGTACCCCATGCATGTGAACGAGTGGTGTAAGGAACACGGGAAGTAGTCGACTTCGTACCACCGACAACGACGCAAGACCAGACAAGAGCAGCTACTACCACAAACAGTCGAAGAGAAGAGCTCAGTTGAACCAGCAACACAGAGGAACCAGAGAACAAATAATTAAGGACTATGAAGTGCGAAGAGCACGGATTGTTAAGTACAGACATTGAACATGCCTTAAGTTGTAAGGGATTAAGACTGTAAAGCGCATTATGCACTAAACAGTAGTTTCAGACTAAGAATCATCCTCAGACCAAAGGTCAGTTGGGGAGAACAATTTAGACATTCGAGAAAATACTAAGAGTATGAGCGTAAGATTTCAAGGAGAATGGATAGACGAGTTACAACTCATTAAGGCCGTGTATATAAAGATAACACGTGTCCATTGAGACAATTAGGCCTAAGATTATCAGAGTGGTGCAGCGGAAGCTAGCAGATCACTACCTTTGAGATTAGACCAAACTAAGTTAAGGAAACGGTATAAGTACCGTTAAGAATCCTCGATAAAGAGACTAAGTCATTTCTGATCGAATTAAAAATAAGATAGATGACGTGAAAGCTAGAATGCTTGGTGAGAATTAGACATCTTGAACTTATGTTCAAAGATGATGTAACGCTGATTACGTGGGCGTAATCCATTTTAAGGGGGGTAGAGCGAAAACCGCTTAGCGTATGTTTGTGTACTGAGTACATAAACTATGGTGTGCATAGCACAAAATAATTTGAGAATATGTTTTACATAAACATTTTGAGATAAATCATGGTTATTGCACACAGAAGATGTGAATACCATACATATTAAGTACCTATCTTGTTAACTCCGGTGTGAGTACAAGTTAAGAGAATTAAGGAAGAGGATCAAGGAAACTCAAGAAATAAGAATATATGAGTTATGAGTCGATATGAGACTATGTGTGAGATAAGAATAAGATAACACTATGAGATATTATTTGATATGAGCATGAGGAAGGAAGCAGTAATGCTATGAGATATAAGATGGTGAGGGTTGGTATGGGACGTTATAGAACTTAGTAGGAATTTAAGTCTGAGGTAATTACTCAGAGATGAATTGGGAATGCTTGATGGAATGAGTTCACACCTTGGAGATGTATTGATTATGATTAGAAAACTAAAAAGATAGAAAATTGGACATGAGTGAATTTTGGATGTTTGAAAATGACGTGGGAGGTGGAACTTGATTTTCTAGGGATCAAGGGAAACGAACACAAATTGGGATGGAAGGATAGTTCTACACTGATGCTGATCACATCAGGGTTGGATGATTCCTGAAACTCCCTACCAGTGGTCACAATTAAATCACACTAAGGATAGAGACCTTAGGATAAATGAAATTGGAGTTGCTTGTATTTTTAATTAGAGGAATTATTCCTCACATGACCTCGTAAAAAGGATTACCTTTTTACTGAGTCTCGCCCATGAAGTCGAGGACGCACGAGCCTTTGTCTTCGGACCGTGACATGGGGAGGCAGCGTGTTTTGTATTCTGGCCCATGGTGACGAGGACGAATGAGCCATTGTCTACGGACCGGTGACATGGAGAATACTTGGAAGTTATGTGAATGTTTTAATCATCAAAAGGAATAAAAAGAATTTTGAGTGCTATACATGCGTGAGCATGTTGTGTGATATTTAAGAATAAGCATATGGTGGACTTAAGGATTCAATGAGATTAAGTATACATAAGAATGATCTATACGATCTGAGGAATGAGGTAATACATGTATTCTAATAAGATAAGATGCATGGGAACTTTAGGGACAAAGTTCTTTTAAGGGGGGTAGATTGAAATACCCCAAACCTAAGTATGCTAAGTAAACATCAAGATATGATGTAGTAAGGCTAGAATATGCCTTAGAAGGATTGGTAGACAACTTTAACCAAGGAAAACACAAGAAAGTGCCTTAAAGGCAATCAGGGCAAAAACGTGCTCTAAGCTTGGAGAGACTTGGGTGAGTACCCAAATATCATGAAAAGACCTTAGTAATATCCTAATGGTCATTTTAAATCAATTAGCAAAGAAAACCAAGCTTGAAAACAAGTTAAAACACAAAATGTGCTTTAAGAAGTCTTAAAGCACATTTTTGAGAAATTGTCTTAGAATTGAGTTTTGAGTGGCTAAATGTCCATCATTACTCGTTAATCAACATGTGTACTAATTAGTATCACATTAGAAGGTCTAAATCAATGGGAAATCAAAAATTTCCCGATTATGTGCCTTGTTTAGTGAATAGTAACTATTTAGTGCTAGTTTTGACTTAAGTCAACCTTAATTAGCTAAATGGCCAAACAAGGCCTTATGTATGTTAAATACTTAGAGGGGGCCGGTTTTTATGTGGGGAGTCACCACATGAGTCATCAAATGAGAAAGGAAAAGAAGAGATAAGTAAAGAAGTTACTATTTGCTTTATTAAAGCAAATATCTTATATTAGCTCACTTCTCTCCTTTATTCTCCATTTCTCTCCTTCACCCACGGTTTTTCTTCTTCTCTCTGTTCCAAAACCGAGAGTGTTGCTTCCCCATGGTTCTCCATCTTCAATCACTTGCCAAATACAACTCCAAGCTCCAAATCCAAAACAAATTGCATATTTGTCTTAGTTAGGTCAAGACCTATCTTTCTATCTTTTCAAATCTTTCAAAGCTCCATTTTGGTGCCATGAGAAAACTCCATTGATGGAGGAAAATCAAGTTTGAAGAGCTCATTAGATTCTCCATTCTCTTAAGGTAAAGAAAATGTAAGAAAAACCATGTTTCCATCATTTCTTGTACATGGCCGAAAATTCCTTCTCATGGGGCTATGTTTTTTATGCCTTGTTCTAGCTTGATTTATTCACCAAGGACTAGTGGAGGTCCTATTTCATTCAATACCAAAGTCTACCTTGAGACTTCAAAGGTAATCATCCACTTTTATGCCTTAGAACACATTTCTAACCTAGGTTTTCATTCCTTGAGGTTAGTGCATTGTTTGGTACTCATAAGAGTCCTTAAATATCGATTAGAACATTGGCAAAAGGAATTTAAGTGGTGGCCGAAATCTATGCAAGAAGAAGGTCTAAGGAGGAGATTAAGATAAGCTTGAGAAAACAAGGTAAAATGCTTACCTAATGGTAGTTTAAGATTAAGGCATGCGTTTTAGATAAGTACCAATGTAGCTTAGAGCTTACATTGTGTATTGGGTTATATAACCTAAGAAAAAGAACTTAAACAAGCTTGAGAACTTGTGACTAAGGAGCCAAAGGAAATGAGTTAGTAATATAAGTTTAAGATGAGTTTTAAGAACACTATAACCACTATGAGATTGATGAGTGTATTTGCAGGTTGGAAGCTTTTATATGTGGGAAATTCAGTGTTTAAGTTTAAGTCATTTAAGGGCCTAAGAGCCATGTCATTTAAGAGCCTTAGTGCTATGCAATTTAAGATTATTGCAATATTGAGTATGATGTGAATAAGTTGAATTGGGTGAGAAAATAAGATGAGAAAGGACTTGGTGTGTGTGAGATTATTGGGTGAGAAAAACAATGCATTTGGGCATGAGAATATACTAGAGGAGCTATGGCGAAATTGAGTAGAAAATAAGTGTTTAGGTGATGGTGGTGAATTAATATGACCTAGGATTTACTAGGAGTCATTATGAAGAATTTGAGTGGAAATGAGTTAACTAAGGAGTTCTTGAGGATGAGAATGACCTAGAATGGTCTATGAGGAAGTTAGAGTTTAGATGGGTATATTGAACACACCAAAGTCATGGTGTGAGGAGTGGTAAGACTTGTGCAAGAATCTGGAGGAAAGGTGTATAATGCTTTAAGGTGATTTAGGTATAAACTAGAGAGTAAAACAATGAGAGTTTTGAGAACCGTGTGTAAGGGTGATGATGCTAGTAGTGGACTAATGAGGTTTAGTTTAGATGTTAATGAGTGGACTTAGGTGATGGAAGAGAAAGGTGTGAGAGAATGTTGTCAAATGTCAAGGTAAATGGAGGGTAGTGTTTAAGGTGTTCTAAGGAGATTATATGACTAATGATGTTCTAGGAAACGGTAGGTGTTGTTTTGGTGAGAATGATTAAACTATGGAGTTCTTGAGTACTAGGAAGACCTAGGGATGTCCAGAGGGACTAAGGGTTACAATGGTGAATTTAAGGCACCAAAACCATGGTTAAGGAAGCTAGGAAGCTTGTACAAGTTCGAAGGAAAAATAAGGTATAATGACTTGTGAAGATGTAAGCGTGTGCTAGATTACATATAGCTTTGAGAAGCTTGAGCAAAGCAAACGGATATGCATAAGATGCTTGGGAGATGACGTTAAGGTGATGAAGAAACACCTTGGTATAATGGTTACATAGGCATGAGATGCCATTTAGAAACCTGAGGATAAAACATAATAGATGTTAGGGATTTTGGTAAGAGTTGAGTAAGAGTTTAAAGATAAGGAAAATGGGTGTTTGGGCACGTCCGAACTTACGTCCGAACTTGGACGTTCGGACATGCCTGGAGCGCGTAAGTCTTCTGAACTTCGACTGGCGTCCGAACTACCCGTCCAAACATAGAAGTTCGGACACGTCTATTTCTATTTTCTGGTTTGGCCTCGAACAACGTCCGAACTTTGGAAGTCCGGACGCATGTTCGGACATTCGACAATCTGCACCCTTAGAGTCTCAAACAGTGTCCGAACTTGGGAAGTCCGGACACAAGTTCGGACAAGGTGCTGTATTGACCAAAAATTTTGTTTAAGGTTGGGAAATGATGGGGAATATTAAGTAATGATGATATAAGGTTGTTTAAGACATGTTTGGTGAGTAACAATGATAATTAAGTGGATGAATAAGTATAAGTTATGAGGAGAAGTGATTCACTTAAGACTAAGTTTATAAGAACTTAAGTGGTGTAAGATGGGGATCATTAGTGACTAAGTGAGTTAAGTAAGTTAGCTTTATTGGAAAGGTAATTAACAACCTAAAATTGAATGAATGTTTTAGGGTTTGAGAATTTGGACTCCAGAGGAGAAGTAAGCAACCGAACGACCAACGGTGAACGGTACAGTTCTCTTGTGACCTGCTTGCTAACGAGGTGTCCCTCGGCTTGTGTGCTATTTGTTTTGTGTGCTCACTAAACAAGATAAAACATGCAACCGGAACATATTATATATATTGTTTGTTGTGTGATGTTTGAAAACTAACACAACATACCGTGAGAACTTACTAACCAATGTTTAGTAAGGAATTGAGTGAGACTAAGGAACGCCCCCTAATAAGGGACGATATAAACCGAAAGAGGTTAACCAACAAACATGGTCTTGAGACTACTACTAACTGGAACATGAGTGAGGAAACCCGGGACCGATCTCCGGTCATGCATGCTAAGGAAAGGGGGTCGGTATCTATAGCAGATTCGACTTCCGATTAAGGACTAGTCCTCGGACTAGTAGCCTTGGGTCGGTTGACCGGCTCGGCTACATTGGACATCCAGTCCAAGGTAGGTGGCTTTAAGATGGCGTGGGGGGATCAAGCCTACATCCCCAACAATTTAAGAATGTTGTTTATTGCTGGTAAGTGTCCTGCTGCTGGCTAGGGTTAACCAAGCCCTACAAAAATAAACAACGAACTAAGGGCTAACCTGTTCCCAATGAGAGAACGGTTGGCATACTTAAGTTAAGATTAAGATAAGTTACAATCATTCCTTTTTAAAGGATGATTTGTATTGTTAAGATTAAGATTAAGTTAAGATTAAGGTTAAGTTAAGGTTAAGATGAGTTGCAACCATTCCTCTTTAAAGGATGGTTTGTATAATTAAGATTAAGATAAGTGACATCCACTCCTTATTAAAGGATGGTTGTTTCTAAGATTAAGATAAGACTAAGATTGAGGTGAGATAAGGTTGGACTAAGATTAAGAGGGAACATTACTTAAGGAGTTAAATAATTAACTCTCTAATTAAGGGAACGCATTCAAGTCGTTCATTGTGTGTGAACTTGATTGTTCATATCTGAGTTGTTGTTTACTGCACTTACTATTATATTGTGCATCCAATCAACCTCCATGCTATCGACAATTAGTCGTCGTAGCCACGTTAGCTTAGGGGCCATGAGGGGATCGTACCAGCATTCGTGCTGACCCCCTTTGGGGGCTGTTTTTACTACACAGGTACATCAGAAGGCGGCCGTCGCAAGAGTAAGAAGAGGGTACAAGTGTTAAGGATTAAGTGTGACCTACGAGTTGTGCATGTACACTCGTATGGCAATTGAGTTAGTAAGATGTATAGGTTGTGAGAGGATTGTAAGAAGGTTATGTAAATGGTTAAGGTTGTTAGACTAATGTTCGGTATATTCTGTAGTCAGACCGTGGCAAGGTCCTGGATTGTAAAGAATTCCGCTGTGACATGTTTATATATATACTGTTAAGTTGCGAGACCACATTTGGATTGAGTTGGGGTGTTACAGCACCAATCTGGATACGAGAAACCGAACGATCAGAATTCATCACCGAAGGCGCTTGGGAGTGGTTCCAAGCGAAGGAACGCAAAATAATAGCCGAAAGGTCAGTCCATCCCTCGTTGATCTCTGAATTCAATCTGGAAAGCATATTTAGTGCACGAAATTGGGTATGTCTGCTGAACCGCGGTGGTACATATTACCCGTGACTGGTTAACTTGTTCTATGCTAATGCTATGGTGCGTGATGATGGTAAGGAAATTAAATCAAGGGTTAAAGGAAAGGATATTCTGATAACACCGAGCCGTATTAGACATGCTTTACAAATCCCTATTCGGCCTAGGATCCCAACCGATGCGGACCGGGAAAATCAAGCAATCCGAGAAAGGCAGGCCAAGGAGCATTACATTAACTTGATTATGAATGATCCCGCGGTTCAGAACCGCCAAAGGCACAACACCCGGGATAAGCAGGTTGTTACGGGAGATAAATTGCAAACCCCGGTCGAGCGCCTCCTCCTAGGAATTATCATGTACAACATCCACCCCAGGGAGTGTGCGGACCTAAACTCCATTGATTGTTATGTGTTGCGCTACCTGCTAGATGACGCGCTTGCCCATGAAGCATTCCCCATTACACTACATGGGATCATTTTTCAGTCAATGATGCGGGTGATTGACACAGATTCTAGTGCCTCTCTTCCTTTCCCACACCTACTGCAGTCCTTCTTTGCTGCCGCTGGGGTGGATTGTTCAGATGAACAACCTCAGTACCCCCGGTCTCCCATAGACATGACGATGATGCGCTTCTACCAGTGGGAGAAGATAGATGATCAGTGGGTGAAGCGCCGACGCGCACAGCCGGGTGCACGAGCCCCCAGACCTGATGACGCCGCTGAGATTGAGCCCCCCGCTGTTGCCGCTGGTGGTGACATCCCAGACGTACCGATGACCACTGCTCCTACACCGGGATATGACGAGATGTTTCGTCAGTTTACTGATTGGCAGGGGATGATCACTGCACGGGTCGATGATCTTGCTGCTCACATTACTCAGATGGACATTCGACAGAGAGAGTATGAGGCCGGGCAGGACGCACGGTACACAGAGTATACAGCTGGACAGGACGCACGGTTTGCGGAGTATGCAGCTCGCTATGAGGCACGCTTTACTGATTATGACGCCCACTTCGCTCAGCTGGAGTCCTGGCGTCTGCCTCAGGATCACCCACCCCCTCAGTAGATCTCATGCTGGTTTATGATCTTTTCGTTTTAGACTCTTTATCTTGTTATTGCTATTTCGGATCCTCTTTTATTTCCTAACTCTGGCTGTTTTAATGTCTTTTAGCTTGTTAGGTTGCATCTTATGGTACTTTTCATTTTCTTTTTGGATTGTTATGGATACTTTGGTACTTCTACTACTGTCACTGCTTGGTTATGTTCCTTGACTTTATTGCAACATAGTGTCTGCTGCTGCTTCATTCCAACAGGATTGCCATCTTTTGTGTGCGATATCGAAAGAATACAAAGGAGACTCTGCTGAAATTTTTCCACCACTCCATAAGTCTCCCGTTCCTTTTCATAAGTGTGGGGACGTCATCTTCACCCATTTTTTAGGGGAGTTCTATTCTTTCTTTTGCACTATGATCATATTCATGCAGCAATGAGGGTATTGCTATTTTCTAAGTGTGGGGAAGTTAGTAGTAAGGGGGCTGTGCGTTTATTACTTATTTTCTGTGGCTCCTGACACTACTAATTCTCACTTCATTAACCTTTGATGACCCTCCACAAAATTTTTAATTCGACATACTTGGTTTTCAGTTGTGGTCAGATGCATCAGTCGGGAATAACGTACAAGTAGCTAATATTTATGAGATTTAATCTGAAACTTCGGTCATAAGGGTTGCGTTCGGCTGCATTTCTGTTGGTAGTTTTGTGGTAGTTTTGGTCTGGTTGTTTTGGTTGGTTGTTTTGTGGTAGTTTTGTTGGTTGTTTTGTGTTGGTTGTTTTGTGGTTGTTTTGAAAAATAGTGTTCGGCAGACGGCGGGTTCGTCTGTCTGTTTTGAATAAGTTAGTTTTGTGCGGTGCGTTTACCGTTTTCATTATTACAATTAAAAAATTTATATTACATTTTGAAATAATTTTTTGTTAATAAAGTTAAAATATATGTAGATATTCAATTATAGTCTTTATAATTATTATTCTTTATTAATATTTTAGTGACAATTAATTTATAATATTTATACATATTAATTTATAAATAAATTTTTTACATATATTTGAAAAAATAAAGAAATAAACCATTGTATTTAGAGTAAATATATTAGATGTTATCTATAAAAATAAAATTTTATGGATTATATATTAGTATTTAATATAACATTTCAAATGTATTAATACTTAAGATTATTTTAATTTTTAATCAAAAAAATAATATCATTTAAATGAAAAAGAAATTTTTTATAATAATAAAATAATGGGGGTTGCTATTCGCAGTACAAAATTACTAATCACCGCAGTACAAATTTTTTTTAATTCATATTGACGTTGTACACATGTAATGATGTGTCGCTGTGTTTTTTTTTTCCAAAAATGATATCTGAAAGTAAATTTTCCGAAGTAGTTTGTAGTTGATTAGTAGAGCATTTTACTAGTTACTTTTTTGTTGGAATCAATACAGGAACCTTTTTTTTTGTAAAAAAAAGTGTTGGATTACATTTTTATGTGTTTATATTATTAATTTGACTTAAAATTAATTTGTACTGCAAATAGCAAAATACATTACTATTTGCAGTACAAATTTTTTTTGTTCACCAAACTTAGTTGAATAAGTTTGAATGTTACGGGGAGACACTTTTTTTTGAAATAATAGACAATTGAATGACCAATATCCAGTCACAATGAGTAAAACAACAAGTTAGAACAACTAAGTTAAAGAAAAACAAAGTTACAACAACTAGGTTAAAGAAAAACTAAGTTACAACAACTAGAATGCAGTAGCTGTGTACAATGTCATTTCGTACCTTGTATAGTCCTATAAGGAATATTATGGGTTGGCATACTAGAATGCAGTAGCTGTGTAATAATGTACATGCATGTCACCCCTTTTAAAAATAAGCAATTTACACACAGATTTACACACACACACACACAACACACACACACACACACACACACACACAACACACACCCACACACACACACACACCACACACACACACACACACACACACACACACACACACACACCCACACAACACACACACACACACACACACACACACACACACACACACACACACACACACACACACACACACACACACACACACACACACACACACACACACACACACACACCCCCACACACACACCACACACACACCAACACACACAACACAACACACACCACACACACACACCCACACACACACCACACAACACACACACACACACACACACACACACACACCACACACACACTAAGTGAGCTCACTCTTGTCAAATTAAGACACTAAGTGAGCTCACTCTTGTCAAATTAAGACACTAAGTGAGCTCACTCGTGTCAAATTAAGACACTAAGTGAGCTCACTCGTGTCAAATTAAGACACTAAGTGAGCTCATTCGTGTCAGATTAAGACACTAATTGGCTCATATATCTTCTTCGTTTCATATAGTGTTCTTCGGTTTCATATAGCGTTCTTCGGTTTCATATAGCATTTTTTGGTAGATGTTTTGACGTGGAATAAACGTGTTGTTATACTTTTCTGGATTTATAATCATTGGTAGATGTTTGGACGTGGAGTTTTTACATTTTGATATATTTCAGTTATTGTGACATAAACATTACATTCTAACCGCTTCGTAGAGTTGCCAATTCCTATATTTCATCCTTCACATGTGACTGAACTCAGGCGCATGCTGTGTGATGTGTCTGAATTGCTTGAAGTTGAAGCCCAGTAAGGTTAATAATTGTATCTGTTTCTTTATGATGCACTTATATCTCCATATAAAGCTTTTGCATCAGTTTTCATCGATACAGTGTTTGTATAGGTTTGAAGAATCTAGTCAGTAGTCAATCAAGTGCTGTTTGACTTCTGACGTAGTTATTTCCTGAATTATGTATCTAACTTGATTTCGAATTTATGGTCAGGCACCTACGAAGACTGCTGGTATGGTTGATATGAAAGGGTTAGATGCATCTACATTTCTCTAGTAGTTTGTTTCAATATTTTATGTTCAGTTTCTTGGAATGTAATTTTCGTTTGTATGTTGAGGGACAAAAGACAAAAAAATGACGTTTACCTTTTAATAATGTAGAAGGCCTCTAATGTGATAGTTAAAGAGAACAAGAACAATTATGGAGCAGTCTCCTTGGAGCTTAGAATGCCTGGAAGGATGAAAAAACAAGGCAGTGAGTGGAGTTTTCTGAAAAAGGATGGTGATTTTAATCTCGTTGCTGATACTTTTATCCTTATCCTAACAAACTAGGTATCAAAAATGTTCAAAAAGCTTCCAAAGGAAACAAGAAAGAAGTTTGAAAAGAAAGGGTACTTCCCCCAAGATGGATACATCAGCAAATACTTGCCTATTCCACCAAACTGCTTATCCATTCCAGATGTTTTCATTCTTGTTTTCTAACTTATCTGCAGGATGTGTCTTCAGCAATGCTGAAGAAGGTACTAAGGAAGATCGAGGAAATAAAGAGTTCACGATCAGGTGAGCCTAACTTCCAAGCTCATGAAGATGAAGTCAATGCTTTATAGGTGGCTGTAGCTCAGTATCTTCAAGTGCGAGGCATTGGACAGAGAATTAACATTTAGGAGCAATGAAAAGCAAAATAAACGGTGCATTTCTAGAAAATTTTTGGCATAGTCTCCCCTGTTTTTCTTCTCTTCCCCGGTTCTAAGAACCTCCACAAAATGAACTAGAAGGTGATGACCAGCAATTTCAGCAATACGGTAACAATCACCATGTCCACTAGAAAATAACTATATCCATACTGTATCTTAAAACAACAAAAACATAAAATCCTAAACTATGCCCCTCCATACTACTGATAGTACGAATCCCATATAGTCAAGGTACTGAGAATCCCTTCTAACCCCTGTTCAGTTTGCCTCTGTTCCTCGTGCGGCATCTGCTCACAGTAGTAACTCCAGTCCAAGCTACGATTCCCAGGTAATAAAGGCCTACCAGCCTCAGTTGCCTCATGCATGAGCTGTAACATAATATTATAAAGTTCTCTAGCATTCATAAAATGCTATAATCAACTGAAATTATACAAAGGAAGAGATCAACTTACTAAGGCGGGATCCGGCCGATGAACGAAGGTGTTTTCGTATATGTCAGGATTCATGATCTTCGGATGGGTGTGTTTGACGTACCAATCCAGATAATCTTCATCACATGCATGTACGGCCGCCCGTGTCTTAGTCAACCCCGGAGTAGGTCCACACTCACGTGTGGTGTCCCACACACTATACATGGTGGGGTACACACATCTATAGGGCTTTCCTTTTCTCCCTCTTTTTTCGGATCTATTGTTCGGTCTAATAGGGGAGGTGGGATACACTGAACATACCCGAATTGGCGAAGACAACGCTCTGGCATATATGGCTCATTCACGGTCATGTACTGCAAGGTACCCCTGTACCAAGAGCGGCCCCTGTTCTCATTCACCTTCTCGCGACCGTAGGGCAACCAATCAATCTACATTGGATCACAGGGAAACGTAAGCATCAGTAATAAACAATATAGTAAATAATACAAATTGAAATTGTTGTACCACTTACATTTCTTGCTGTCAGAGCATCTATATGCTTGCGGTAGCTCTCTAGTGAATTTTGATCTTTCTGCTGGGAGGTGGGCCTGACCCATCTCATAGCCCACGGTCTATCATCCCCATCATGCCAGTCAGCACTAACTGCTGGTCTAAGAGTGGGGAAGTACGCATATATCCAGCACTACATAAATTTTAAAAAGAAATTATGCCAATTATTAATGTGAATTCATGAAAATTTATTACACATTGTTGTACATTAAAACACTTACCTCGAGAAGGGTCAAAGAGCCAGCAATGCTATTACAGTCAGCACGAGATGCTACCCCTAGCTGGCGATACAAGCATGCAAGAGTACCTGCTCCCCATGTGAACCTCTTTAGCTTCGTATTTTTACCCATGGGAGTAACTAACCAGAACGGTAGAGGACTCATGCGTGAATGGCCCTTGTTAGCAAAGATGGTAGTAGCGAGAGCATAGTAGCCAACCACACGCCTGCTTCATAGGTACCCTCTGGCCGGTCGAACACCACTCTATAAGTGGACATATCTGAACAGCACCAGTATGCCACATGAATTTCATCATCTGGTCAACACCCTCCTCAAAATCTAACAACTTAGCCATCGCCTCCTTAAGCTCACTGTTTGTTGGACTCCCCAGAATCGGATGACCAACGATTGGGATCCTCAGTATCTGCCACACATCATGAAGTGTGATCGTCATCTCTCCAAAAGGCATGTGGAAAGAATTGGTGTCCGGCTGCCACCTTTCCGCAAAGGACGATATCAAAGACATGTTGTTGAAGCCCCATGTGACATCTAGCAGATGCTCCAACGCTGAGTACTTAATCATATTTCTTGCCCTTTTGCAAGTAACCCCGCTAAACGGCCAGTTCGTGATTATAGGTTTTCGGGGTTTAAATCCCAAAACACCCCGGTCCTAGACAATTAACACAAATTTTACACACGCATGAAGAAATAGTTAAATCTACATGCCAAACTGAAAGATAAGATAGTATATACCTTAGTCATTGACCAAAGGTCAATGGCGACATGCCCACCAAAGCTGGTGATAACACTAGTCAGTAGTGGACCACCGGGTACTGACACTTCAGTAAGCCTCCAGAAAGGGGGAATAACGGGCTCCATAGCGAGAGCAGCTTCCTCATCAGTCGCGCTCTCCTGATCAGGGTCATCCTCGTCTAGGCCCTCATCCTCAGATGTCTCCTCAGCCTCCTCCTCCTCCCCCTCCTCATCTATGTCCATGTCAACGGGTGCTGTGATAAGCGAGAAATACATCTACTTTTAGGGCTTTAATTCTTCCTATTTTCATAGCAATTTGTGTCGTATTTCTCACTTATCATATGATTTTCCTAGATTTATGTTTTGATATGAATTGATATATTTTATGTGTTAAATGTAGGAAAAAGCCATGTTAATGGATAGATGATCTCATGAGCTTTCCAACGCAACAAACGGCGAGTAAAACGGACTTATAACGAAGAATCTGGAGCCGGTTGAAGATTGCAACAATATATATATATATATATGTCCGCCCAAAACGACGACGTCAGAGCATATGTGATGTCCGCCTCCTTTCGCGCGGACAAGAGAGCAGAGGCGTCCGCCTCCTTTCGCGCGGACAAGAATACACACGTCCGCCTCCTTTCGCGCGGACAAGAATACACACGTCCGCCTCCTTTCGCGCGGACAAGAATACACACGTCCGCTTGATTTCGCGACGTACACGAAGCGGACAGCACTAGGCGCGCATAAAACCAAGCGGACATGACTAAATTCAGCGCACGAACAGTTTTCCTCCTCGCGGGGCCGCACTCGAACTACTCCTTCATTAATTACAGACGGCGCCTACCTTAATTTACTCACGCGTGACGCCGGCCCTGTCTGTCTGCAATCAATTCTCTGACTGCAAATCTTCGCGGATCTGCTCAATCAACTCCAACACCTACTGCACCGTCCCTCCGTTGTTTGCTTCTCATTTCTTCTGCCTATAAAAACCGACGCCCATCTCCATTCTAAATTATCCCTTCTTAAAATCCAAAGCTCATCAGTTCACATACGCTTACCACGTACACTCACCACGCTCGATCTCCACACGACCACATCCATTTCTCTTCTCCACATTTTCTCCATTTTTATTTGTTTTTCCACCACACCACATCTCTATCATTAATTAGTATTGTTATTACGGACGACGTGGATACAGAGGCGGAGCTAGGATTCAGAGTCGACTTGCTAGCTGGAGTTTTCTCTACCCTTTCTCTTATTTTGTTAAAGCGTTGTTTATATATAGTTATGTTTAATTAATAAACTTAAGCCCTCCCAGGTTTGGGATGCGAGCCTATTTTATATATTTATGTTATGTGAAGCTTTCCACTATGATTTTATCTAAAGTAGTAGTTTAATTCCAGTTCTTCATCTGCTTTAATTCTCTGATCAATTATTAAAGCAATATTTGTAGTTTTCTAATCAACATGCGAGAGCTGAGATAGATAACAAGACGTGGGAAGATAAACCTGATTAACAGCTAGAAGCCTGATCCGGCCTATAGGTTAATTAGTCTCAAATGGAAGCTGTTCTTTATGCGATGGTTGTGTCCGGATTAGAGCATTAGTCTGCTGCTAGTTCTAGCAACTGGTTAGGGTTCGTTAGATTTAGTCGTCAACGAATTATTTATAGTTTCTGAGTTTATTACTTAAGTGGTAAAGTTTATATTAATATAATTGATAAAATAGGTGAGCAGAACAACCTGGGATGTTTTCTTAAAAACAAAAAGATTTATAATTTCTATTTTTATTATTTTTATTATTATTTTAATTATTTTGTTTAAGTTAAGTTTGTAATTATTTCTTCTCCTTAAAAAATGATAAAATCGATTTATTAGAAGTCTCAGTAAATTTAATCCACTTCAGTTATCCACAGCGAGGTCCCCAAGAGTACGACAACCCCACGAATCCACTATCCCGCAAAACGATTAGGTACACTGCCTAAGTGGTAGAAGTAGTCACATATTTCTCCAACAAGTTTTTGGCGCCGTTGCCGGGGACCTCCAGCACGGTTAATTGATAGTTTTTAAATTTTATTGGGATTTCTATTTTTATTTACTTTTATTTTATTTTCGCTTTATTTAATTTTACTAAAAAAAAATTCTTGTATTTCTATATTATTTCTTATTTGTTTCTCTTTCTAGTTAATTTTATTATTTTTCTTTTCTGTTTCTATTTCTTTTCTACTTGGTATTTTTATTTTTGTTTTTATAGGATAATTACTGACAATGGAGAGCAGCCACGATGAGGTGAGAAGATTGTTGATCAATCTGGAATGGACACGAATGCAAGAGGAAATATCCTCATATCAAAGATTGGTCAAGGATATCAACCACCTCAACCATCAAATCGAGAGCCGTATTGGTGGGAAGTCAACCAGGCTAATACACAGTACAACGAAGCTCAGTTGGGGTATTACTACTTCAATCAGAACAAGCAACAATCTACACAGAGGCCAGACGAATTCCTCCCAAATGTGGAGCCGCTAGAAGAAATTCCAGTGGTGACCCAAGGAGTGAAGATCGCTCGAGCCAGATATCTTGAAGCTACAAGTTCTGATGAGGAGATAAAGAAACTTCTCAGGACATTTTTCTCCGACGCCGAGTTAGAACAATGTCTGAGAGTTACATCTTCCTCCATCTCCATCCCCAACACAAGGAGCAATTAAAATTCGAAGATATTGTGTCTGAGCCGGTCAACCAGCTGGAAGAGCGATATCCTGTTGAGCCTCACCAACCGGAAGAGGAAATTTACATCCTCGAATCTGAGGAAGGAACACCACTACCACCGGTCTCTCATCAACTTCCGTCCTGCCTCCATAAGCCTCAACAGCAAGAGGAGGATGTTTACATCCTCCAATTTGAGGAAGAAAAGTCACACACCTGGTCTCCTGTTACAACTACGTTACCGGCAGTACCTCCTCAAACACCAGGTTTTGTGGAGTATTCATTTTCCTATTTTATTTACCGAAGTAACGTTTTGTTTTGATCCAGGTGGTTTGCTTTTTATTTACTAACTTCGTTTTCCTGGCGAAGGTATTGTCTACTTTTATTTTTGATCCAGGATAACGAAGCAGGAGTCTAGCCAAAGACTAAAACTACGGGCAGCTTACTGGGAGGCAACCCAGTGGTTAAACTTTATTATCCTATTATTATTATTATTATTTTAATTTTGTACCCCACATTATTTCTATATTATTTTTACAAAAAAAAAGAGAGAAGTGGAAATGGTGTCTATGCTTTCACAACGCTTTTTAGCGTCTATTTTTGGGTAGTGTGTGCAGGTGAAATTCTTATCATGGTATCTGAAGAACTCCAAGGCTGGACACTTGCTTGAACGCAAGTGTGAGGAACGCTACTACCCCCATTGTTCGCACTTAAGTGTGAGGAAGGACACCTTCCTCAATCTATGATATCAGGGGAGTTTCAGTTTCTTTATTTTAAATGTTTGTGTCCAGTCTATCACGCTTAATGATTATTATTATAACAGTCCATGATTGTCCTGAATGAAATTCTTCATGAGTCTGGCATATTTTGAAAGGTCTTTTCTTGATTATTTTATGAACAATGAGGACATTGCTCCTCTTAAGTGTGAGGAAGTTTAGACCTTTCCCTGAAAATATGCCAGTTGCACTTAATGCCACACATGTTTTTAATTGTCTTCTTGCATTGAGGGAATCACTGCTCTGAGTGCTTATAAATGTTGAATTCTTGGGTGAAAATTTTTGCATAAATTTTGAAGTGAAGCCAGGTGACCACCTCAAGAATCTTTCTGCTTTAGGTTGTTTGTATATATAGTTTTATTCAAATGAATCTGTTTTCCCAAAATTGGTGGATTAAGTTGATTGGGGAAACTGAATTAGTTTATCTTGGGATTTTGGAAATGATATGAAAGTTTGGAATGAAAGGATAAGGCAAGGTACTCCGCTGATCAAAAATTTTCCTAACAAAAGCAGGCCTCGTCTATCCGGTTATTAAGTCCTAGGGGTGCCTTAACACCTATCTACCTAAGGTCTCGTGATCTGGGATAGTTGGCCCAACACCGTTACAAGGATAGAGAGAAAAGTCTGGGTTACGAAAATCTGCAATTCGCAATTATTCAATTGTGTTGTATATATTTCTTGAAGAAGAATGTTTTTGCATACGAAAAGAGTTAATTGCAGTTTATTTTTGTTTTTGATCATGAGTATGTGGTGTTGAAAGGTATCGCGGAATAAGGCGTTACTTCACACCCCTTGTCATCCAAAGGTTAAAGGAAAGAAATGGTGGAAGATCCCAAGTTAATCTACATTCAGATTTTGTAGTCTAACTTATCCATGCTTTAAAAAAATTTTCTTTTTCACTGTTTGCGAAACCTACAACCAGGAGCAGAATATTCTTTTGATTGTCACTTTGCTTGCTCTGTTTTGCATCTGTTAATCCTGAGGTTTGATACTACGGCCTTAGAGATATATTTATTCTCTATTTGCTTGAGGACAAGCAAAAGTAAGTGTGAGGAAGTTTGATAAGCGAGAAATACATCTACTTTTAGGGCTTTAATTCTTCCTATTTTCATAGCAATTTGTGTCGTATTTCTCACTTATCATATGATTTTCCTAGATTTATGTTTTGATATGAATTGATATATTTTATGTGTTAAATGTAGGAAAAAGCCATGTTAATGGATAGATGATCTCATGAGCTTTCCAACGCAACAAACGGTTATAAAACGGACTTATAACGAAGAATCTGGAGCCGGTTGAAGATTGCAACATATATATATATATATGTCCGCCCAAAACGACGACGTCAGAGCATATGTGATGTCCGCCTCCTTTCGCGCGGACAAGAGAGCAGAGGCGTCCGCCTCCTTTCGCGCGGACAAGAATACACACGTCCGCCTCCTTTCGGCGGACAAGAATACACACGTCCGCCTCCTTTCGCGCGGACAAGAATACACACGTCCGCTTGATTTCGCGACGTACACGAAGCGGACAGCACTAGGCGCGCATAAAACCAGCGGACATGACTAAATTCAGCGCACGAACAGTTTTCCTCCTCGCGGGGCCGCACTCGAACTACCTTCATTAATTACAGACGGCGCCTACCTTAATTTACTCACGCGTGACGCCGGCCCTGTCTGTCTGCAATCAATTCTCTGACTGCAAATCTTCGCGGATCTGCTCAATCAACTCCAACACCTACTGCACCGTCCCTCCGTTGTTTGCTTCTCATTTCTTCTGCCTATAAAAACCGACGCCCATCTCCATTCTAAATTATCCCTTCTTAAAATCCAAAGCTCATCAGTTCACATACGCTTACCACGTACACTCACCACGCTCGATCTCCACACGACCACATCCATTTCTCTTCTCCCATTTTCTCCATTTTTATTTGTTTTTCCACCACACCACATCTCTATCATTAATTAGTATTGTTATTACGGACGACGTGGATACAGAGGCGGAGCTAGGATTCAGAGTCGACTTGCTAGCTGGAGTTTTCTCTACCCTTTCTCTTATTTTGTTAAAGCGTTGTTTATATAGTTATGTTTAATAATAAACTTAAGCCCTCCCAGGTTTGGGATGCGAGCCTATTTTATATATTTATGTTATGTGAAGCTTTCCACTATGATTTTATCTAAAGTAGTAGTTTAATTCCAGTTCTTCATCTGCTTTAATTCTCTGATCAATTATTAAAGCAATATTTGTAGTTTTCTAATCAACATGCGAGAGCTGAGATAGATAACAAGACGTGGGAAGATAAACCTGATTAACAGCTAGAAGCCTGATCCGGCCTATAGGTTAATTAGTCTCAAATGGAAGCTGTTCTTTATGCGAATGGTTGTGTCCGGATTAGAGCATTAGTCTGCTGCTAGTTCTAGCAACTGGTTAGGGTTCGTTAGATTTAGTCGTCAACGAATTATTTATAGTTTCTGAGTTTATTACTTAAGTGGTAAAGTTTATATTAATATAATTGATAAAATAGGTGAGCAGAACAACCTGGGATGTTTTCTTAAAACACAAAAAGATTTATAATTTCTATTTTTTTTTATTTTATTATTATTTTAATTATTTTGTTTAAGTTAAGTTTGTAATTATTTCTTCTCCTTAAAAAATGATAAAATCGATTTATTAGAAGTCTCAGTAAATTTAATCCACTTTCAGTTATCCACAGCGAGGTCCCCAAGAGTACGACAACCCCACGAATCCACTATCCCGCAAAACGATTAGGTACACTGCCTAAGTGGTAGAAGTAGTCACATATTTCTCCAACAAGTTTTTGGCGCCGTTGCCGGGGACCTCCAGCACGGTTAATTGATAGTTTTTAAATTTTATTGGGATTTCTATTTTTATTTACTTTTATTTTATTTTCGCTTTATTTAATTTTACTAAAAAAAAATTCTTGTATTTCTATATTATTTCTTATTTGTTTCTCTTTCTAGTTAATTTTATTATTTTTCTTTTCTGTTTCTATTTCTTTTCTACTTGGTATTTTTATTTTTGTTTTTATAGGATAATTACTGACAATGGAGAGCAGCCACGATGAGGTGAGAAGATTGTTGATCAATCTGGAATGGACACGAATGCAAGAGGAAATATCCTCATATCAAAGATTGGTCAAGGACTATCAACCACCTCAACCATCAAATCGAGAGCCGTATTGGTGGGAAGTCAACCAGGCTAATACACAGTACAACGAAGCTCAGTTGGGGTATTACTACTTCAATCAGAACAAGCAACAATCTACACAGAGGCCAGACGAATTCCTCCCAAATGTGGACGAGCCGCTAGAAGAAATTCCAGTGGTGACCCCAAGGAGTGAAGATCGACTCGAGCCAGATAATCTTGAAGCTACAAGTTCTGATGAGGAGATAAAGAAACTTCTCAGGACATTTTTCTCTGACGCCGAGTTAGAACAAATGTCTGAGAGTTACAATCTTCCTCCATCTCCATCCCCAACACAGGAGGAGCAATTAAAATTCGAAGATATTGTGTCTGAGCCGGTCAACCAGCTGGAAGAGCGATATCCTGTTGAGCCTCACCAACCGGAAGAGGAAATTTACATCCTCGAATCTGAGGAAGGAACACCACTACCACCGGTCTCTCATCAACTTCCGTCCTGCCTCCATAAGCCTCAACAGCAAGAGGAGGATGTTTACATCCTCCAATTTGAGGAAGAAAAATCATCACCACCTGGTCTCCTGTTACAACTACGTTACCGGCAGTACCTCCTCAAACACCAGGTTTTGTGGAGTATTCATTTTCCTATTTTATTTACCGAAGTAACGTTTTGTTTTGATCCAGGTGGTTTGCTTTTTATTATTACTAACTTCGTTTTCCTGGCGAAGGTATTGTCTACTTTTATTTTTGATCCAGGATAACGAAGCAGGAGTCTAGCCAAAGACTAAAACTACGGGCAGCTTACTGGGAGGCAACCCAGTGGTTAAACTTTATTATCCTATTATTATTATTATTATTTTAATTTTGTACCCCACATTATTTCTATATTATGTTTTACAAAAAAAAAGAGAGAGAAGTGGAAATGGTGTCTATGCTTTCACGCAACGCTTTTTAGCGTCTATTTTTGGGTAGTGTGTGCAAGTGAAATTCTTATCATGGTATCTGAAGAACTCCAAGGCTGGACACTTGCTTGAACGCAAGTGTGAGGAACGCTACTACCCCCATTGTTCGCACTTAAGTGTGAGGAAGGACACCTTCCTCAATCTATGATATCAGGGGAGTTTCAGTTTCTTTATTTTAAATGTTTGTGTCCAGTCTATCACGCTTAATGATTATTATTATAACAGTCCATGATTGTCCTGAATGAAATTCTTCATGAGTCTGGCATATTTTGAAAGGTCTTTTCTTGATTATTTTATGAACAATGAGGACATTGCTCCTCTTAAGTGTGAGGAAGTTTAGACCTTTCCCTGAAAATATGCCAGTTGCACTTAATGCCAACATGTTTTTAATTGTCTTCTTGCATTGAGGGAATCACTGCTCTGAGTGCTTATAAATGTTGAATTCTTGGGTGAAAATTTTTGCATAAATTTTGAAGTGAAGCCAGGTGACCACCTCAAGAATCTTTCTGCTTTAGGTTGTTTGTATATATAGTTTTATTCAAATGAATCTGTTTTCCCAAAAATTGGTGGATTAAGTTGATTGGGGAAAATGAATTAGTTTATCTTGGGATTTTGGAAATGATATGAAAGTTTGGAATGAAAGGATAAGGCAAGGTACTCCGCTGGTAAAAAATTTTCCTAACAAAAGCAGGCCTCGTCTATCCGGTTATTAAGTCCTAGGGGTGCCTTAACACCTATCTACCTAAGGTCTCGTGATCTGGGATAGTTGGCCCAACACCGTTACAAGGATAGAGAGAAAAGTCTGGGTTACGAAAAGAATCTGCAATTCGCAATTATTCAATTGTGTTGTATATATTTCTTGAAGAAGAATGTTTTTGCATACGAAAAGAGTTAATTGTAGTTTATTTTTTGTTTTTGATCATGAGTATGTGGTGTTGAAAGGTATCGCGGAATAAGGCGTTACTTCACACCCCTTGTCATCCAAAGGTTAAAGGAAAGAAATGGTGGAAGATCCCAAGTTAATCTACATTCAGATTTTGTAGTCTAACTTATCCATGCTTTAAAAAAAATTATTCTTTTTCACTGTTTGCGCAAACCTACAACCAGGAGCAGAATTATTCTTTTGATTGTCACTTTGCTTGCTCTGTTTTGCATCTGTCTAATCCTGAGGTTTGATACTACGGCCTTAGAGATATATTTATTCTCTATTTGCTTGAGGACAAGCAAAAGTTAAGTGTGAGGAAGTTTGATAAGCGAGAAATACATCTACTTTTAGGGCTTTAATTCTTCCTATTTTCATAGCAATTTGTGTCGTATTTCTCACTTATCATATGATTTTCCTAGATTTATGTTTTGATATGAATTGATATATTTTATGTGTTAAATGTAGGAAAAAGCCATGTTAATGGATAGATGATCTCATGAGCTTTCCAACGCAACAAACGGCGAGTAAAACGGACTTATAACGAAGAATCTGGAGCCGGTTGAAGATTGCAACAATATATATATATGTCCGCCCAAAACGACGACGTCAGAGCATATGTGATGTCCGCCTCCTTTCGCGCGGACAAGAGAGCAGAGGCGTCCGCCTCCTTTCGCGCGGACAAGAATACACACGTCCGCCTCCTTTCGCGCGGACAAGAATACACACGTCCGCCTCCTTTCGCGCGGACAAGAATACACACGTCCGCTTGATTTCGCGACGTACACGAAGCGGACAGCACTAGGCGCGCATAAAACCAAGCGGACATGACTAAATTCAGCGCACGAACAGTTTTCCTCCTCGCGGGGCCGCACTCGAACTACTCCTTCATTAATTACAGACGGCGCCTACCTTAATTTACTCACGCGTGACGCCGGCCCTGTCTGTCTGCAATCAATTCTCTGACTGCAAATCTTCGCGGATCTGCTCAATCAACTCCAACACCTACTGCACCGTCCCTCCGTTGTTTGCTTCTCATTTCTTCTGCCTATAAAAACCGACGCCCATCTCCATTCTAAATTATCCCTTCTTAAAATCCAAAGCTCATCAGTTCACATACGCTTACCACGTACACTCACCACGCTCGATCTCCACACGACCACATCCATTTCTCTTCTCCACATTTTCTCCATTTTTATTTGTTTTTCCACCACACCACATCTCTATCATTAATTAGTATTGTTATTACGGACGACGTGGATACAGAGGCGGAGCTAGGATTCAGAGTCGACTTGCTAGCTGGAGTTTTCTCTACCCTTTCTCTTATTTTGTTAAAGCGTTGTTTATATATAGTTATGTTTAATTAATAAACTTAAGCCCTCCCAGGTTTGGGATGCGAGCCTATTTTATATATTTATGTTATGTGAAGCTTTCCACTATGATTTTATCTAAAGTAGTAGTTTAATTCCAGTTCTTCATCTGCTTTAATTCTCTGATCAATTATTAAAGCAATATTTGTAGTTTTCTAATCAACATGCGAGAGCTGAGATAGATAACAAGACGTGGGAAGATAAACCTGATTAACAGCTAGAAGCCTGATCCGGCCTATAGGTTAATTAGTCTCAAATGGAAGCTGTTCTTTATGCGATTGGTTGTGTCCGGATTAGAGCATTAGTCTGCTGCTAGTTCTAGCAACTGGTTAGGGTTCGTTAGATTTAGTCATCAACGAATTATTTATAGTTTCTGAGTTTATTACTTAAGTGGTAAAGTTTATATTAATATAATTGATAAAATAGGTGAGCAGAACAACCTGGGATGTTTTCTTAAAAACACAAAAGATTTATAATTTCTATTTTTATTTTATTTTTATTATTATTTTAATTATTTTGTTTAAGTTAAGTTTGTAATTATTTCTTTTCCTTAAAAAATGATAAAATCGATTTATTAGAAGTCTCAGTAAATTTAATCCACTTTCAGTTATCCACAGCGAGGTCCCCAAGAGTACGACAACCCCACGAATCCACTATCTCCAACCTCCCTTCTTGCTCTCTTTTACAAGCTGCTACAGCAACACCAACACCACCATTGTTTTCCATCTTTGACCACTTGTAACTCCTAGCTTCATGGTCCAAATTCAATTCCAAGACCACCATTCTTCTAGTTGGAGCAAGCTCTACACTTCTACCTTTTCAAATCTTCAAGAACTCAATTTCGGTGCCAAGGAGATTCACCATTGAAGGAGCTTGAGCTCACCTTTTCACATATTATTGATCTCCTTTGCTTCTAGGTAAGGAATCTCAAAGAAAAATCAAGTTTCCTTCATGTTTTTGCCTTGACCGAAATTGCACATTAATGGTGCTCTTTGTGTGACTTTGTTCTAGCTCCATTCCAACCTTTCATGGACTAGGTGGAGTCCTCTCTTCATAGATATTCAAACTCTCTTCAAAGACCAAGGTAAAACAACTACATAAGTGTTTTTGAAATAATGTAAACCTAGGGTTTACAATGAGATGAAGCATAAAGCTTATATACTCATTTCAATGTTGGTATATTGTTTAGTAGTTGACAAGGAATGAAATGCCTTACCGGTTTTATGAGGAAACAAGAAAGAAGTTTGGGTGGAAAAGAGGTAAATATACTAACCTAATGTGATTTAATGCCTTAGGAGAAATGAGCTTATAATGCTTGTTAAAACTACCTAAGGAGCTAATGGTAAAGGACTTAGTGAAAAGTTCTCAAGGAGACTAGTAAAAGAACATATGTAATGTTGAGTGTATTTGCAGGTTAAAGGCATGATTTATGTGGGAAATTTAGTGTTTAAGGTTTATGCAATTTAAGGGCCTAAGAGCCATGTTATTTAAGGGCCTAAGTGCCAAGCAATTTAAATTGTGCACTATATTGTGATGTAGTGTAAATTTGGTGAAGTCTTGTGTGTGATGGTGTTCTTGATGGATTTAGGTGTTCTTGAGCGTCTAATGGTGAAAACTATGAGCTATGGAATGATGATGTGCTAGGAGAACTCATGGCAAAATTTGTATAATGTATAAGGAGTTTTAAGTGTTTAAGTGAGCTTTGGTGAACTAGGAATTGTTAGGAATGGATAAGTGTTTCACTAAGGAAGAAAATGTGCATTAAGGTGTTCTAAGGGGCTACAAGGATTTAGGTAATATCTTGGAAGTTCTAGAAATCCAATGAGTGTTTTTTTGAGAATGTATCTAAGTCTTGGAGAAGTTTGTTTAAGGTTTAGGAATGTTGATGTACAAGGAAGAAGTGATGTTTAGGCAAGATGTGAAAAAGGAGATTTAGTTAGTAAGAAAAGAAGTTTGAGAGATGATGTTAAGGTGTAGAGGAAACACCTTGGTATAGTGGTCATTATTGGTGAAATACCACTTAGGAATCTTAAGGAGGAAACATTCCAAGTGCTAAGAATTTTGTAAGGAATTTGTGAATGATAAAATGGTTTTGGTGTGTGATTTAAAGAGTTTGGTACATGGCTAAAGGTGTGTTTGAAGTGCCCAAATGAGGTTAGGGTGTACTAGGATATATGGGGTGAAGTTTGGAGTTGAATGAGAAAAGGAAAACAAGGGTCTGGGGCAGACCGAACTTGCGACCGAACTTGCAAGTTCGGTCGAGCCCAGTTTACCCTGCGAGAATTGGCTTCTGGAATGGACCGACCTTGGGGACCGGACTTACAAGGTCGGTCGGGCTTGTATTTTGTGTACGGATTAAGTTTCTGGAACCGACCGAACATGGGACCGGACTTGGCAAGTTCGGTCGGGCTAAATTTTCAAAGGGAAGAAACTCTCGGGAATAGACCGAACATGCGACCGAACTTACAAGGTCGGTCGGAGTAGAAAATTTTGACGGAAATGTGTTCTGGAATGGACCGAACTTGGACAAGTTCGGTCGGTAAGGTCGGTCGGACCAAAAAATGTTGTTTATGGTTATAAAATGATATGTAATGATGGGGATTGTTAGGTAATGATGTTGTAAGGTTGTTTAAGACATATTAGGTGAGTTATAATGTCAATCAAGTAAGTGAAAAGTTGTATTAAAATGTAAAGGTAAAATAAGTTAAAATGTGAAGTTATTAAATTAAGTTAACGGGAAAAGTTGTAAGCATTAGACTTTAAACAATCATGTTACCCCGATGTTAATAAAAATACATGTAATGTTATCAGTTGTTCGAGAATTGCTCGAGGAACATAAGTGGACGTGGTAAAGTGGACTCCGGTGACAGGTATGGTTTTCTTGCAACCTGTGTCCTACCGGATTACACCGGCTTGTATGCCAATGTGTTTTTCTGAGTGTTTGCCACCTTGTAAGATAAAAACATGTAATGAGTTTATAGTAATTCATTTATGTGGCGCAACTGGTCTCCGATACCGTTTAACCTCAAATAAGTGTTGAACCTTAGCTAACTAGAACTAGGAACACGTGAGAGATCGGTATTCGGAGTTAACGACCCAAACCTTGGGAACGTTCTAACCACGGCTATGTGTGAGTTAGTTGGATATTGTTGTTGTATGCAAGTGTGTGAACCTCCCTTGTGTGCTTAACTCGGTTATGATACCATATGGTGTGTGGATGTGGTAGGCTCCATAAAGGATCTCTAACTACTTATTTATAAGTATATATGTACTAATGGGGGGTGAGGAGTCCGGTTGTTCCGGCCACGCGTGTGATAGACGGGAGTCGATGTCATATCCGGTTCGGCTCTCTTGGTGTATGTATAGGTTGTATTCCAATTTGGTTTCTACCTTCCCTTAGCTTATCCAAAGCTAATTACTGACTCACGTCGGGCCACAGGGGCATACGAATGTTATTTCGGTGTGCTTGGGATTACTATATCCGACACACCTTGGGGTTAAGTTAACCGTTCGATATAACTGGACGGTAACGAGGTTGGTAACGAGCTTAGCATGAGATTGGCAATAATCTCTAGGCTCACTATATATACTAACTATAGTGGAAGGTTCCTTGTGTGAACCGATCTTATGGTGTTTGTGTTGTTAATGTGCTAAGCAATTTCCCCTGCTATGCTATGATATGTATACGTTAGGTGTTTAAAATGAATGCGATGTTGTTATGTGTACGCCGAATCAAGAAAGGTTTTGTTATGTGAGGAATGAGATATGTTGTAGGATATGGAGTGTGTGGATCATGGAGATGAATCCCAGTTTGTGAAAAGAGGCGTTTAAGGATAACCCGATTAATGGGTACGTGTCGTTCATTAAGGAAGTAGCTCCGTTTTAGAGGAGAGCCACTCTAGGGTTAAAGGAATCATTGGACGATTTGTTAAGTGTGGATGTGTTGGATATATGTTGAGCCCTATTGTTGGGTGTATGCAAAGTGTTGTGTGTTTATGGTTAGTAAGCATGATTTAAATATAATCAACTGCATGCTAAGACGACAATTAGTTGTGCGTGGCCCGGTAGCATGTGGGCTGCGGGATTACCATACCAGCAAAGGTGCTGAGCCCCTTGGGGGCCACCCTTTCTCTCCTTTTCTGTTTCAGGTACAAGGAGCTGGAAGCCGTTCGAGAGTAGGAAGGGGTAGATGTTTATACATGGGTAGCCATTTAAATGGCGTAAGCATTGTAAGCGTAGTAAGACCGAAATTGTTATCGGCATTAGTTTGTAAATACTCAGTACAGTGGGAATGTATGTATATAATAAATGTTGGAAATGGAATAAGGGTTGTATGGTGTAGTTGCTCGGGAATCTAGTCCATCAGACCGATACTATGTACATGTATTAGCCTTGTTAGCCACGTGGGTGGTTAACGGCGTGTAACACCATTGAATTAAGTAATGGGATGAGTTGAGATTTCCGCTACAGTTTGATGTTAAGTGTACGGTGGTGGTTGGGGTGTTACAGTTTCGGTTTAACTTAATGTACTTAAACCTACAACTTTCCTAACGACTTCTCAAACTTGTTTACACTTCTTAGGGCCTTTAAATATCACCAAACAAGGCCTTAACAACTTCTAAAACCAATACCATTCACTTCCCCATCATTCAGAGACTTAAAACTACTTTCTGTTGCATTTTTAGCCTGGTCCGGGTTTGTGTCCAGGTTTACAAACCCGGACCAAGTCCGAGAATAACTTTCTGCCTATTTTTATGTGTGGTCCGGGTTTGTGTCCGGGTTTACAAACCCGGACCACCCCCTGGGATGGCCTTCTGCCTAGTTTTTGCTATTGTCCGGGTTTGCGTTCCAGTTTGCAACCCGGACCAACCCTGGAACTATCGAAATTCACAGTTTTTGATCAGTTTTCAACCCCTAATTCACCTCTAATCATTTCCTAATCATTCCACATGTTTCCTACATGTTTAAGCATCCTAAAACATGCCTTAATCCAGTCCCAAACCTCCTCAACACATTAGCCAAATCCACACTCAATACTTACTCCATTTCTACAGATTTTTCTTCCTCTCTGTTACAGTTAGCACACTTGTGCATTTCCTTTACTCCTCTTTGAATTTTGCATCTTGTCCTAACTTCATCTTACCATTCCAATCCCTTTCCAATCAACTACACTACCTATACCAAAGTCCAACTCTCTTTTACCAAATCTTGCACACCAATTCTTCCTAGTTTCTACAATGCATTTTTGATACTCTTTGCTACAGATTTTTACCTTCTCATTTCTCATACTACAATTACCATTCCCTAGTTACTAAACCATCTATACTAAATCCCAATACACATCTTGGTTCTCCCATTCACCAAGTCATTCTTAATGCACAATTCCTACTAAAATTTCGCCATAGTTTTCCTACTTTCCTTACTTATCCACACATCCCCTTTCTCATCCAAATCATTCCTATTCTAGCCACACCCATACAAGGGTCCTACCAGCAATAACAACAATCCTTAATACATCAATACACTACCAAACATCAATACCAATCCTCATACACAATATACTTGGCTCCAAGGCCTACAATTCACTTACTTGCTCTCAAATACTCAAACTTCACAATTCTCAATACTAGTACAAGGTTTTGGGTTCTTTAAATATTTTACCCAATCCCATTACACTAATGCATTAAAATTTAACATTAAAGAAGAGCTCTTACCTTGAGCTTATATTTCCTTCATTTCTTTTCCATTCTCTCCTTCTCTTTTTCTTGCAAAATCGGTCATGTGGGGGATGGAGTTTCCAAACTCCATCCCAACACCCAAATTACATAAGGAGAATATAATTAGACTTCTAATCCCTTAAAACACCACTAATTCAACGAAGGGTTTAAATCACCATTAGTTAGGGTTTTACCTTGGAGTTTCAAGAGAGGTTTTTAAGCCTTGTGTACAAAGGAGAGTTCCTCCACCATTGGAGAGTTGAACCAAGCTCAAACAAAGAAGAAACAAGACATTACAAGGAGGGCAAAAATCGGCCAAGACATGGAAATGGAGAAAACGAGTTTTTCTCTTGAATATTTTTACCTTAAGTGGAAGAGGAGACTCCATGCTTCGAAATGGTACCATTTCCTCTTCAAATGGGCAAAACCCATGGAGATGAAGTTGCTCATTTTCAGATTTTGAAAAGATAGAAATGTAGAGCTTGAAGAGGGGAGTTCAAATATGTATTTTGTTTTACATTTGGAGCTCAAATGGAGCTAGAGCATGAGGAAGAATGAAGAGTTTCCATGAAAGCCATGAGAGGCTGCAAAAATTGCTGCAAGAGGGGAAGAAAGAGAGGAGTCTCACGATGGGGAAAGGAAGGAATAGGAGAGAGAGAAGAAAAGTGAGGAAAAGAGAGTGTTCTTTTTGCTTTTGATTCTTTTCTTCTTCTTTCTTTTTTTCTTATTTATTATTTGTTGTGTGTGAGGGGAAAGGGAACCGGCTGTACACAGCCCTTTGTGGGTTTTTAAAATTTATTATGAAAGTGGACACACTAGTTTGGTTATTTATGTTTCTACCCACACTTCCCGTTTTTGACAATTTTCACTATTTTCTCGTTTTATTGATTTTTTGGTTATTAAGCTTCCATAAATGCTTAATAATATTTATTTAATGATTTATAATTTTTACGGGTCCGTTTGACCGCGTAAAGTCATGTTTTCGGGTTTCCTCGTAAAACGCGCGCTAAAGCTATATTAGCATTTTTAATACATTATTTGGTTCCGTTTTCTTCGGGAATCATTCCCATGTACTAATTAGGTATGAATAAACCTTAGGAATCCTTACGATACTATAACCGAGGTCTCGTACCTCCTATGGTTATTTAACGCTTATTTTAGCGTTTTCCGCTTTCTAAGCGTTTTTCTCACTTCTTTTGGATTTATTTTCTTTACCAAAATTACTTAGGCACTATTAGGCCTTTAAATACTATATTAAAATATTCTAATCACCATATTTAAGTTCGGGGTATTTCAACTGCGAGCCAAGTACTACCCGATACACGTGCAAGAGGCCAAGCGCCTAGAGTTGGACAATCTGAGACAAGGGGATAAGATGATGGTAGATGAGTACTACTCCGCTTTCATCGGACTTATCCACCTACTGCCGGATCTGGGTTACTCAGACCGAATCCTGGTGAACCGTTTCTACAACGGACTGAGCTACCGCCTACGCTATGGTATGGGGCCAACCGGATATACTACCTTGCAGGAGTGCTATCATGCCGCTGCTATTGTAGAGATCATCGTCCGTCTGAGGGACGAGGAGAATGCGCTCAAGCGCAAGGCCACGAGCAAGGGCCAAAGCACACAAGGGTACGGGGGAGGAAAGAAGAAAAAGCCATACCCCCAGTCCCAGAAAGGACAGCAACAGGGTGGCAAAGGCCAAGCCCAGACCACCACTGCTGAGGAGCCACTACAGCTCACCTATGCATAAGCGGCTAAGCCGTTACGCTCTTACCCGCCCAAGGGTAATTAATTAAATTCGAATACCGAATTCTAGTGTGTGCTGTATTTTGTGAAGTGTGTACTGAATATGTAATGTGTTGGCAGCTAGCACGGGCTCTGGATCCGATTGCCACTACTACTGCAAGTGATGCAAGGGAGACCATCCCGGCAAGGACTGCAAGGGAGATGATGAGCAGTGCCGATTCTGCAAAAAGATGGGGCATCGTGACTACGAATGCTTCCAGAACCCGAATGGCAGAAACAACAGGCCTAAGGGGCATTGGAAGGGTAAGGCCGCCGCGACCACCGATGGCCCGAAGACGGCTAATCAGCCACCCCCAGATCAGAGGTACACTGATTCCCAGAAGGGGAAGGGGTCGGGATCCGGCAAGGCCGCCCTGAATGTGGTGGACCGGTCTGAGGCACCAGGGCCCTCTTCTAGACCAGGTACCGCCTAAACCGTTGAATGAAATAAGTGATTGCATACCGCATTTCATGCATGTGTGTTGGTGAGTCTAAGTGTACCACAATGTGAGTAAAGAATTAAAGTATAATGTGAAAGTCACCTAATTAGGTAATTTTAAACTTAAAGGAGCCTTCAATATTTGTTATCCAATCCCACCCACACCAAACCCTGGAGAAACCACCATCAACATCACCGACTTTCCAAGGGAGCAATGTCAGGTCGTCCGACCAGGTATGATACTTTTAAATGGATACCTGACACCGGAAGCATTAATCCACATTATCCGACGATGCGATGAACTGGGAGCAGCACCTGGAGGTTTCTACACACCCGAATACCCGAGCAGATCGAAGATGAAATTGAAGATGATGTGCATGGGTAAGGACTGGAATCCTTACACCAAGACATATCAAGACGTGCGAGCTGAAGATGGAGCAACGGTACTGATGATACCTGAGGAGTCCCTTACGGTCGTTAACCACGCCGTGGGAATTGCTCAGCAAGTTGAATCGGACTCAATACCATGTGTTAAAGCAGATTTATGTATTGTGAACTTCTACCAGAAAGGTGGACGGTTAGGTTTACACCAAGATAAGGACGAGTCACCCGAGTCTCTAAGTAAGGGAGTACCCGTGGTGTCTTGGTCCATTGGTGATACCGCAATGTTCATATATGGCGAGTAGAAGCATGCTGATCTCGCAAAGAAGTTAGTGTTGAAATCAGGAGATGTGTTAATCATGGGTGGGCAGTCAAGGATGCTATATCATGGCATCAAGAAAATCAAACTGAATACCGCACCATCGGCAGTGATCAATGCCACACACATGAAACCCGGACGTTTGAACTTGACCTTCAGGCAATTTTAAAGCCTTGTGTGATCATGTAATCTATTAAGCCAGTGTATGTTAAGGATGTTATGTATGTGTTAGTTATGTCAACAATGTAAACCAACGTATGTTGTAAAGAGTGTGTTAATGAATAAAGTGGAGTTGTTTGAAGTATGTGAACCGTGTTGTTACCAAATACTTATTAGTTTGCCAATGAATTAGGTTGTGCACTCGGAACGGGGGGTATACTGAGTGTCTGCAATGAGGCAGAAGCCGGCAAGAGCCGCACAATCCTCACCGGTACCTTTCCAGTCAATGGCGTGGACGCTTCGATCTTGTCCGACTCCGGAGCCTCACATACATTTATTTTGCTGTCTTTTGCGAAGAGGCTGGGGTTAGACGGTGAAGAGATGCCTGATTTCATAGTCACTCTCCCATCGAAAGAGCGGATCAGGTGTACCCGCTACCACCGAGATGTTGTTGTACGAATTAGAGATGAAGAGTTTCTGATCGACTTGATAGAGTTCGAGGGACTTGGTTTTGATGTGATTGTCGGGATGAACTGGTTAGAGCGGTACAAGGGCAGAATCCTATGTGCCGAGCATCGTCTGCTTCTTCGGAGTCCGTCTGGGGTTACTATATCATACCGCCAGAGGCCCAGGGAGCCTTCGACTCAGATCATCACCGCCATGGCCATGTATCGTGAGTTACGACGAGGGAATGATGTGTACCTCTGCTATGTCCAGGACATAGAGAGAGAGACCCAGAGTTTAGCCCAGATGTGCCGGTAGTGTCGGAGTTTCCTGATGTATTTCCTAAGGAATTACCGGGCATGCCGCCAGCACGGGAAGTTGAGTTTGAGATTGATTTGGTTCCGGGCACCTGACCAATTGCGAAGGCGCCATATCGTATGGCTCCAGCAGAGATGACAGAGCTCAAGGAGCAGCTGAGAGACCTACTCGACAAGGGATTTATCCGCCCTAGCGTTTCACCATGGGGAGCACCGGTCCTCTTCGTGAAGAAGAAGGACGGTAGTCTCCGCCTTTGTATTGATTATCGAGAGCTGAATGCAGTTACGGTGAAGAACCGTTATCCTTTACCACGCATCGACGATTTATTTGATCAGTTGAAAGGAGCATCAGTATTCTCCAAGATAGATCTACGATCCGGATACCATCAGATTGCCATCCGTGAGAGTGACATTGAGAAGACCGCATTCAGAACCAGATATGGACATTACGAGTTTACGGTTATGCCGTTTGGTTTATCCAATGCACCAGCCAAGTTTATGGACTTAATGAACCGCTTGTTCTAAGAGCAGTTGGACAAGTCAGTGGTAGTCTTCATCGACGATATTCTTGTGTACTCAAAATCGAAAGGTGAGCATGAAAGCCACCTGAGAAGTGTGTTACAAACGTTGAGAAAGAATCAGTTGTATGCTAAATTTTCAAAGTGTGAGTTTTGGTTGAACCAAGCATCCTTTCTTGGACATGTGATTTCTGAGGCCGGGATCGCTGTTGATCCGGCAAAGATAGATACAGTGCGCACCTGGCCTAGGCCGAAGACAGTTACCGACATACGGAGCTTCCTCGGTCTGGCAGGATATTACAGGAGGTTGTTAAGGACTTCTCCAGTGTCTCGAAACCGATGACTTCCTTAATAAAGAAGGATGCACCATTCGAGTGGACAGTCGACTGTGAGAGTTCTTTCTAGAGTCTCAAGGATGCTCTGACATCTGCACCAGTCCTGACTTTACCAGACGGTTCAGATGGTTTTGAGGTCTATTGTGACGCATCAGGCAGAGGGATGGGATGTGTATTGATGCAGCACGGAAGGTCCTGGCTTACGCCTCCCGGCAATTGAAGAAACACGAAGAGAACTACCCTAACCACGATTTAGAGTTGGGTGCCATTGTCTTCGCATTGAAGATATGACGACATCATTTGTATGGGGTAAGCGTGACAATCTATTCTGACCACAAGAGTTTAAAATACTTGTTCACTCAGAAGGAGTTGAACATGAGACAAAGAAGGTGGGTCGAGTTCTTAAACGACTACGACATCAATTTACAGTACAAGGAGGGTAAAGCAAATGTGGTAGCTGACGCACTGAGTCGCCGAGCACACTCTCTCCATTCGCTAGTCTCTCATTCTAGCTTGGTTGAAGAGGTACGGAGTGCTCAGATGACAGATCAGTATATGTTGGAGATCAGGTAGAAGCTTATTGATGGCACATTCGAGGGTCAGAAGTACGACTTCTGACTCCACGATGATGACCTGATTAGGCTTAATGGCCGACTGTGTATTCCGAGGAGTAACGCTGAGCTGAAGGAGCGCATACTGAGTGAATCCCATTGTTCTACGACTACGATTCACCCCGGAGCTTCAAAAATGTACAAGGGTATGAAAAGATATTTTTGGTGGACAGGCATGAAAAAGGATGTGAACGATTATGTGTTGAGGTGTCTCACTTGTCAGAAGGTCAAGTTTGAGCACCGACGGCCTGGTGGTATGGTACAGCCAATGCCAGTGCCTGAGTGGAAGTTCCATGACATTTCTATGGACTTCGTAGTAGGGCTTCCGCCTACAAGGGGAGGTCTGAATATGATTTGGGTTGTTGTTGACCGACTGACCAAGGTGGCTCGATTCATACCGATGAAGGACACCTGGAAAGTGGCAAAACTTGCAGAGCTCTTCGACAGAGAGATTGTTCGGCACCATGGGGTACCGAAGACTATCGTGTCTGACAGGGATACCAGATTCCTCTCAAGGTATTGGAAATCCACACGGGAAGCACTTGGTACCGACCTGAAGCTAAGTACAGCGTTCCACCCACAGACAGATGGACAGAGTGAGCGCACCATCCAGACACTCGAGGATATGTTACGTGCATGTGCACTTGACTTTCAGACCAGCTGGATTGATAAGTTACATCTGATCGAGTTTAGCTACAACAACAGTTACCATGCTTCGATCAAGATGTCTCCCTTCCAGGCATTATACGGTAGACCATGCCACACGCCATTATGCTGGGATGAGTCGAGTGAGACGGTCATTATAGGACCAGAGTATCTGGAGCAAGTTCAAGCAGAAGTACGACAGATCCGGGCTAACATGAAGTCAGCTCAGGATAGGCAGAAATCATACGCCGATGTGCGCAGACGTGACCTGGAGTTCGCCGTGGGCGATCAGGTGTTTCTGAGAGTATCCCTCATGAAGGGAGTGTTTCGTTTTGGCCAGAAAGGCAAGTTGAGCCCGAAATATGCGGGGCCTTATGTTGTGACGGAGCGGATCGGCCCGGTAGCTTACAAACTTGATTTACCCGCCGAGCTGGGCAAGGTACATGATGTATTTCATGTGTCCCAGTTGAAGAAATATATGTCTCATCCGTCTCATGTACTTCAGCCTGAAAGGCTAACGTTAGAGCCGACCATGCGATCAGTGGAAACTCCCGTACGGATTCTGGATACTAAGACTCGAGACACTCGCCATAAGTCTGTGAGACTGGTGAAGGTCCTCTAGTCTAACCAGGACGTCGAGGAGGCCACTTGGGAGCTGGAAGATAAGATGAAGGCGAAGTACCCGTCGTTGTTTACTTCTTAGTTTTTGTATGTATAGGGTACAGGGCGTACCCCTATTTTAAAGGGGGTAGAGCCGTTTTCGGTTATGTGTGTATGACATGTATTTAAATACATTGTCTATGTTATGTACTATGTTATTGTGTTACAGACCGTTGAGTCTGAATGATGTGTTGATGTTTGGACCTTGTGTCCGATGCTATGTAAGTATGTTGTTAATGTTGTTATGGAAGTATTGTTTTATAAGTATTCCCTGTGTTCTAATATTAAGATATGTGGGAAGTATGAACTTTGGGGACAAAGTTCTTTTAAAGGGGGTAGATTGAAATACCCCAAACCTTAGTATGTTGTTTAAACATTAAAATATGGTATATTAAGACTAAAAAGAGACTTAGAAACATTAGTAAACAATTTAAACCATAGAAAGCACAATTTAATACCTTAAAGTCAGTATGGGTGAAAATGTGCTCTAAGCTTGGGATAGTCTTGGCTAAGACCTAATGAGCTTACCGAGACCTTATTTATATATTAATGAACATATTAAACCAATTACCAAAGAAAACCAAGCTTGAAAACAAGTTAAAACATAAAATGTGCTTTAAGGAGTCTTAAGGCACATTTTTGAAAAATTGTCTTGTAAATGGGTTTTGAATGGCTAAATGTCCATCATTACTCTTTAATTAACATGTGTACTATTTAGTATCACATTAGGAAGTCTAAATCAACGGGAAATCAAAAATTTCACAAATATGTGCCTTGTTTTGGTGAATAGTAACCAAAATAAGCTAGTTTATAACATAAGTCAAATAAGTAATTTAATTAGTCAACAAAGACTAAAACACCCCTTATTACTTACGGGGGCCTGTTTTTACAAGGGTGAGTCATCACCTTAGCTAACTAATAAGTAAATAAACAAATGATAAAGCAAGTTACTATTTGCTTTTAACTTACAAATATCTAAAAACTAGCTAAGTCTTCTACATTCTCTTCATTTCCCTTGCTTTCCCACGTCTTCTACCTTCCTTCTTGCTCTCTTCTACGGTTGCTACAGCCCACCACCATCCACCATCTTCAATCTCTTATATCTCCTAGCTCCCTTTGCCAAATCAAAAACCAAGACCACCATTCTCTTTGTCTTGCCAAGCTCTTCAACTTCATCCTTTCAAAACTCCAAGAGCTCCATTTCGGTGCCAAGAGGAATCTCCATGGGAGGAGCTTGAGCTCATCTTTTTACATTTTATTGTTCTCCTTTGCTTCAAGGTAAGGAAACTCAAAGAAAAACTCCATTTTCTTCATGTTTTTTATGTTGTCTAAAAAACACCATTAATGGTGTCTTTACCTTGCTTGTTCTAGCTTCATTTGAATCTTCCAAGGGCTTGGTGGAGTCCTCTCTTGCTACATATCCAAACTCTCTTCCATTTCCAAGGTAAAGCAATCACCTAAATGTTTTAAGACAATATATAACCTAGGGTTTACAATGAGATGAAGCATAAAGCTTGAATACTCATTACATTGTTTGTATATTGATTAGAAGTTGACAAGCAACTAAAAGCATTGCCAATTTAGTCAAGGACACAAGAAAGAAGTTGTGAGGAAAAGAGGTAAATGTGTTAACCTGATGTAATTTAAAGCCTTAGGAGAAATGAGCTTATGTTGTTTGTTAAAACTACCTAAGGAGCCAATGGTGAATGACTTAGTAAAATGTTCTCAAGGAGACTATTAAAGAGCATATGTGTTGTTGTGTGTATTTACAGGTCAAAGGCAATATTTTGTGGGAAATTCAGTGTTTATGGTTTATGTTATTTAAGGGCCTAAGAGCCATGTTATTTAAGGGCCTAAGTGCCAAGCAATTTAAATAATGCACTATATTGTGATGTAGTGTAAGTTTGGTGAAGTTTTGTGTATAAGAATGCTCTTGATGGATCTAAGTGTTCTTGAATGTTTAATGGTGAAAACTTTGTGTTTTGGTGTAACAAGATGTTAGTAGAACCCATGTCGAAATTTAGGCAATGTATAAGAAGTTTTAGGTGTTTAAAATGAGTTTTGGTGAGTTAGGAAGTGTTTAGAATGATTAAGTGTTCTACTAGTGAAAGAAACATGCATTAAGGTATTCTAAGATGTATAAAGGACTTAGGCAATATTTTAGAGGATTTAGAATGCAAATGGGTGTTTTGGGATACTTCAAGATCATGGTGAGATTGTGTTTAGGACTTGTACAATGTTGGTGAACAAGGAAGAAGTGATGTGTTGCATGAAGGAGCTATAAGCTTGTGGAGTTATTCAAGGAGTTTGGTTAGGAAGAAAAAAAATGCTTGGGAGATGATGTTGTAGTAGTGAGGGAACATTTGGGACTAGTGGTAGTTATAGGTATAAAACACCACATGAAGACTTAGTGAAAAACATTGCATGTGCTAACCTTTGTACAAGAATTTGTGTAATGTTGAGGAGGGTTTTGGTGAATGATTTAAGGAGTGTAATGGATGTCTTAAGGGGTGTTTGAAGTGCCAAATGTGGTTAGAACATACTAGGGCACTATGAGGTGAAGTTTGGAATTAAATGAGCAATTAAAAACAAGGGTCTGGAGTAGACCGACCTTGGGGACCGGACCTGCAAGGTCGGTCGAGCCCAGTTTACCCTGCGAGAAATGGTTTCTGGAATGGACCGACCTTGGGGACCGGACTTGCAAGGTCGGTCGGGCATGGATTTTTGGTACGGATTAAGTCTCTGGAATAGACCGACCTTGGGACCGAACTTACAAGGTCGGTCATGCCTAAATCTTTGTACGTAAGTGAGTCTCGGGAATCGACCGATCTTGGGACCAAACTTGCCAAGATCGGTCGGGCCTGAATTTTCAAAGGGGAAAAAATCTCGGGAATAGACCGACCTTGTGGACCGAACTTGCAAGGTCGGTCGGAGTGGAATCTTCTGACGATAAAATGTTCTGGAATGGACCGACCTTGTGTAAGGTCGGTCGGTAAGGTCGGTCGGACCAAAACTTGTAAAAAAAACAAACAAAAGTTGCTTAAGTAGTTAACCCTAGGGGGTATAATGAAGGCAATCAAGGGTGAGTTTAGGCATTAGAACATGTCATACAATCATGTAAACGCTTAGTAAACAAAAGCTAAATAAGTTAATTAACCGACATTATTAATTATGTTTAGGGACTACGCTTGGTGGGTCACGTTCGCAGCAAGGACCAAGGTATGGTTTTCTTGCAGTCTGTTGCCTACCGGTTTACACCGGCTTGTGTGTTGTTTGTTTTTCTGTGTGTTTATGACCTTAAGTCATGTAATGAGTTTACAGTTGTTAATATTACTATGTTTTTAAGGTGTGACTCATTTCCCTTGTGTGTGTCTAACAAGACTTAACCACTTGTATGTGATATGTTTATTGAGTTTGATGTTGAACTTCCAACAAGTGCTAACTGGGGAGTGAGGAGTCCGGTAGTTCCGGCCACGCGTGTGAGTATGGGAGTCGATGTCATAACCGGTTCGATTCTCTTTGTATGTTAAGGTTGTCTTCTCTTTTGGTTTTCAACCTACCCTTTAGCTTATCCAAGGCTATTTTACTGACTCACGTCGGGCCACAGGGGCATACTATGTTTTGTTCGGTGTGCTTGGATCACTATATCCGACGCACCTGTGTGTTAAATTATTCGTTCAATTTAACAGGACGGTAACGAGTTATGTAACGAGCTTAGCATGAGTTTGGCAACATTCTCTAGGCTCTCCATGTGATCTAATTGTGTTGGTTTGCTTCCTAAAAGGATTCGTTCTTGTATGTTATGTGTGATGTTGTTATGCAATACTCTTGCTATGATATATATGTTGTATGTTTAAAATGAATGCCATGTCATCATGACAATTAGTTGCGCTTATCCCGGTAGCCAAGGGTTGCTGACCCCCTTGGGGGCTCCATATTTTTATTGCAGGATGAGGATCGAGGAAGCGGAATGGCTTTAGATCTTAGGTTATGAGTACCTTGGCTATTTTTGGATGTTTAGCCCGGGATGCGCCTGTGCTCCCGTGGCGTTATATTTTGGTACTGTTTGTATTACAATGACGGTCGTTGACAGTTGACAGTGGAGTTTATGTGTACAGTTTACAGTGATGGATGTTGCTAAATACTCGGTATGTTGGTTATGTATATATGGATGTTAGTACCTAATGCTCGGGAGTCTGATCATCAGACCGGTACGCTTGTATTTATTCTGCCTTGTTAACCACGTGGGTGGTTAACGGCGTTGTAGCACCGAACCGTTTAGTTATTGTTTAGTTGTTATTTCCGCTACGATTTCAGTTATTGTTAAGTGCGTAGTAGGGGTGTTACAATTATCATCTCATATAAGATGATACAAATGTAACATATAATATAAGAGTTTCACAACTCATGGAACTTACCTAATTGGTAAATATATACATATGCGAGAATAATGTATATAAGGATGGATATATATTATGGTTGGAAACCATATAATATAATTTTGGAGGTTATTACATGGAAATAGTTTATAAACTATATGTTATAAGTTTTTGAATTCAAATATAGTTATTACAAGATTAATGGATTATATAATACAAGTATTATAGTGGATGGTAGGAAAATAATACAATATAATAAATCATGCATGTATTCATGCAACTATAGGTTATATACCTAAGTTCAATAATGGACAAGATTAGAAAAATATAATGAATTAAACTCAACAGTCGAAACATTACGACCTACGAGTTTTAGTAACAAAGCCGACTGGTTTAGCGAAACCCGTAACAATTAACTGTAGAAATCCGGGATGAACTGTCGGGGTTACTTGTCATTCGGAAATACCGGATTTGGTTGATATAACTTGTGAGTAATGTGTGTGGATACGTGTATGTGATCATGTGTGTTACTGCATTAATTATTTATGCACGAGCGTCCTACGAGACTAACACTACGTCGACTATTGATCGACTTATATAAACATACATATGCGTTTAATGTGATGACATGACGGAT
Source organism: Limonium bicolor (assembly GCA_023374045.1). NCBI lineage: Eukaryota > Viridiplantae > Streptophyta > Magnoliopsida > Caryophyllales > Plumbaginaceae > Limonium > Limonium bicolor. Next base: position 113,955,736 of record CM041779.1, on the reverse strand, counting down.
ACTTGATATAATACCATTAGTATTAATATTAAGTATATGGTAACCTAAAGTAAAACACTTAGGTACGAGTCATGACATTGTCGGTCTCTAGAGCATGGATCTCGAACATGAATATAACCTAGATTACTTCTAGGTATGCGTGGACCCATTGGGCAGCTAATTAATAAATTGTATTCTCCATAAAACTAAGAGTTTATCTTAAACATTATGGGAGAGTTGGTATGAGTTGAGGGGAGGAATCCCGGTAGTTTACGAACTACTTGGTTGCGCATTTGTGATCACTGAGGGGTACCCGATCGGGTTCCGCTCCAGGTATTACCCAACGAGCCCTATTTGGATCGTGGGTCAGGTGGCTATGGCCTTTATATGGACGCCTTACGAGGCAAAGTGAAAAGTCAGGGGCCTCCGGACCTCTTGCGAAATGAGCACCTTTGTGTGTACGGGAGGATTACTGTCCATGGTGAGGTTATTGGGTTGTCCTAACATGACACCCAACTGGTATTTAATTAACATGGTTTGGATGGATGGGGCCTTGAAGGCCAAGGTAAATTAATATGGAAAACGTACGCTACGACGATTCTGTACATTGTACTGTAATTATTTCGATATGTTGATTATACAACTGTTGTTTGTGATATTTAATGAATGTTAGATTGGATGGATGGTTATGTATTTATGAATGTTGGTTTGGATGTATGGTTATGTATTTAAGCATGTTCATTATAGTATTAATTATAACTATAAAATGGTAAAGCATGAAACCAATCTAATAATAAGATGGTTAAAATGACTAAGTGACCAATAGGGTCCAGGCCCGGCATACTCAGCGTTTATCGCTGAGACTACACTCATTGTGCAGGTTATTGATCATTGTCAAAGCCGAAGTGTGGGATCAGGGTAGTTAGAGTTTATTTTAATTACCGCACATGGAGTTTATTTGTATAACAATGTTAAACTATGGATTGTATTATGGTACGGTTATGTATATTCGGGATTGGGTAGACGCTCACTTGTCGACGTTTATGGTTTATGGACTTAGTATGATGTATAGGAGTTATCTTGTTATCACAGCGGTTAGCAGTTTGTTATTTTGGTTGTTGGTTATAGTTATGCTTCGTTACTCGCATGGGCGAGTAATGGCAGGTGACACACGAGTGAGTATTAATGTTGTTATTTATCTTCCGCTGTAAGACATTTTATTTATTGCTACGTGAGGGATTATTACGTGTTTATGGAGAGGGGTGTTACATAGAGACCGTCCTCGCACCCTGGCCGGACTTACATGTCGGGACGGAAGTCCGGACAACACATATAACACAGCGAAATAAAGGTTTCCTAAGCCACGTCCGGACGCAATTCCAGACACTACAAAAACTGCAGAAAACAATGTCGAACAAAGAACAAAACAATGGCTAAAATCTTCCACAATTTATACATAACTTAACATAGCAAAGTAGCATAACAAAAAAACATTTCCACGGGGTTTTGACAGATCAAAACACAGACCTAATCAGTCAGAGACATCACAATTAGAGGAGCATACAAATATATACGAAAAACGAACAAAAACCAAAAATTCCTGTGGTTGAACACCCACCCGAATCCGTTTACCACCTACTTCACATCCGACGCAAAGCCATCTCTGCGGACTCTACACATCGCTCCACTCGAAATCACAAATGCTCGAACAATTTGGAAAACAACCGGAACCGGAATGAGGAGCAACTAAATGGAATGGAGATTGACAATGCAACTCAGATTCTCCCCGAACTCATGATCCAACAGACTCGGATCACCAACTACGCAACCAGAACCTATATTAATGTTTGACAAGTAGAGAAGAGGAAGATGGGAGAGGAAAAAGAAAACTTGCAAAGCGGGAGTTGTGAGAAGGATGGAGGAACTGGCGTGAGGGATGAGCGTGAAGTTAAATTAAGAAGGAAGGGAAAATATGAGTTAGAAATATAAAAAAGGAAGTTAGGAAATAAGAATAAAAAGAAAGTAATTTCCTAACTTATTAATTAATAACAATACAAAAGAATATGCTAGCCTTTCTATCTTCTAACTTAGGATAATTTTCCATAAATGACATAATCCTATTAGAACAAAATAAGAATATTTTACTCTTCCTTTGCGGAACCGAAACAAAATAAAAAAAATTAAATAAAAAAATTGGGGCATAACACTTCTTGTTCTCAACACAGATGTTATGCCCCAAGGTCTGAATCACACTCACATTGTTCTTACACCTAAAAAAAATAGGTCCAAATGCAATGAAAGATTTTTACCCCATATCACTATTCAATACTTTATATAGGGTTATTTGACGGACCTTGGTCAACCATATAAAAGAAGCACTCAAGTTTGTTCTCTATGAGGATCAAAGGGCTTTCCTTCTATGACGGTTAATATTTGACAATATTATCATCGCACATGAGCTTATTCATTCAGTGAAAACCTCCAAGGCAACTAGAAGGGGTCATTTCATCCTTAAGCTGGACATGGAGAAACCTTTTGATCAGGTTGAATGGGTCTTTATCTTGGAACTTATGAAGAGCATGGGATTTCATGCGAGATGAATTCAGCTGGTTGAGAAGTGTATAACTATCATTTCATTTGAGGTGCTTGTAAATGGTCGACCTGGTCAATTATTTGTCCCACAAAGAGGTCTAAGGCAAGGTAACCCATTATCACTTTTCTTATAAGTCTGTTGTATGGAGGCACTATCCTTCAGCCTACGTATGGCTGCTGCATCGGGTCTTGTTAAAGGCATATCATGCAAATGGTTGAGCTTTGATATAATTAGTGTGTTCTTTGCTGATGACTGTGTTATTTTTAGACGTCCGAATCAATCAAATGCGCAAGATACCATGCACCTTATTGAGGATTTTCATAAAGCTTCAAATCTCGAAGATTGTTGAAGTCGGGGAGGTTTTAGATTCAAGATTGGATCAGAGTTTTCCAACTTTTATTGTTGGACATAAGAAGAAACTTTTTGGATATATAGGGACAATTTATAAAAGGATGCACAATTGGCAAAGATTGATATCTCAAGCTGGGCAGGGTATTTTTATCAAGTCTTTATTGCAGGCCATTCCGTCTTGTGTTAAGGGAGTCATCAGATTACCTGCTTCCCTGATCCATGAAATCCAAGTGTCAGCCTCAATTTTTGAACCTCTATTCTATGTTGATTCGAGTTGATTAGGATCTGATCAGGTTCTAGGTCCACTTATGACCTAAGCTTAATAATATGTTATAAAACATTAATTATTAAAAACCTAAGCTAGCTCACTGGAACCTATTAGAGTCGCCACCTAATTTTAACCTACGGTGACTTAGGAAAGTTAGAGTTCAAGGATTGGTATACACTTTTCCGGGTTCAAATTATTTTCACTACCCTACTAGGTCGTTTTTCCTCTACTTATGTCATTTACGGCTTATTACAAATTCGGTTTATCCTAAGTGCGTAGGTTTATGTTTTTTTTAACATTTTTTTACTGAAAATTAAAGTAAAAACTAAAAATACCTAAACTATGGTTTCTAAAGCTGAATTAGGTCAAACGTTAAAAATGTCCGTGGCCACAGACCTAATGTCCAAACCTACAGACCCTAATTAAACTAATTATACAGAAAGATCAAATTTATAGAAAAACAAATTTTGAAGATACCGGAGCCACGGCCAAGGGAGAGATTTGGAGTTCGAAATTATTAGGAAATTATTGGAAATTCAAAATTCTAAAGCCATTATGCTCTAAATTTCATCCTTTATCATGCGTTAAAGTTTCAAAGCATTCAAGTTGATTTGGGTCATTTTTGGAGGAGAGAGAAAGTTTGCAAGATGACTTAGAAGCCCTAAAAATTATGAAAATGCCCCTCATGATGATTAAGATGTCACCATTATCTTGAGATGTGTGAATTAATCATACTAGGATAGCGAAAGTTTTGAAAATGTTCTAATCAACTTGAGATTCCATGCCCTTTGACCATTTTGCCCTTCAAAGCACTTATGTCTTAAGAGACCCTTTTCTGGGGGTTAAAATTTTGGGTATAACAGATTGCCCCCGTCAACTAGACTATGTTGTGAAGATAAAAGGACAAGTTGATGCTTGATTGATACCCCAAAATTTTACCCGGCCTTGGTGAATTTGCTCCCTTTCTTGAGTTTCTACCGAAAGTTCGTTGGTTGTGCCGAGCTATTCTGATGAGGCACTGGCTACCTGAAGGAGAACTTTGAATTTGTTGGGCTATTATGAGGCACCAACTACCTAAGATGTAAAAAGTGAGCTGAACTAGGGAAGAATACACTACACCGAGCATCTAAGGTGTCAAGAACCTAAAAATGACTATACTACATTGAGCATCTAAGGTGTCAGGAACCTGTAAAATGACTAAACTATGCCAAGCATCTTAGGTGTCGAAAACCTGAAAGTGAATGAACTATGTCGAGCATCTAAGGTGTCAGTAACCTGAAAGTAAATGAACTACACCGAACATCTAAGGTGTCAGGAACCTGAAAGTGATTGAAAAAAAAGATGTGTGATATTGATGTAAATGTGTAATTAGGGCTTATGACGTGTCCGGGGCTAAATAGTAAAATTCTAGGTTTATGACGAGCCTGGGAGTTAGTGGTGATTAGGGCTTATGACGAGCTATGAGAAATGGTGGGGAATCAGGGCTTATGACGAGCTTGAGGTGAGATGGTGATGGTCAGGACTTATTACGAGCCTAAGGTTGTGTTCTGCTACTCAGGTGAGTTTTGCTACTCGGATGAGTTCTACTACTCAGGTGAGTTCTACTACTCAGGTGAGTTTTGCTACTCGGGTGAGATCTGTATCTCTGAAGAATTTGAATCTTCAGGTTTACAATGAGGAGTCTCATACTGAAAGATGTTGTGATGCAATGATAATAGTCTCATGCAAGTGATTGTGATGAAAACCAATTGTGAAAGTCCCAAACGTGGTAATGATGAGGTGTATGCAAATTTGTAGAATGCAATCAAAGTGTTTGTAGGAAACTTGTCCAAAACAAGAAACTATTAACAAAGGTTCCAAACGTGGCAATTTTTGAGGAAAATTCTGTCTACTGAAAATGGAAAGCGAAATTATCATTTCCTAACTAAAGATTTCAGATCTGCAATTTGTTTCTTAGAAGAAGAACATGCCGCGGATGGAAGTGTGTGGTGTTTATTGTGGGGGATTGAGGCTTTTGAGTGGTGGTCAGGGCTTATGACGAGCCTGGGAATTTATGTGGAGGTTAGGGCTTATTACGGGTCTGGGGAAATGGTGCTGGTCAAGGCTTATTACGAGCATGAGGTCTTTTTGTGAAGTTAGGATTTGTGGGTGATGTTCAGGACTTTTTACGAGCCTAGAGATGTTTGTGTGAAGGTTAGGGCTTATGGCGGGCCTGTGGTGAATTGGTTTTTTGTGTGGTTGTGGTGCTTAAGACTTATGACAAGCTTAATCTTAAAGTTTCAGATGGTGTTGTCATGGCTGTTGGAACAACAAATGCCTCCAGTATTTTTCTAAGAAAATCTGATCTAAGAGTTCATGGAAATTGATCGGAATAATCAATTGCCCTAGTATTTTGTTCAATTAAATATGTGAGCAAATCTTGTCCTCATAGGGTCAAGGTTTGTATTTCAATGTGGTGCTTTCTAATCTACACTCAACGTGTTTGGAATTTTCACTTGTTTCTTACTTACAGTCAAATCTTCTACACCATTGAATTCGACATTTATTGGATTTACGCATTCGATCTGAAAAGCTTATAATGCGGCCATGGGGTGTGACGAAAGACAACGGGACCATGGAGGGATACTTGAGTTATATGGAGCTTAAAGGGTGACCAGAGCTGCAACTTGTGCCTTCTCTCGGATTTCCCTTTCTCATCCTAAATTTGTTTGGCTGCTTTGCGTTGACATTGTTTTCAAGGTTTAGACTTTGAACTTTGGAGTTGTCCCTTACGTTATTTATCTCTTTTTTTGTCATTCGGATTTCTTCGAGGCGTTTCAGATTTGCCTTTTTTATCCTTTCTTGACTTTGTCTTCGGGGTTCTTGTGTCTCCCGATTTTGAACTTTGGGAGCTGTTTTGATGTGAGCTCTTTGGATCCTGTGTCACTTTGGGACCATTTGTGGATCGTTTCGCCATGCTGGTAGTGGTATTGCTTCTTTTGGAGTGATGAAGACGCCATCCAAAAGTCGGGCTCCTCGCTTTCTTTGGTCACCGGGTCGAATATTCATCACGGGTTGACTTTTTTGTGGAGCTTAACGTAACAAAAAGGAAGATATATAAAATGAAATACCCCTAAGGTTCATAAACCAAATTAAAATACAATTAATGAGTCAAGAAGGCTAATAAGCCTTAACGAACCATGAATCATGAAAACTCCTAAGCACACTTATATAAATAAATATACACTCCATGAAGGTTACTAAACCTTATATAAACACATGGACATAAGTAGAGCATAGTAAAGGAGGAAAATCAACCTACAACTGATTTATCATGATATACACATCTTCATGAACAAATCACTTGTAACACAAGTGTATACACCTTTGGACACTAAATAACACATGTTACACATGTTAACACACTAAACAAGTCCAAGATACACATGATGTGCCAAAAGAACATCAATATCAAAGGTGAATCAAAGTATACATTTTTACTAGTTTTAATGAATAGTAAAGTATACCAATTTCTCAAGAATACATTTTTACACACTTTAGGACAAGGAAATCATGTTGGTAACAAAATAACACATGATATAAGTCCAAATGTACAAGTTATAAGTCATAAAATTAAAAAGGAAGCAAAAAGACAATTATACCCTTGGAGCAAAATTTGGCCAACAATGCCCTTTCCCTTGGCTGCCACCTTGCTAAATTTGAACCAAAATATCTGAAATACCCCAAACCTTGATATGTTGTTTAAATATTGAATTATGGTATATTAAGGCTAAAAAGTGCCTTAGAAATGTTAGTGAACAATTTAAAACCATAGAAAACACAATTAAGCACCATAAAGACAATATAGGCGAAAATGTGCTCTAACCTTGGGATAACCTTGGTCAAGACTTAAAGAGCTTACCAAGAATTTAATTACATGTTAATGGACATGTTAAACCAATTACTAAAGAAAACCAGGCTTAAAAACAAGTTGAAACACAAAATGTGCTTTAAGAAGTCTTAAAGCACATTTTTGAAAAATTGTCTTATAAATGGGTTTTGAGTAGCTAAATGTCCATCATTACTCCCTAATTAACATGTGTAATACTTAGTATCACATTAGGAAGTCTAAATCAATGGGAAATCAAAAATTTCACAATTATGTGCACTAATTTGTGAATAGTGCTAGTTTAAGTCATAAGTCAATATAAGTTGTTTAGTTGGTCAACAAAGACCATAAAACATCCCATTTGACTAAGAGGGCCGGTTTTTAAGTGTGACCCACCACACTTAGTTAGCTAAATAAAGAAGGAAGTTTGATAAAGCAAAAAGAACTATTTACTTTATTACTTAAATATCTAAATAAGCTTACCTCTCTCATCATTCTCTTCATTCTCCTTGTTCCCACCGTCTCTAACCTCTCTTGTTCCCTTCTCCATCGGTTTAGCTACAGCACACACACTTCTCCATCTTCCATTGATTATATCTCCTAGCTCCATGTACCAGATTTAATTTCAAGACCATCATTCTCTTAGTTTGATCAAGCTCTTTAACCTTGTCTTTTCAAATCTTCAAAACCACCATTTCGGTGCCAAGAGGAATCACCATTGAAGGAGCTTGAGCTCATCTTTTCATGCCTTGTTGATCACCTTTGCTTCAAGGTAAGGAAAACCAAAGAAAAATAACATTTCCTTTCATTTTTGTGCTTGACCGAGAATCACCATTTAATGGTGTTTTCTTTTGATCTTTCATAGCTTCATTTCAAACTTCAAAGGGCTAGGTGGAGTCCTCTCTTGATACTTCATCCAATTTACATTCAATTCCAAGGTAAACTTCTATTTTAATGTATTAAAACACTTATTAAAACTAGGGTTTATATGTGAGTTTAAGTATAAATCTTAAAGCTCATTACCCTTATATGTGTGTATGGATAGAAGGTTGACAAGTGATCAAGTTCCTTGCTAAGCTTCAATCCAAGGAAACAAGAAAGAAATTTGGAAGGATAAGAGGTAAATGAACTAACCTAATGTAGTTTAGTGTCTTAGGAAAAATGAGCTTGATTTGCTTATTAAAAACTACCTAAGGAGCCAATGGGAAATGAGGTAGGAAAATACCCATAAGGAGGTTATTAAGGGCATATGTGATGTTATGTGTATTTGCAGGTCAAAGGCAAATATTATGTGGGAAATTCAGTGTTTAAGGTTTATGCAATTTAAGGGCCTAAGAGCCATTCTATTTAAGGGCCTAAGTGCCAAGCAATTTAAATTATGCACTATATTGTGATGTAGTGTAGTTTAAGGTTTAGTTGTGTGTTAAGAAAATTCTTGTGTGGATAAATGTTCTTGATTGTTGAATGGTGAAAACTATGTGTTTTGGTGTAACAATGTGCTAGTGAAACCCATGTCAAGATTTGGTTAATGTACAAGAAGTTTTAGGTGTTTGGATGAAGTTTGAAGAAACTAGGAAGTGCTAGGAATGACTAAGTGTTCTTTTGGTGAAAGAAAATAAATTGAGGTGTTAGGAATCAAATGAGTGTCTTGAGATACACCAAAGTCATTGTGAGATTGTGTTTAGGACTTATGCAAATTTTGGTAACAAGAGAAGATTGTGCTTGGTGAATAATAAGTGTGGACTTGTGGAGAAATTTCAAGTGGTTTGTGAAAAGGAAGTGTGGATGATAAATAATGCTTTGGAGTAGTTGTAAAAGTGGTGAAAATGCACTTTGGGTTAGTTGTTACAATAAGAATAAAACACCACTTAGAAACCTAAGGAAAACATCACAAGTGTTAGGCATTTTGCAAGAATTTGAGTAATGGTTAAGGAAGTTTTGGTGGATGATTTAATGAGGTTAGTGAATGTTTTAAGGTGGGGTTTAAGTGCTAAAATGAGGTTAGAACATACTAGGACATGTAAGGTGAAGTTTGGAGTCAAATGAGCATTTAGAAATAAGGGTCTGGAGCAGACCGACCTTGAGGACTGGACTTGCAAGGTCGGTCGAGCCCAGTTTACCCAGCCAGGAAGCTCTCTGGAATGGACCGACCTTGGGGACCGGACTTGCAAGGTCGGTCGGGGTAAAATTTTCAAATGGTAATGTGTTCTGGAATGGACCGACCTTGGGACCGGACTTGGCAAGGTCGGTCGAAGTGAAAAGTTTCAAACCCGGAGGTTACTGGAATGGACCGACCTTGGGTAAGGTCGGTTGGTAGGGTCGGTCGACGTAAAACTTATAAAAAAAACAAATAAAGTGTGGCTTAAGTAGTAAACCCTAGTGGGTATAATGAGGACAATCAAGTGTAAGTTTAAGCATAAAAACATGTGACATAATCATGTAAAATGCTTAGTAAATTGGAAGTTAAATAAGTAAATTAACCGACATTATTAATTATGTTTAGGAACAACATACGGTGGAACACAAAAGCGGCAAGGACCAAGGTATGGTTTTCTTGCAGTCTGTTGCCTACCGGTTTACACCGGCTTGTGTGTTGTTTGTTTTTCTGTGTGTTTCTGACTTTGTAAGACTTAAATCATGAAATGAGTTTACAGACATTGTTATTAATGTAATGTGCGTATACCGGTACTGTTAACCTTGAATACGTGCTAACCCGTTAGTTGACCAAACTAGGAAACGTAAGAGAACGGTACCCGGTCTTAACATTTCAACCTAAGGAATGTTCTAACCACGACTATGTATGAGTTGGTTGTGGTTTGTGTTAATACAATGTATCCCATCTCCCTTGTATGCCTAACTGGGCCAAAACATTACTTGTGATTTATTGTGTTAAGTTCCATCAAAGGGACTTCTAACAAGTGGTTAACTGGGGAGTGAGGAATCCGGTCGTTCCGGTCACGCGTGTATGTACGGGGGTCGACATCTGAATCAGATTCGGCTCTCTCCTTATGTTATGGTTGTTTTCCTTCTTGGATTTCAATCACCCACAAGCTTAGCCAAAGCTTACCTACCTGACTTCCAATCGGGCTAGGGGGAAATTATGTGTTCGATGTGTTCGGATCACTATATCCATCACACCTAAGTGTTAAGTTAACCGTCCGATAAACAGAGCGGTAACGAGTTGTGTAACAAGCTTAACATGAGGGTGAAATCACTTTCTAGGCTTACCAAGTTGACTAACTATTAATGGTTCGTTTTCCAAGTGAATTGTTCCCGTTATGTATGTGTTGTTGTTGCTATGCAATACTTCTTGCTATGCCATGTATGTTGTATGTTAAAATCAATGCCATGTTATCATGACAATTGGTTGCGTGTACCCCGGTAGTCGATGGGCTGCACGTTAGCCATACCAGCCATGGGTTGCTGAGCCCCTTGGGGCACCATATTTTATTTTGCAGGATGAGGATCGAGGAAGCTGAGTGGCTTTAGATCCTAGGTTTAATGAAGTACTTTTATTGGTTTTTGGATGTTGGGCCTGGGATGCACCTGTGCTCCCGTGGTGTTATATTTTGGTACCGTTAGAATGACAGTGGCGGTACATTTTGACAGTGGTAGTTTTACAGTGATGGTTTGTAATTAAATACTCGGTATTGTTGGTTATGTATATATGTGGATGTTAGTACCTATTGCTCGGGAGTCCGTTCCATCAGACCGATACAATTGTGCGTAGTTAGCCTTGTTAGCCACGTGGGTGGCTAACGGCGTGTAACACCGACTCGTTTAGCTACCGCTTAAGTTCTAAATTTCCGCTGCAGCTTCAGTTTATTGTTAAGTTTACAGTAGGGATGTTACAATATCTTCATTAGGCGTGCTTAGTCACCAAATACTATACAAGACCCATGCTTTCCCATTAATGCCTTAAAAGTCATCTTCATTCTCTTTCCTCCTCACTTCTCCTTGGCTTCCGATTTCACTCACCCAAAACCTCTCAAAGTCTGCAACTTAGCAGCAAAGAGCAAGCTTGGAGGAAATTTAATTCCTAAGGCATAAGGTAAGCTCTTAAGTCTTATGATAGCTCATTCTCTTCCTCTTTTCAATAGCGGTCCATTGATCTAAGATTCAGCTCCTTTACCCCATTAATCTATGCTGAATCCAAGTTGTAAGAGGGGGTGAAATTCGGCTGGAACCAAGTTTGGGGAAGGAAGTAAAGTAAAGTCATTCCTTAAGGTAAAAATGTGCTCTAAGCACCTACCTTTCTTTCTATTGTTATTCTAGCTGATTCCTATGAACTAAACCCTTTATATAAATCATATTTACATGCTAGAACAATTGGTGAACCTTCAATCCCTTGGAGTTGGCAAAACCGCCCCAAAACACCAAAAAAAAAGGGGTTTAAAGAGTAAGTCTTCTAGCTTCTGTTGAGATGAGTTAATCCGCCACTTTGGCATGAATTTATTAAAGGATTATCACCCTTCATCCCTCTGGAAAATAGGGCTGTGGAACACTTGGCAACAGCTTCAATTTGTAAGGTAAAAATCCATGTTTTAAGTCCTTAATGACTCTTATGGTTAGTTCCTGTTTTAAACTGAACCATAACATTTCCTCTCTGTTTAATGCATGTCAATAGGTGTATAAACACACCTCCAAACTGCCGTGACAGTCCATGGAGTGAATGATAGATTAAAGTCATTTTTAAGGTGAAAATCTAGGTTTTTCATGGCTTAAAATTACTCTTATAGTTGGTTCAATTTTTGGAACCTAACTATATCTTATTATTGCTGTTAGAAATTAATTAGAAGTTGTCCAAACAAATCCCCCAAGCTGCCGTGGCCAAACAAGCCTTAAGGACCTTATAAATCAAGGTATAACATTCTTAATCATATATAATATGCTTTGGAGCTTATATTATATGTGTGTCGTGAGTGGACAGAATAATAAGAGTCATTTTAGCTTCAAAAATGACTAGGAGATGTTATAGAAACCTGGGATAAATTAATTAAGTGATTAATTAACATAATTATCAAATTTAAGACATTATGTGGAAGTTTGGTAAATAATGGAGAATTTGGTGTAAGGGCCGAGAGTTTAAAGTATTTTTGAGACATTTAAAGTGTAATTTATTTTACAAGTTCAAGGTTGTAATAAGGCCATGTCATTAGGCCATTTTAATTAAGTTTAAAAGCTTATTTAATTTAATTTATGCATTTAGCATTAAGTTTGGGGCCAAAAAGGTAATTTCAAAACAATATAAGGTCGTGGGCTGTATTAGAATGAACTTTGGAGTTTAAATGAATTTAAATAAAAATTATAACACTTTATAAAGTTTTGTGCCAAAATTGTAAAAATAGGAAAGTTTGGGGTATATGTAGTAATTACCGAAAGTTTGGGCTTCAAACTGAATTTAGAAGTGAAATACCCCAAACCTTAATAAGTTGTTTAAACATTAAATAATAAATTATTAAGACTAAAAAGAGTCTCCGGAACATTAGTAAACAATGTTATAAATAGTAAATACAATTAATTGCCTAAAAGGCAATAAGGACAAAGTATGCTCTAAGCTTGGGATAAATTTTGATTAAGGCTTGATGAACTTACCAAGACCTTACTTATATATTAATGAGCCTATTAAATCAATTATCAAAGAAAACCGAGCTTGGAAACAAGTTAAAACACAAAATGTGCTTTAAGGAGTCTTAAAGCACGTTTTTGAAAAATTTGTCTTGTAAATGGGTTTTGAATGGCTAAATGTCCATCATTACTCTTTAATTAATATGTGTACTACTGAGTATCACATTTGGAAGTTTAAATCAATGGGAAACCAAAAATTTCACAGTTATGTGCCTTGTTTGTATGAATAGTAACTAAATGAGCTAGTTTGTAACATATATTAACATGGGTAATTTAATTGAGCAGTAAAGACTAAGTAACCCCTTATGTTAAATGGGGGCCGGTTTTGCATAAGGTGAGTCACCACCACCTGCAATCAAATAAGTGAAGGAAGACATAAAGTAAATAATATACTACTTTAAAAAGGCACTATTTGCTTTACGTAAATAACTAATATCTACCAAAGACAATTGCATTCAATCATTCCTTCATTTCCTCCTTGCTGTCTCACGTAGCCAGCTCCTTCCCTGCTCTCTTTCACGATCGAACCAGCACAGCACCATATGCCATCTTCAAATCCTTGTAACTTCTAGCTCACTTGTCCAAATTAAAAACTAAGACCACCGATCTCTTAGTCTCGTCAAGCTCTTCGACCTAGTCCTTTCAAATCTTCAAGAGCTTCATTTTGGTGCCAAGAGGAATTTCCATGGAAGGAGCTTGAGCTCATCTTTTCACGTATTATTGTGCTCCTTTGCTTCGAGGTAAGGAAACTCAAAGAAAAATGATGTTTCCTCCATGTTTTGTGTTGTCCGAAAATTGTCTTAAATGGTGTCTTTGTACTGCCTTGTTCTAGCTTCGTTCCAACCTTTCAAGGACTGGGTGGAGTCCTCTCTTGACACGTTTCCAAACTCTCTTCAAGTTCTAAGTTGACAAGCAAGCAAATATCCTTACCGATTTCTGAAACAAGAAAGAAGTTGTGAGGAAAGGAGGTAATTATGCTAACCAAAAATAGCTTGAAATTCCTTTGGAAAATGAACGTAGGTTGTCTTTTGAAACTACCTAAAGAGCCAATGGTAAATGACTTAGAAAAATATTCTCAAAGAGACTAGTAAAGGACATACGTATTGTTGTATGTATTTGCAGGTGAAAGGCAAATATATTGTGGGAAATTCAGTGTTTAAGATTTACGCATTTTAAGAGCCTAAGTGCTATGCAATTTAAATTGTGCACTATGTTGTTATGTGGTGTATATTTGGTGAAGTTTTGTGTATAAGAGTGTACTGGGAAGTTTATACATATGATGGGTGTAAAGACTTACGTAGCAGGACTTGAAAAATTACAAGTACGTCGATTCTGTAGGTTGGGTCCGGAACCTAAGTCATGGGTCATGTCCCAGACCAGAGGTGCAAAATAGGCCGAGAGTTATACACAGATTTGGGTCCGGGACTTGGGTCTTGTACAAGGACCCGGACCACCCTCCTTAAATCACCCAAGAGTTTTTTTGCCTAGACTGGTCCGGGACTTAGGACCTGTATGAAGTCCCGGACCACCCTGTTAAATGTAGCCGAGATACAAGACTGCCTTGGTCCGGGACTTAGGGTGAGTACAAGGTCCCGGACCACCCTATTAAAACATACCGTGAGTTTGTGTAAGTGTTGATCGGGACTTAAGGAAAGGACCAAGTCCCGGACCACTCTAAAGATGTTGTTTAAGGTATAAAAATGGTGTGTAAAGATGGGGATGATAAGTAATGATGTTGTAAGGATGTTAAGGACATGTTAGATGTGATATAAAGACAACCAAGTGGGTGGAAAGTTTGTAAAAAATGTGAAAGTAAAACAAGTTAAAAATGTCAAGTTGTTTAACTAGTTAACGAGGGTAAGTTGTGAGCATTAGACTTTAAACAAACATGTTACCCCGATGTTAATAAAAGTACATGTGATGTTGTCAGTTGTTCGAGAATTGCTCGAGGAACATAAATGGACATGATAAAGTGGACTCCGGTGACAGGTATGATTTTCTTGCAACTGTGTCCTACCGGATTACACCGGCTTGTATGCCAATGTGTTTTCTGTATGTTTGCCACGTTATAAGATAAATCATGAAACGAGTTTACAGTCGTTATTGTTGTTGTATGTTTACGTGCCGATACTGGTAACCTCGAATGCGCTTGAAGGGCTAGTTAACCACTATTAGGTAAACGTAGGAGAACGGTATCTGGTAACAACGTTTCTGACCTAAGGAACGTTCTAACCATGGCTATGCGTGAGTTAGTTATGTGATGTTTGTGGTGATGTTTGTGTGTGAATGTATGACTCTCCCTTCCCTTGTGTGTGTCTAACAAGACTTAACCCAATGTTGTGATTGTTTAATTAAGTTCAATGTTGTTTCTAACAAGTGCTAACAGGGAAGTGAGGAGTCCGGTAGTTCCGGCACGCGTGTGAGTATGGGAGTCGATGTCATTTACCGGTTCGATTCTTTGTATGTTTAGGTTGTTTTCCAATTTGGTTCCCAACCTTCCCTTTAGCTTAACCAAGGCTATTACTGACTCACGTCGGGCCACAGGGGCATACTATGTTATGTTTGTTCGGTGTGCTTGGATCACTATACGAGACGCCTTGTGTTAAGTTATCCGTTCATTTAACGAGACGGTAACGAGTTATGTAACGAGCTTATCATGAGACTGGCAACATTCTCTAGGCTCACCAGTGTTAATAACAATGTTTGGGTCGGTTCCTAAGAGAACCATTCCCGTTATGTATGTATTTTGTTGGTGATGCAATATCTATCTCGATGTTATGATGTACACGTTTGAAACATGCAAAGTGTTGTTATGTTTTGTTATGTGAGGAGCGTTATATGTCGTAAGATATGTAGTGTGTGGATCATGGAAATGAATCCCAGTTTGTGATAAGAGGCGTTTAAGGATAACCCGAATTAAGGGTAAGTGACGTCTATTAAGGAAGTAGCTCCATTAGAGGAGGAACACTCTAGGGATAATGAATACCATGAGTGACTTATCGTAAGGATATATTATCCGTTTGTTGAGCCCGTTGAGGCGAAATGATTATGTGTTGTGTGTTTACAATTGCATGCATGATTAAATATAATTAATCGTATGCTAAGACGACAATTAGTTGTGCGTGGCCCGGTAGCATGTGGGCTGCGGGACTACCATACCAGCAAAGGTGCTGAGCCCCTTGGGGGCCACCCTTTCTCTTCTTTTCCTATTTCAGGTACAAGGAGCCGGAAGCCGTTCGAGAGTAGGACGGGGTAGACATTGTACTTGGGTATTCATTTAAGTGTATGTACACAGTAGGTGTAGTAAGACCGAAATTGTTCTCGGCACTAGTTGTAAATACTCGGTACAGTTGGAAGGTATTTGTATATTGAATGTTGGTGTTGATTAAGGGGACAGTAATGTGTAGTTGCTCGGGGATCTAGTCCATCAGACCGATACAGTTGTGTAAATGTTAGCCTTGTTAGCCACGTGGGTGGTTAACGGCGTGTAACACCGATGAGTTAAGTTATGTGATGATGTGTATTTTCCGCTGCAGTTTAATGTTAAGTATGTTGTTGTATGTTGGGGTGTTACAAGAAGTCAAGGTTGACTATATAGGAGACCTTGACCAAGTTTGGGAATTTATGGAATTAAATACTAACTTATAATAAGTTAAGTATGAAATTGTAAAAGATTTATAAATATTGGGGTGAAATGGTGATTTCCAAAAGTTATGGGTACCAAATGGGGTTTAGAACAGACCTTGGGTTATTAGGAATTTTTAGGAACTTATTTGGTTAAATTTGGAGTTAGTATGAATTATATAAGTATAATATATGATATTTTATATCATTGTTACATATGGGTAACATGTGGGGTAAACCCCGTAAATACTAAAAGTATAAGGTTAGGAATGATGTTTATAACCTTTTGGTATAGTTTGGTAATTTTTGGAATTATATATGAGGTTTTATTAAGATATGTGTATAATATATAGTTTTAATGATACTAGAAACTATATGTTATAAAATGGGGTGATTTGGTGAATATAGAAAGTTAAGTGGTGGAAATTAAATTAGAACAGACCATGGGGTCTGTTCGGCTATTTTAAGAAGTTATAACCGTAGGTTATAATTCTGTTAAGGTTCAAAATGTTATAATATAAGATATATTATACAAGTGTAAAAATATAATAACATTTGGGGTTATTATGCAAATTTTGAAAGTATGGGTTGAATTTGTTAAAAGCGACAGCTTATGGTGTTGTTTGGTATTTTTATGACATATTATAACTAAGGTATAAATGGTATAATGATATAAATGTCATAATATATGTTATATTACTATAATGTAACATTATATAAATAATGTGGAAGTTTTGATGAATAAGAGAAAATATAAAGTGCTGTTCGGAATTAAGGGATAAATTAGAATTGAAAATTTATAATATGGTTTATAATGTTATAAGGGTTGTAACATTTATAATATAAGAAATATTCATTAAGGAAGAATGAATATATCATAAAGAATTACCATATAATAAATGGTCCCATAATATATATATATATGTGTGTGTGTTATGGGGTGAGAAATACAATATGGTTCAATAACCATATAATATCATAATTAAAATGATATAAGATAAGAAGAAAAGAGTTATAAACATTAGTTAAGGAAATTCTAATGTTATGTTGTACATGGAATAATAAGGAGTTAAATAATTCAAGGTATTTTAAATATGGATTATACAACATTACACTTGGAAAAACTAACCTTAGGAAAATAAATACTAAGGAGTGTGAT
The DNA here is from genome assembly GCA_023374045.1 of Limonium bicolor. NCBI lineage: Eukaryota > Viridiplantae > Streptophyta > Magnoliopsida > Caryophyllales > Plumbaginaceae > Limonium > Limonium bicolor. Next base: position 113,938,266 of record CM041779.1, on the reverse strand, counting down.
GTATATATGATCAAGATTATACACGCAATATAGTGACAAACTATATAATATACAATGTATATTAAATTACATGCGATAACGAATGTCTAAGTTAAGTATATTAATATACCACGATGTAACCGTGCATGTAATATAGCGTTTACTAATCCCGAGTTAAACCGAAAACCCGACAAACGTTGTTAGTAAATGACGGGGAATGAACCGGGATGGATTAGCGATGGTACGGGGTACCATAGAGTAATGTTGTTATACGGGATACTAATCTGTAGTGTTATACGTATTATTAGACTGTTAGAGACGACACGAGGAGCATTGGATCTAGCTGATTCATACTCCACCGTTCTAAATCAGGGTGAACGGTATGTTATTATGTGGCTTGATTGTCTCTGAGGATTTCCTCAGTTCAGACATTGTGTGAAAATTTGTGTTAAGATTGAATGTCTGCTTGTGTGAATTAATATGCTTGAGTTGTGTATTAATGCTGCTTTATTATTATTGTTGTACGATAATAGTACTGTTCGTATATATAAACATATTATAAAACGAACTAGCGGCAATGATGCTATCTTATATGTGTAATATAAGGAACGTAAGTAAAACGTTGTAGCATTAGGATAATAAGATATATATATATATATACATATTATCTGAGACTTATATACGGAGCACTGGCCTTTTTAACGCCGCTCTCGTATCTAACACTGGATCCTGAGTCGACATACTCAGGATTGGACTAATGATCTTAGTCTACTGTGTTAGGAAAAATGGTAATGCGATGCGATGGTATAGATAAGTTAATCAAGAGGATGTGGCTCTTGCTGTGAATTGTGATCAATTAACGATACTAGGATGTCGTGTGAGTATCTGTAAGTATCAAAACAAATTCCAACGGACTACAGATGGTTCGTCGGTCAGAGACTCTACCGCTGGAGTGGCTACTGCCGTGGGTGACCCGCCATGAGATATGGGTAACTTAGAGACACGTTGTTTTAACGAGACGTTGTCATTAGATATGACTGAACAATTACGAACAACCCATATTAGCTCGTATAATAGGTGAACATTATTTGGGCTTGTATGTCAAAGACGGGAATCTATACTTGTTGATAATCCTTGTTGTTTCGCCTCATAGTTCATTAGTTGTGCTATGTGGTTTTGTGTGGTATGTGAATTATTGTGAATTGGTTTAATTGAGTCGCTGTACTCATATCTATGTTGTGAATTGGTCGAGTCGAGTCGCTGTACTCGTGTGTGGATGATTGTGGATTGATTGGTTGAGCAGAGTCGTTGTACTCGAATATGAATTATTAAGTGTTTGGTTGAGTGGAGTCTTCGTACTCATATATGTGTTGTAACGCTTTCAGTTGGTTTATTGTGGCGTGATATGTGAAGCCGGGGGCTTGTTTGCTATTTGATTTTACTGCAATATATTTATTGCTTTACAGTTTTTATATTAAACTACATGCGTGAAAATGAATTGCATGCTCTCGACCAATTAACTGAGGGTCTAAGGGGGCATGACGGTCATGTAGTAACATACTCAGCAGGGGCTGATTCCATACCACAAACAAACATTTTGCAGGTATGCAGCGTCCGGTGTAACACCCCTACTACGCACTTAACAATAATTGAAATCGCAGCGGAAATAACAACTAAACAATAACTAAACAGTTCGGTGCTACAACGCCGTTAACCACCCACGTGGTCAACAAGGCAGAATAATTACAAGTGTATCGGTCTGATGATTAGACTCCCGAGCATAGAACTAAAACCATAAATACATCATATACAATACCGAGTATTTAATTACATTCCATCACTGCAAACTGACAATATACCGTCACTGTAGTAACAACGGAACCAAACATCACGCCACGGGAGCACAGGCGCATCCCGGGCATATCATCCAAAATAACCAAAAGTATGACATGACCTAGATCTACAGCCACTCTGCTTCTTCGATCCTCATCCTGCAATATAAATATGGAGCCCCCGAGGGGGTCAGCAACCCTTGGCTGGTATGGTTAACGCGCAGCCCATCGGCTACTGGGATACGCGCAACTAATTGTCATGATAACATGGCATTGATTTTACACAAACGACATATATAGCATAGCAAGTAATATTGCTTAGCACAACAATACATACATAGTGAGAACACTTCACATAATAACAAACCAAGAAGGTTAGTCGACATCATAAGCCTAGAGAATGGTTCACCCTCATGTTAAGCTTGTTAACAAACTCATTACCGTTCTGTTAGTCGAACGAGTAACTTAACTCACAGATGGATCGCATATTGTGACCCGAACACACCACACAAACACATGTTCCCACTAAACTGATCATAAGTCAGAATAGGTAAGCTTTGGATGAAGCTAACGGGAGATCGAACACCAAATAAAGGAGAACAACCTTAACATAATAAGAGTCGAATCTGATACAGATATCTACTCTTATACATACACGCGTGACCGGACAACCGGATTCCTCACTCCCCAGTTAGCACTCGTTAGAAGTTCACTGTTGGAACTTAATAACAAATCACAACAAGTGGTTAAGTCTTGTTAGACACACACAAGGGATATGAGTCACACCTTAACATCACAATAATATGAACAACTGTAAACTCGTTACATGACTTAAGTCTTACAGGTCATAAACATGCAGAAAAACAAACAGCACACAAGCCGGTGTAAACCGGTAGGCAACAGACTGCAAGAAACCCATACCTTGGTCCTTGCTTCTTTTGTTTTCCTCCATAGGCAACTCCTATACACATTTAGTAACGTCGGTTAATTAACTTATTAAATCTCCGGTTACTAAGCATCCTACATGATTATATGACAAGCTTTAGTGCCTAAACTTTCCCTTGATTACCTTCATTATACACCCTAGGGTTAACTACTTAAGCCACTCTTTGTTTGTTTTTTTTTTTACAAGTTTTGGTCCGACCGACCTTACTAACCGACCTTACACAAGGTCGGTCCATTCCAGAACATATTACCGTCAGAAAATTCTACTCCGACCGACCTTGCAAGTTCGGTCCACAAGGTCGGTCTATTCCCGAGAGTTTTTCCCCTTTGAAAATTCAGGCCCGACCGATCTTGACAAGTTCGGTCCCAAGATCGGTCGATTCCCGAGACTCTCTTACGTACAAAGATTTAGGCATGACCGACCTTGTAAGTTCGGTCCCAAGGTCGGTCTATTCCAGAGACTTAATCCGTACCAGAAATCCATGCCCGACCGACCTTGCAAGTCCGGTCCCCAAGGTTGGTCCATTCCAGAGACCATTTCTCGCAGGGTAAACTGGGCTCGACCGACCTTGCAGGTCCGGTTCCCAAGGTCGGTCTGCTCCAGACCCTTGTTTTTAATTGCCCATTTAACTCCAAACTTCACCTCATAGTGCCCTAGTATGTTCTAACCACATTTGGCACTTTAAACACCCCTTAAGACATCCATTAAACTCTTTAAATCATTCACCAAAACCCTCCTCAACATTACACAAATTCTTATACAAAGGTTAGCACATGCAACGTTTTTCACTAAGTTTTCATGTGGTGTTTTATAGCTATAACTACCACTAGTCCCAAATGTTCCCTCACTACTACAACATCATCTCCCAAGCATCATTTCTTCCTAACCAAACTCCTTGAATATCTCTACAAGTTTATAGCTCCTTCATGCAACACATCACTTCTTCCTTATTCACCAACACTCATTTTAAACACCTAAAACTTCTTATACATCATCTAAATTTCGACATGGGTTCTCCTAGCATCTTGTTACACCAAAACACAAAGTTTTCACCATTAAACATTCAAGAACACTTAAATCCATCAAGAGCATTCTTATACACAAAACTTCACCAGCCTTACACTACATCACAATATAGTGCATTATTTAAATTGCTTGGCACTTAGGCCCTTAAATAACATGGCTCTTAGGCCCTTAAAGTGCATAAACCATAAACACTGAATTTCCCACAATATATTGCCTTTGACCTGCAAATACGTACAACAACACATATGCCCTTTAATAGTCTCCTTGAGAGCATTTACTAAGTCATTCCCCATTGGCTCTTTAAGTAGTTTTAACAAGCAACATAAGCTCATTTCTCCTAAGGCATCCCAAGTTACATTAGGTTAGCACATTTACCTCTTTTCCTCACAAACTTCTTTCTTGTTTCCTTGATTAAAATCGACAAGGCTTTAGTTGCTTGTCAACTTCTAATCAATATACAAGCAATATAATGAGTATACAAGTTCATGCTTAAGCACACTTATAAACCCTAAGTTTTACATATATTGTCTTAGAACATTAAGATGATTGTATTACCTTGAGAATGGAAGAGATTTTGAACAAGTAACAAGAGAGGACTCCACCAAGCCCTTGGAAGATTCAAATGAAGCTAAAACAAAGCAAGGTAAAGAACACCATCAATGGTGATTTTCGGTTAACATCAAAACATGAAGGAAATGGAGTTTTTCTTTGAGTTTCCTTACCTTGAAGCAAAGGAGAACAATAAAATGTAAAAAGATGAGCTCAAGCTCCTCCCATGGAGATTCCTCTTGGCACCGAAATGGAGCTCTTGGAATTTTGAGAAGATAGAATTGAAGAGCTTGGCAAGACAAAGAGAATGGTGGTCTTTGTTTTTGATTTGGTAAAGGGAGCTAGGAGAAAATGGCAATGGAAGTTGGTGTTGGTGTTGGTGCTGTAGCAAAACCGTGAATGGAGAAGGTAGAAGAGAGGTTGAAGGCGTGGGAAATGAAGAGGGAAATAAGAGAATGAAGATAAGTTTGCTAGTTTATACTTTATTACATTACTTAGCTTATTTTTTTGTTTAAGTGTGGTGAGTCATCAAGAAAACCGGCCCCCATATTATAATAAGGGGTATTTTCGTCTTTGTTGACCAATTGTCTCACTTATATTGACATATGTTATAAACTTGCTTAATTTGGTTACTATTCACCAAAACAAGGCACATATTTGTGAAATTTTTGATTTCTCATTGATTTAGACTTCATAATGTGATACTAAGTAGTACACATGTTAATTAAAGAGTAATTATGGACATTTAGCCACTCAAAACTCATTTACAAGACAATTTTTCAAAAATGTGCTTTAAGACTCCTTAAAGCACATTTTGTGTTTTAACTTGTTTTCAAGCTTGGTTTTCTTTGGTAATTGGTTTAATATGTTCATTAATATATAAATAAGGTCTTGGTAAGCTCATTAGGTCTTAGCCAAGACTATCCCAAGCTTAGAGCACATTTTCGCCCATATTGACCTTAAGGTATTTAATTGTGTTTTCTATGGTTTAAATTGTTTACTAATGTTTTTAAGACTCTTTTTAGTCTTAATATACCATATTTTAATGTTTAAACAACATACTAAGGTTTGGGGTATTTCAATCTACCCCCCTTAAAAGAACTTTGTCCTCAAAGTTCTCACTTCCCACATATCTTTAATATTAGAAAAGGACACGGGGATTCTTATAAAACAATACTTCCATAACAACATTAACAACATACTTACATAACATCGTACACAAGGTCCAAACAACATAACATCATTCAGACACCACGGTCTGTAACATAACAAGATAACAACATAACATAGACGATGTATTTAAATACATGTCGTACACACATAACCGAAATGGCTCTACCCCCCTTAAAAGGGGTACGCCCTGTACCCTATACACACAAACACTAAGAAGTAAACAACGATGGGTACTTCACCTTCATCTTATCTTCCAGCTCCCAAGTGGCCTCCTCGACGTCCTGGTTAGACCAGAGGACCTTCACTAGTCTCACAGACTTATGGCAAGTGTCTCGAGTCTTAGTGTCCAGAATCCGTACGGGAGTCTCCACTGATCGCATGGTCGGCTCTAAAGTTAGCCTCTCAGGCTGAAGTACATGACACGGATGAGACATATATTTCTTCAACTGGGACACATGAAATACATAATGTACCTTGCCCAGCTCAGCGGGTAAATCAAGTCTGTAAGCTACCGGGCCGATCCGCTCCGTCACAACATATTGCCCCACATATTTTGGGCTCAACTTGCCTTTTTGGCCAAAACGAAACACTCCCTTCATGGGGGATACTCTAAGAAATACCTAATCGCCCACGGCGAATTCCAGGTCACGTCTGCGCACATCGGCGTACGATTTCTGCCTATCCTGAGCTGCCTTCATGTTAGCCCGGATCTGGCGTACTTTTGCTTGTACTTGCTCCAAGTACTCTGGTCCTATAATGACCGTCTCACTCGACTCATCCCAGCATAATGGTGTGCGGCATGGTCTACCGTACAAAGCCTGGAAGGGAGACATCTTGATCGAAGCATGGTAACTGTTATTGTAGCTAAACTCGATCAGATGTAACTTATCAATCCAGCTGGTCTGAAAGTCAAGTGCACATGCACGTAACATATCCTCAAGTGTATGGATGGTGCGCTCACTCTGACCATCAGTCTGTGGGTGGAACGCCGTACTCAGCTTCAGCTGAGTACCCATCGCTTCTCGTGTGGATTTCCAATACCTCGAAAGGAATCTGGTATCCCTATCAGACACAATTGTTTTCGGTACCCCATGATGTCTTACAATCTCTCTGTCGAAGAGCTCTGCAAGCTTAACCACTTTCCAGGTGTCCTTCATCGGTATGAATCGAGCCACCTTGGTCAGTCGGTCAACAACAACCCAAATCATATTCAGACCTCCCCTTGTAGGCGGAAGCCCTACTACGAAGTCCATAGAAATGTCATGGAACTTCCACTCAGGCACTGGCATTGGCTGCACCATACCACCAGGCCGTCGGTGCTCAAACTTGACCTTCTGACAAGTGAGACACCTTAATACATAGTTATTCACACCTTTCTTCATTCCAGCCCACCAAAAATAACGTTTCATACCCTTATACATCTTTGAAGCTCCGGGGTGAATCGAAGTCGTAGAACAGTGGGATTCACTTAGTATGCGCTCCTTCAGCTCAGCGCTACTCCTCGGAATACACAGTCGGCCATTAAGCCTAATCAGGTCATCATCGTGGAGTCGGAAGTCATACTTCTGACCCTCGAATGTGCCATTAAAAAGCTTCTGCCTGATCTCAAACATATACTGATCCGTCATTTGAGCACTCCGTACCTCTTCAACCAAGCTAGAGTGAGAGACTAGCGAATGGAGAGAGTGTGCTCGGTGACTCAATGCGTCAGCTACCACATTTGCTTTTCCCTCCTTGTACTGTAAAGTAATGTTGTAGTCGTTTAAGAACTCGACCCACCTTCTTTGTCTCATGTTCAACTCTTTCTGAGTGAACAAGTACTTCAAACTTTTGTGGTCAGAATAAATTGTCACGCTTACCCCATACAAGTGATGTCGCCATATCTTCAGCGCGAAGACAATGGCACCCAATTCTAAGTCATGGGTAGGGTAGTTCTCTTCATGCTTCTTCAGCTGTCGGGAGGCGTACGCTACGACCTTCCCGTGTTGCATCAACACACAACCCATACCTCTGCCTGATGCGTCACAATAGACCTCAAAACCATCTGGACCGTCTGGTATAGTCAGGACTAGTGCAGATGTTAGAGCATCCTTGAGACTCTGAAAAGAACTCTCGCAGTCATCTGTCCACTCAAATGGTGCATCCTTCTTCATTAAGGAAGTCATCGGCTTCGAGACACTGGAGAAGTCCTTCACAAACCTCCTATAATATCCTGCCAGACCGAGGAAGCTCCTGATATCGGTAACTATCTTCGGCCTAGGCCAGTGCGCACTGCATCAATCTTTGCCGGATCAACAGCGATCCCGACCTCAGAAATCACATGTCCAAGAAAGGATACTTGGTTCAACCAAAACTCACACTTTAAAAATTTAGCATACAACTGATTCTTTCTCAATGTTTGCAACACACTTCTCAGGTGACTTTCGTGCTCACCCTTCTATTTTGAATACACAAGAATATCGTCGATGAAGACTACCACTGACTTGTCCAACTGATCTTGGAACAAGCAGTTCATTAAGTCCATAAACTTGGCTGGTGCATTGGATAAACCAAATGGCATAACCGTAAACTCATAATGTCCATATCTGGTTCTGAATGCGGTTTTCTCAATGTCACTCTCACGGATGGCAATCTGATGGTATCCGGATCGTAGATCTATCTTGGAGAATACTGATGCTCCTTTCAACTGATCAAATAAGTCGTCGATGTGTGGTAAAGGATAACGGTTCTTCACCGTAACTGCATTCAGCTCTCGATAGTCAATACACAGGCGGAGACTACCGTCCTTCTTCTTCACGAAGAGGACCGGCGCTCCCCATGGTGAAACACTCGGGCGGATAAATCCCTTGTCGAGTAGGTCTCTCAGTTGCTCCTTGAGCTCTGTCATCTCTGCTGGAGCCATACGATAGGGCGCCTTCGCAATTGGTCCGGTGCCCGGAACCAAATCAATCTCAAACTCAACTTCCCATGCTGGCGGCATGCCCGGCAGTTCCTTAGGAAAGACACCAGGAAACTCCGACACTACCGGCACATCTGGGCTAAACTCTGGGTCTCTCTCTATGTCCTAGACATAGCAGAGGTATACATCATTCCCTCATCGTAATTCACGATACATGGCCATGACGGTGATGATCTGAGTCGAAGGCTCCCTGGGCCTCTGGCGGTATGATATAGTAACCCCAAACGGACTCCGAAGAAGCAGATGGTGCTCAGCACGTAGGATCCTGCCCTTGTACCGCTCCAACCAGTTCATCCCGATAATCACATTAAAACCAAGTCCGTCAAACTCTATCAAGTCGATCGGAAACTCTTCATCTCGGATTCGTACAACAGTATCTCGGTGGTAGCGGGTACACCTGATCCGCTCTTTCAACGGGAGAGTGACTAAAAAGTCAGGCATCTCTTCACCGTCTAACCCCAGCCTCTTCGTAAAAGATAGTGAAATAAATGTATGTGAGGCTCCGGAGTCGAACAAGATCGAAGCATCCACGCCATTAACTAGAAAGGTACTGGTGAGGATTGTGCCGCTCTTGCCGGCTTCTGCCTTATTGCAGACACTCATTATTCCTCCCGTTCCGAGTGCACAGCCTAATTCATTGGCAACTTATAAGGATTCGGTAACAACACGGTTGATATACTTCCAAAACAACATCTCTTTATTTATTAACACATTCTTACACCATAAGTTGGTCTACATTGTAGACATAGCTAAATATAGCATCCTTAACATACAACTGGCTTAACACATTACAGGATTACACAAGGCTTTAAAACTGCATGAAGGTCAAATTCAAACGTCCAGGTTTCATGTGTGTGGCATTGATCACTGTCGATGGTGCGGTATTCAGTTTGATCTTCTTGATACCACGATATAACATCCTTGATTGTCCACCCATGATTAATACATCTCCTGACTTCAACACTAACTTCCTTGCGAGATCAGCACACTTCTGCTCGCCATATATAAACACTGCGGTATCACCAATGGACTAAGACACCACGGGTACTCCCTTACTTAGAGACTCGGGCGACTCGTCCTTATCTTGGTGTAACCCTAACCGTCCACCTATCTGGTAGATTTTCACAATACACAGATCTGCTTGAACACTTAGAATTGGATCCGATTCAACTTGTTGAGCAATTCCCACGGCGTGGTTAACGACCGCAAGGAACTCCTCGGGTACACTTGGTACTGTTGCTCCATCTTCAGTTCGCTTGTCTTGATATGTCTTGGTGTAAGGATTCCAATCCTTACCCATGCACATCATCTTCAACTTCATCTTCAACCCGCTCGGGTATTCAGGTGTGTAGAAACCTCCAGGTGCTGCTCCAAGTTCGTTGCATCGCCTGATAATGTGGATTTGTGCTTCTGGTGTCAGGTATCCATTTAAAAGTATCATACCTGGCTGGATAACCTGACATTGCTCCATTGGGAATTCGGTGATGCTGATGGTTGTCTCTTCGGGGTTCGGTGTGGGCGGGATTGGATAACAGATATTGAAGGTTCCTAAGTTTTCAAATTACCTAATTTAGGTGTTTTTCACATTATACTTTAATTCTTTACTCATGTGGTTGTACATTTAGACTCACTAACACACATGCTTGAAATGCGGTATGCAATCACTTATTTCACTCAACAGTTTAGGCGGTACCTGGTCTAGAAGAGGATCCTGGCGCCTCAGACCGGTCCACCACATTCAGGGCGGCCTTGCCGGATCCTGCCCCTTTCCCCTTCTGGGAATCAGTGCTCCTCTGATCTGTGGGTGGCTGGTTAGCCGACTTCGGGCCATCGGTGGTCACGGTGGCCTTACCCTTCCACTGCCCCTTGGGTTTATTGTTTCTGCTGTTGGGGTTCCGGTAGCACTCATAGTCCCGGTGACCCCACTTCTCGCAGTAGCGACACTGCACGTCATTCCCTTTGCAGTCCTTGTCGGGGTGGTCTCCGTTACACCACTTACAGTAGTAGTGGCGCTCCGGTCCAGAACCCGTGCTGGCTGCTATCACAATACACAATCAATACTTACTTCATATCTTAACAACATACACTTCAACTTGACACACATGATTAAGTAATTACCCTTAGGCGGGTAAGAGCGTAGGGGTTTCGCCGCATATGCGTATGTGAGCTTCAGTGGCTCCTCAGCTGTGGTGGTCTGGGCTTGGCGCCCTTGTCACCCTGGTGCTGACTCTTCTGGGGCTGGGGGTAAGGCTTCTTTTTCTTTCCTCCCCCGTACCCTTGCGAACTCTGCCCCTCGCTCGTGGCCTTGCGCTTGTGTGCATTCTCCTCGTCCCTCAGACGGACGGTAATCTCAACCTTGGCAGCGGCATGATAGCACTCCTGCAAGGTAGTATACTCAGCTGGCCCCATCCCATAGCGAAGACAGTGGCTGAGACCGTTGTAGAAACGGTTCACCCACACCCGGTTCGAGTATCCCAGGTCTGGTAACAGGTGGATAAGGCCGGTGAAAGCGGTGTAGTAGTCATCAACCGACATCTTATCCCCCTGCCTCAGACTGTCCAGCTCCAGGCGCTTGGCCTCTTGTACATGCACAGGATAATACTTGGCTCGCAGCAGAGCCGTATACTCCCTTCAACCAAACTGAGGATCAGCCATCCTGTCCCCTCTCACAAGTTTCCACCAACTCTGTGCCGAACCCTTCAAGTAGTAAGCGGCAAGACGGACCTTGGCCCCAGCAGGCACATCCAAGGTCTCGTAGACGGTCTCCAGCTCGGAGATATACGCCTCCAGCTTACGAGGGTCGGTCTCCCCGTTGAACGACGGTGGTCTCAAGTCTGCCAACGCCTTGACCCAGTTGGTCTCTCGAGGTGGTGGCGGTGGTGGCTGAACTTCGGGCTGTTGCCCCTACTGTATCGCAGCTACCAACTGCGGGACCATCTGGGCTACGGCAGCCGCTACAGCGTCGGCCATGACTTGTGCCATAGGGTTTTCTCCCTGGTTCCCGATATCACCAATGCCGCGCCCGCGGACTCTACCACGTGATCTACCTAACATCTGAATTCACACGAACATTCGTTAGCATTACACTTGCACACTTATCGGTTCCAACGGTTGTAACATCTTCCCGACAATAAGGTATCTCCACACTTAGTTAGTGGTTAACCTTTCCATAACTGTTCACTTAGGTAACTACGGTTCGATTTCCTAACTCGGTATATTCCTAAGCTCGGTATTCTAGTCATCAGAGCGATACTTCGCTCTGATACCACTTTTTGTAACACCCCTACTACGCACTTAACAATAATTGAAATCGCAGCGGAAATAACAACTAAACAATAACTAAACGGTTCGGTGCTACAACGCCGTTAACCACCCACGTGGTCAACAAGGCAGAATAATTACAAGTGTATCGGTCTGATGATCAGACTCCTGAGCATAGAACTAAAACCATAAATACATCATATACAATACCGAGTATTTAATTACATTCCATCACTGCAAACTAACAATATACCGTCACTGTAGTAACAACGGAACCAAACATCACGCCACGGGAGCACAGGCGCATCCTGGGCCTATCATCCAAAATAACCAAAAGTATGATATGACCTAGATCTACAGCCACTCTGCTTCTTCGATCCTCATCCTGCAATATAAATATGGAGCCCCCGAGGGGGTCAGCAACCCTTGGCTGGTATGGTTAACGCGCAGCCCATCGGCTACCAGGATACGCGCAACTAATTGTCATGATAACATGGCATTGATTTTACACAAACGACATATATAGCATAGCAAGTAATATTGCTTAGCACAACAATACATACATAGTGAGAACACTTCACATAATAACAAACCAAGAAGGTTAGTTGAAAATGAGGTGCATGGACCGAAATAATTTCATGGATGAGGAGAGGCACTTGGGCCCATAGGCTGGCACTTGAACAAAAATATGTGTGGATAGGCACTTGGGCCTTAATGAATTGAGAGTGAAACACATGAGCTAGAATGATTCATAATCTGTGAATTGGCACTTGAGCCGAAATGTTTTGAGCAATGAGTGTGGCATGTGGGCCAGAATATTTTAAGAATGTGGCACTTAGGCCAAAAGGTGTTTGGGCTAGAAACGAGGCGCACGGGCCAAAGTGATTTCCAAAGTCGAATGGATGTACGGGCCTGAATGCCCCTAGTCTGAAAGTCTGGCCTATGGGCCTGAAATAAGGCCGAGAGAAACGTCAGAGTCTAAGTGAAAGATTTTTCTTGAATTTTTGAAGGGCCATTGGGCTTAAACATGATTCATAACCAATTTTTTGAATCTTGCAAATTATCTTGAATTATTGTATGGGCCAAAACATACAAATGATTCAGATTGGGCTGAAAGAGATTACCTAGAGATTTTTTTGTTTGTTTTGGTTTTGGGCTGAAACCCAAACGAAGGGCTCACCTAGACTAAAATGGGCCTTTGGGCCGAAGGGATAACCCAATGAAAATGAAAGTAATCAGACGGGTAATACTAACAAAGATTAATCGAAGAGGAAGATCATATAAGTGTTAGTATGCATGTCCTCACAAGACGGTTCCATCAGTTGGGTAAAGATCAATCTGGAGAGGTGCTTGGGGCTTGGGCCCAGGTCACCACAAAGGGATAGAGTTTGTGTGCTATCCTCTTCGGGCTGCCCGCTTTTTTCACATCACCATAAGGTGTGCGTCTACGGTCAGGTGTTTGATTGACCAAACATTGGGCTCGGTATGGATATTGTGAGGAAGATGCTTGGAGTCGAAGCCCGGGTATTAAGGGGATGTGGTTAGATGGCATCCTCCTCTTTTCCCTCACTTATTCACATCACTTAGAAAGGTGTGAGTCACTGACAGGGGTCACATAGTGCGGGTCCCGGGGTGAGACTGGTTTGCGTGGACCCTTGCTCTCGCATGATGCAAAATTACGGAAATTTTAAATTGCGCATAAAAGTAGTCAAACAACATAATAAAAGTCGTAAATAAAAATTTTGAGTTAAGTTCTCTTATCTTAAAATTAAATGAATAAAAGGCCCCAACAGAGTCGCCAATCAGTGAGCCTTGATTTTTGAACCTCTCCTATGTTGACTCGAGTTGATTAGGATCTAATTGGGTGTTAGTCCACTTATAACCTAAGCTTAATAACTATGTTGTAAAACATTAACTATTAAAAACCTAAAGTAGCTCACTGGAACTTATTACGAGTCGCCACCTAATTTTAACCTATGGTGAATTAGGAAAGGTTAGAGTTTGGTTTCGGGGCTTGGTATACGCCTTTTTCGGGTTCAAATTACTTTCACTACCCTTCTAAGTCGGTTTTGCTCTACTTATGTCGTTTACGGCTTATTATGAAGTCGTTTTATCCTAAGTACGCAAGTTTCTGTTTTATTTTTTAAACATTCTTTGACTAAAAATTAAAGTAAAAACTGAAAGTACCTAAACTAGGGTTTTTGAAGTTGAGTTAGGTTAAATTTTAAATATTTTCATGGCCATGGACCTAATGTCCGAACCTACGAACCTTAATTAAACTAATTATATAGAAAGACCTAATGTCCGAACCTACGGACAAGACGTCCGTGGGCCTGGACATGTATTAAGAAAACCTAATTTTTGAAAAATAATTAGTGCCACCACCGTCGAGGGTGTCCGTGGTTTCCGACAGGGCGTCCGGGATCCGGGATGTGGCGTCCGTGGGTGCGGACCACCCTCGGACGGTGGTTTTCGGTAGTATTTTTAGCTCAAATTTTATGCACGTGTAGCCTGAAAGATTTTAAGCATGTTAGTAATTAAAAGAACTCAATTTGACTTCGAATTATTAATGAAACATAGAAAACTAGTTATTAGGCAAGAACACAAAGAAACCTTAATTCGGTAGCCGGAAAGAGTCTGTTTGATCCCAAATTTTGACAAAGAGTATATCTGATTTCTAACTTGTTTTACCTTCGGGATTTGGGAGTTCCTTCACGTTGGAAATCCTCGAAAGCTTTGTTGGTGGCAGTTCCAGATTGGATTCGACCTGAGCTTTTGACCATTGATTGTAGATGATGTTCTTCATGTTTTGGTGGTGGTTTAATGGATGTTTGATGATATTTGAGGAAATGGGAGTTTGAAAACTAGCTTTTGAGTGGATTTCAGTGTTGATTCAGAGCTCGGGAGTTCATTACGTGGGGAATTGAAGACGGCTGGGAATTCTTACTTCTTAGGGTCCTTGATGATCTATCTGGGTCAAGGGAAAGGTTCCTTATAAAGACATCACCAAAGATAGAGTAAACTCGGTAAAAGATCGAAGTTTACCGGGATTTGGTTGGGTAACCTCTGGAAAGAATCTGACCATGAAATTTTACCAGCATGTAAAGGAAAATATTTCTGATTTTCTAATAAAGAATACTTCATTAATACCATCCGTCCCTAGTTCTTTGTTTGGATGCATCCCAATGATAGCCTCCAAAACTTAATCCCTGCTGTAAGATTTACTCGGGAGATAATAGTGGTGAGCCGGCACCCGACCTTAACGCATGACAAAAAATGTGGGTTGTCTTCCGAACAGATGGTTTAAAATAGGTTAGTAAAGTAAGACCGAGCAATCTCCTTTGCTCCTTCCATCCTGACACTCTTGTACCTTGCTCATCAACTGGCTCATAAATCATGGTCTTCCTCCTCTGTGATTGCACACAATTAAAGAAGAAGGAAGTGTTTCTATCCCCTTCATGAATCCATTATTGTCACGAACGTTGCGCCCACCGGTCTCCTCTCTCGGAAGCAACTAATCAAGCTCCTGATCTAATTATTTCCATCTGAACAGGGCAACAAATGAAGGCTGAAGTTGGGCAACCCTGTCAATCACGTCTTTCAATTGTTGGATTTGGAATCTCTCTGCTCTTAACCTCCTGCTGCCCTACGCCTTAAGAGCATTACCACACCTAGCAATCTTGTCGACATATCTCTCTTTGCCTTTCAACCCTTGCCAAATATCCTGAATAATGCTTCTACTCTTGTTCCCTTGCCTAGCAGTTCTTAAATTTGAACACAAACGGACCCCTTTACGAAGCGACTGGGTGACAAGCTTGATCGGACCATGTTCTGATCTCCCCCACAGAAGATGAATGTTACGAGCATTTGGAACCACTCCGAGCTTTCTATAAATTTGCCCAATCGCCTGCTAGTGTTGTTAATACCCCATCTCTAATTGGTACAAGTAAAAATGTCTTCCATAAAACCTAAATTCCTAACCGACTCAAACAATTCCTGAAAGCATGCATGTGATCCCGTTTGCGCTCACCATTGCCACGTTGCTCATAGCTGAAGAGTATCTCATTGAAATCGCCAAATACAATCCACAGTTGCATAATGGAAGCTAGAAGGTGCCACAGCAAGGACCAAGTAGCCATCGGTGACTAACATTTGACCAACCGGTATTCCCTTCCATAATTTTCTCATCGGTTTGATCCTATAGTATCTTGACTCATTTTCTCATTAAGCGGGGATGCGAAATAAATCAGATTGATTTTAATTTTTCGATCAAAAATACTATGTGATAATCTTCGACTTTTCCTCTTCCTCCATTCCTATATATACTTTCTGTATGAATCGATATTATTCCATTCTAATTCCTTCCCGATACCTCCCAAAGAAAATCCCCAATTGGGTCCAAAATTGACCGATTAGTGTGAGCTTATCCATTCGGTTAGACACTCGTGAATAGGAATCCCTTTTCTGAAAGCATCTCTACCCTGAACCTAAACTCTGATCAATATGACCGTCTATATGATACGCAAAGCAAGGCTACACCTGCAGCATAATCGAATCCCTCTACTAGATGGTGATTTGCCCACTAACTTCAAACAACATTTAGAACCCACCAAATCGAACCCTGGTCAGCAGCACAAAAAAACCGTCGAAAACCGCCCAGGCTCTTGCTTGTTAGGCTTATGACGTATTTACCGTTCTGCGTCTTTGCTTACATCAAAATGTAGCCATATTAGTTGAAATACATTAGAGCCAGTACTGTTTTAGTATGCTTATAGTATATTATAGGGAAAATATAGAATCAGTGTATAAAAATATTTACTTAAATATAGAAAAGTATACTATTAACAGACAAAAAATAGAAAAGTATACTACATTTTTATGTAGTGATGCGGTGAAATAGCAAATCCAAATGTTGGCTTCGATTTTGCAATGCCACACTTTCTCAAGGAAACATCAAATCTACTAACAGGACAACAATGTCTGTCTGAAAATGTCAAAATAGCCAAGACAGAATGCAAAGAAAAAGAAAAAAAAATCTAAAAGCCGCATATTTTATTCATCTGATGGAAGTCTTTATGTATATAATACAGCGACATCAAAAGAGCACCCTCAGACTGGGTTGGGTTTGGATACTACCAGAAAATAGCATTCAAGACCAACAATAGTGTTCTCTCCATGCGAGCATTTCCAGTAATGCTAACATAAGAAGCCAATAATAACACAACAAAGCCCTCCATCGTATCCTCAATTCATAATATGACGAGTAGAATCTTCACCTCTAGAAGCTTTCTATTCAGTAGCCTTTCCTTTGCGTCTGCTGCTGCTGCCGCCACCGCTAGAGGTGGAGTTAGTCTCGAGGAGGTAACAGACCATGGAATCAACATCATCCCCAAATATGCTGTAAGCTTCTATGGCCTGCAAGTAGCTGAAGCCCATAGATAACACCACCTGCATCGCACTGCTTAGCCCTGTTGCTTGTGAGAGGTTCCCAGTGCTGCTCAGCTCCTTGTCATTCCCACTCCCAGAGGACGGCCCTGCATGGCAATCATAAAAGGAGATTATATGCATTGCAAATTAACCTTGCCCAACCCCAACCAACTAGCGTGAGTGAGAACATGATAAAAGAAGAGTTTTACGTGCTCCGGAGGAAGAAGGTTCAGCGCCGGATGTAGAAGACTCTCTGTGTCCCAGTTGCTTATTCAGTTTGTCACTGCTTAGATACTCTGCCCTGGAAGCTTCCATTACCATCCGTTCAATTTCCTTCTCTGTAAGCTCGAGATCAGAGTAGAATCTCCCCTCTGCTACAAGCGCCTGTTTGCATAGAACGTCAGCATCATGTACAAAATAATATATGCATGCCTTTGACTGAAACAGATGTGATTACTTCAAAGGTAATTTTTGTCACGAAACATCCATAAACTTACATTTTCTATCTGCTGGTCTTGTTGAGCTTTAATGGCAGCTTTCACCTGGTCCTTGTCAACACTTCTCTGCGGAAAGGATTAAAATCGAATAGTTAGTTCACAGTATTTAACCTACCAAACAAATTTTCATATTCTGTTCAATCCCTATTACCATCCATAACGCCAAAAGCAAGATAATAAGAGTGAAAATTCAAAAATGATGGTATTACCCCACGGAGAGAGCTGAAACCAAGACCAGCACCAACATTTAGGCGACGGGGATCAACAAGAGAGTTGTAGTGATTTCCATGATGATAACTTAGCCTTATGGGAGGTAAATCGGTGTTGTAATTTCTGTGAAATATGTTGATAGGCTCTGCAAAATTATTATTACAGCAACACAAACGTTCAGATATGAGAAATACAATCCAAGTTATAGTCTTTTTATATGCTGAGAAGAATAAAAGCTACCTGTGCTGTAGGAATAGATATGGATCGGTCGATTGTACATCTCTGACATGGCCTGAATCTCCAGATTGTTGCCATAAACCTGTACCAATTAAAAGCAACTCCGAATTAGAGAAACACATGAATTTTATCTATAAATAAGTGGGATCATTTAGGCAATATGAGCATGGCTAAGAAAAATTACATACAGTGGAAGTCAAGTTTAGACCTATGTGCTAGGTGGAAATCATTGAGCCATATGCATCATCAAGAAAGTAAATAATTTGGGCAGAGAATGAGATACAGTAGTTCCAACAGTCTATGAAATGCTGATCAAGATACCACTAAATTTAATACCTTATCTCTTCTTTTCCTCTTACAATAAGAAGTGAAACCTTCGGTTACAAACTGAGAGAAGTGGTCCCTCTCTCGCTCCTGTACAGCATGGAAAGGAGATGGTATTTATTTATGAGCAAAATACACACACACACATCACGTAAGATAAATACAATGCAAGAGACTAGATTAAAACATAAAAAGTGGTTGATGGTTGTAACAGTACCCATAAACTCACACTACATCCACCAAACACTAACACTAACTTCAGCACTGAAGACTTTGCTATAAGAGAAGAATTAATTTACAGCGCCCAGTAACGATTGAGAGTTATATATCAATAACGGACATAGACCACAAGCGACTACAGATACAGAGCTTCAGCTTTCATTGTTTCACATACCATATAATCTATGCACATTTGCCTAACCAAATCATACGTCTCAGAATCCCCATAAACTTGATCAGCAACTGCCCGGAAGAGGCAATTCCCATCCCCTTGCATTCTCTTGACCTCTAAGCCTTTGGCTCTTCTGATATCAATCTCAAATTGCCTTTCTCTCTCCTGAGGCACCAGAAATTTGCATGCACATATGAATGAGATCAATAGATAGACACAATAGTAGCGCACATCAATCACATATAAGAAAAAGTAGATTTAAAAGTGCGTTAAAATCTTCCAGATTTGTCTATCATGCAAAACATCGCAACCCATATATAGAATCCGTATTAATATACAATACGGGACACTTGGGAACAGGCCTCCAGGAGGCGGGATGCTAGGGTTCAGCCGACGGAAGTAAATACAGCAGAAAAGGAGAAAGAGGTCAAACGCTGGAAATATCAGCCAGATTCACACACTCCCATAATATATGCCCTGTATGTTACAATATCAGATTGACTATACATACAAACATTCCACGCAGCAGCAACAGTAAACCAAAATTTGTATCTGCTTAGGTCATTTGCATTTTCTAATAGACAATGAACACTAGGCTTAAGTAGATATCGATTAATCACAAGGTCAATACAAACAAAAAAACCAGCATCATAGACAATACTAAATGAGCATTCTGAAACAACACAAATTAATTGTAAAACACAGTCGTTAAATGGGAAAATAAGGCTTGATTCAGCAACAGGTGAGAAATAAGTTCCACAGATTCTATTTAAAATAGCACGATAAAAAAAACTCACAAGTTCATTATAAGAGGATCCAAAGCAAGGGCTTTGCTCATCTGCACTATTGTAGCCTTCATTTTCAGAATGAGCTCGGGGTGAGGAAGGTCTTGATCCTGTGGGTGAAGTCCTGGATACAATAGGCCAACCAGCAGACCTGGTTGGTCTAGATGATCCAGACCAACCAGGGTTGGAAGTTCCTGATGTAAATCTTCTTGAATTGGAGTTTGCTGCCAAGGGTTTTGGAGGTGGACAAGGAGGATCAGGTGGCTGAGAACCATCTATATCACCTTCGGAGCTTTCAATGTTGCAGGTATTACTAGTCTCAACCCCTTCGTGCTCTCTGATGGTCAGACCACTAAAACCCCTCATCAAGTCATTCTGAACTAAGCAATCACTGGCCAAATTCTCACTGTCAACCATTTCATCACTTGCTTTCCTACCATGATCAGTTTCCAGAGTTGAAAAATCATCAATCCTGGAGATTTTGTTTTTGTTTTCAATGCATGAACCAAGTTCAGAGACTTCATTTGAAACATCTTGTTCTTGCACTACCTCGACAACTTCCTCTTCTTTAATGATTGGGTTACTAACTTGTGGTGGATTGGAAGGGGGCTGAGATGATACAGTAGACGAGCCAGGTGCTGATGATGTACGATTTTGACTGGATGAGGAGGAGGAAGAAGACGAGCTTCCAGAACCGCGCTGAACCAAAATCCTCGTCATAATTTTTTGCCTATTTCTCCAAAATTAAAAGCTAGTCCAAATATTCAAGATTACCCAAGGCAACAGAATTCCACCAAGATTAGAGCTCGAAGAATGATGATGTTGCTTTATGGCGGGTCCTGACCATAGGCGCAGCAAACCAGATTCCACGGCTGACAGATTTGGTCCAGCGCGGTGCCTTAGCTTTCTGTTGCACGCAAATCGATCTCAGCATTCCCCTATTACTTCTCATCAGAACCGGATCTTTTTCTTTTTTTTTCGTTCTGTTTAGCAACCCTCTAATCTAACACCAAAAAAAGTTCAAGAAAGTCGATAATACAGGTAAAGTTCACACCTTCAAACTCCCAAGCCAATTAACAGAGCAGCACCAAAACACTCGCAATCTGTAAACGATGAAAAGATTAAAAAAAAACATCAGAAGAATTCGGTTGATGATTACAGAGGAAAAGGGAGAAATGAAACATAATAACAAGAGCACTCAAAACCTAACGATCAAAATAGATATCGACAATCGATTCACAACCGTTTGCCGCAGTATCCGTCAAATACGTTAAAGTCAAGATGGAAAAGGAGAAGAGAAGAGGGCGATTTAACTCAGAAAGAAGAAAAGCCAAAGAGAGGAAACAAACAAACAATTGAGCGACTGACCAATGAACGGGCCAAAGCAGCTGAAGATCGATGGAGAGCTGACTCAGAAGAGAGATGTAAAGGGTGTCTAGGGTTTTTGGTAAAGCAACGACAATGGGAATTCTGATGATTCGCTAAAGAGGAAAGGAGAGTTTATTTATGTCGTCTTCTTCTTCAGGGGGTAAGGGGCAAAGGCCGGGGGTGAGGAGACACCACAAGAGAGAGAGGGGGAGAGTAGATGGGAAATATGGGTTTCCGCTTTGGTTAAATAATAGAATATGAAAAATATTGGAAAGGCGCAACAAAAATATGGGAGGCTCGGTTTTAATTTAATTTTAACCTCAAAAAGTTAAAACAAAAGTGGCAACCACGTGACGGTAACTTTCACCGTCTAAGAAATACGATCGTTCCGGTCGACGTCACTGGAGAGAAAGTGTGCCCAGCCATGGCCCGGCGATTTCAAAGCACGTGTAAGCCGAGCCTGCAGCCACACTAGAACTACCTAGCCTTTGTTTCATGGCAAATTCTATTGTACAACCAGTTGTACGATGCTCCTTTTAAATTCAAATGTTGTTCAAATTTTTATATTGATTATTCATATTGATGTAAAAGTTACATATGTTATTATAAATGTTGTTCAACTTTATGTGATAGTTGTTCAGAATAATTGTGAAGATTGTTCGATGATGTACGTGAACATCGTACAACCGGTTGTATGATAGACTGATTGCTGTTTCATATTCGATAGTTAAAGAAGAAGAAAAGAAGTCTCACATGTTTTGACCAAAAAAAAAAGAAGTCTCACATGTGGCAGCGTTCGGTCTCGGCTTTTTGGTGGTATAAATGTGGTATAAAGGGCCCACGCGGGTCCTACGTGGGTCCTACGTTTTACTCCAATAATATACTGTTACATATAAAACAACCAGATCAAAACAACCATACCAAACGGGTGTCATGTGTTAGATTTTGGTTGGATGAGTACATATAAATAAGTATATTAAATTTTAAAGAAATTTCATGAAATGCCACTATATTTTTGGCTAATTCATGAAATGTCACTAAAAAATGAACGTCACAAAATGCCACTAAATTTTTGTAAAACTACATGAAATGCCACTATAGACGGAAAAAAGACACAAAAATGCCCTTATAGTTAATAAAGTACCTTTAAAGTTCACAATATGTCCCTAAGTGTTAAAAAATTTACAAAAATTCACAAAAAACCAAAATACAATAAAAATATAAAAAATATAAAAAAATTCAAAAAAATTATAAAAATGAAAAAATGAAAAAAATAAAAAAATGAAAAAAACATAAAATATTATAACACACAAATGTTTCATTTTTTAAAATTTATTCATGACCATAAAATGAATATTATGTTCTAAACAAATAATTTATATCAATTTTCTACCTATTTATACCAATTAAGTTCCATAATTTTTATCAAATAAGTACCATAATTTTTACTTTACATTTTTTAATTATTATTTTCTATTAGTTTGAATTATTTCTTCAGAATAAATTATTATATTTAAAATTTTAATTTTAAAAATTTATCAGCGAAATAAAAAATTAAATTATTTACTTTGATGAAATAATGTAAATTGATAGAAAATAAAAAAAATAAAAAATGTATGGTAAAAATTATGGTACTTATTTGGTATAAATTATGGTACTTAATTGGCATAAATTATTTATTTAGAATAAAATATTCTTTTTATGGTATTGAATAAATTTTTAAAAATGGAATATATATTTTTTTTATATTTTATGATTTTTTTCATTTTTTTCATTTTTACATTTTTTTCATTTTTTAAAATTTTTATAATTGTTTTTATTTTTATAATTTTTTATATATTTTTTCTATATTTTTATCGTATTTTGGATATTTTTTTGAATTTTGTAAGTTTTTTAACAATTACGGGCATATTGTGAACTTTAAAAGTACTTTGTTAACTAGTAGGGGTTATTTTGTCTTTTTTTCGTCTAGCATTTCATAGAGTTTTACGAAAATATAGTGGCATTTTGTGACTTTCTTTTTTTTAGTGGCATTTCATGAATTAGCCAAAAATATAGTGGCATTTCATGAAATTTCCCAATTTTAAAATATTATAACTTACAAAAATAATGTGTAAAGTCAAAAAAATTATTCAATTATTCATCATAGTTCGTGTTCTTCAAAATAAGATGTATCATGAATATATTTTGATATACTTAAACGTTTATGCTTTTTGAATGATTATATATTATGTTTTTTAATAGTGAATCTTGTAAACAAAAGATTCACATTTTGAATGTGAAAGGTTCACTTTTTTTAAACATAAGATTCACTTTTAACATAAGATTCACATATCAATAAATGAGAGGTAGAAATTGTTCCGACATAAGATTCACTTATTGTAGGATCAGACGGCTGACTCAAACCAACTCAAGGTGTGAGTCTGTGAGATGGTTTGACTTAATCGAAGTAAGAATATTGAAGTACTTATGATATGGAAGCACTTGGTCGAACTAAGTGTGCGTAAGCGATTAACTTGAAGTGGAAGTGTAACACGGACTCAATGAAACTTATTTGAAATAACACTTAAAAGCTTGAAGAACTCAGAGAAACTCAACGAGATACACAAAATAAGTTATTTTATTTTTTGGCCAAAACAAAACAACTTACAATGCCCACTCCGTAGATGAGATCTACTTTGTGGTTTCTCACTCACTTACCCTACACAATATCTGATCAGCTCGATGACAAGTGTAGTGAAACTATGATCTTCCTAGAAGGGGTTTATCTAGAAGCTCTAACAATATTTGGTACGAATTCTCTCTCTAAGTCGGAAAGTAGCTCTCTCTCTAGTCTCTTACAATATTTGTCTCAGAAAACGTGAATATAAACTAACTATTACATTCCTATTTATACTAATTCTAAGTACAACGGCTAAGGGAGTTAGTACCGAATTTATCGGAACTAACTAAGTGGATGCGTGTGGAGAAATAACATGCCAGTCTTAGGCCGCAAACTTCGGAGTCGACTGAAGCAGTCTTATGACTGTTGGGGCATTTGCGTGTTGACACATTCGTTCCTTAATTGTCGCAATGGTGTGACTGAGTCCTTCGTGCTTCTTAGTTTGTACAGACTCTGTTGTGCTTTGTGTACGAGATTCCTTCTTTGTGTTTTGTCGAGGGTGAATGACTCCGTCGAGGTGATTGACTATCTCAGCAACATTTTCATGCTCCAACAGTTTCCCCCTTGTTGCTGATGATAGCAAACCTTTGTGAATCCCGATTGAGTTGGTTGAGGAAGTCCTGAAAACAAAAACACAAAGAGCTAGGGGAACCGACCCTGTCGAAGTTCCCCCTTAAACAAAGCAGATAGGATAGCAGTCGAGTGACTCCATTGTGGTTCCCCCTTAATCGTAAAAAGAACTTTAAGCAAGCAGAAGCATAGAAAAAAGCAAAGTAATCACAGAATCAAAGTAACTAGCAGCATAAATTTTAAAGGCAGTTCAAAAAACAACTAGAGTTGCCCGTACACCAGACGGGATACACCGCTTCCCCCTTTTGCTTTCATCAGAGGGAAGCCTTGCAGTTAGAGAGAGCCAGTTGCAGTATTCACGAATAGTCCAAAAAACAGTGTTTAGAACTTACAAACATCCTAAGTTCTAGCACTACACACACACGGGGTAATCTAGGGATCTGGGATGGGGTTAACTGCGGCGGAAAGGTCAAGGAGGGCTTCCTGCATTGAAGTCACATCCATCTCAAGCCCAGTGAGTCTTGTAACACCCCTACTCCTAATCACATAATAATCGGCATCGCATACTTAATTAAGGATGGCTCGCAGCGGAAATTAAATCTATGATGAACCGAGATATTCTACTACTAACCTACACATACTAAATCCATAAATTTACAACATAGGACAGTGAGCATCTAAAACATTCCCGGTACTTACATCGAAGTATACAATACAAATCAAAATATAATGGGTGCAGAAAGTAAAAGACGTCGTAGACTACCCGATAGTCCTGCACTCCGGCTTCAAAACTCGATCAAGTCCTGTAATATGTTGCTGTAAAGGCTCAGCACGACGGCTGGTATGCTTCTCATATGATCCTCTTGGACCTTTGAACTACTCAGATTAATTAGCCCAATTGTTAACATGCAGTTCCGGTTTCATGCTATACCATTTTACAACATATCAACTGTAAAATACCATAGTAAAGCAAACAACAATTCATCCAATAATCACATGGTTCATTCCATTCAACAACAAGCATATAACATCCAATAATCATGTAGCTCATTCCAACTCAACAACAAGCATGTAACATCCATAATCATGTAGTTCATTCCAACTCAACAACAAGCATATAACATCCAATAGATAAGAAGGTAATGTAACAACGAGAGTTAGTCTTGTGATTTGTTGCATCGGGCCTTTAGGACCGTTGTTCGTTCTTTACATGTAGTTAAGCTCTCAACTTAATCCTTGTTCCATTTCACTTCTGAACTTCTTTTACACTTTACCACCACATTCTCACTTAGTTCACAAGTTATGGGCCCAAATGCCCTTACTCAATTTAAAATTTCTAGGCCTAAATGCCCTTACTCAATTTCACAAATGCCCTTACTCAATTTCACAAATTTTGGGCTCAAATGCCCTTACACCAACGGCGGTGCCTCCGTCCAACAAAGTTTGCATTTGTTGGAAATCCACAACTTAAAGTTGTAGGATATAATGTTACTGGGGCCCAATTGCCTGTTCCACCAACAATAGTGTCTCTGTCCAAGCAATCATTCGTTACTCGGAGATTCCTTGAGCGGACCAGTTGTCAGTCATCCCCTCTGTGATCACAATGCGCAACCAGGCAGTCATGGATTCCTCACCATCCTCAGATCTTCCTTCATAGCCAACCTCTCACTGAATTGTTCAAGTTCTCTTAAACTAATTGCCTAAGATTTAATCTTAGGTTATCCAGTGATTAATTTCTCGAGTGTATATGGACCTCTCAGGTCTTTTATGTATACTTAGAAGTCATCTAGTGTATTTCTATATTCGAGTTCGTTTCCTCTTGAGAACGGTATTCCCGTCTCTTCTTAGGTTATCTTAGGATAAATCATTTATGTTATTATCCTTCCATGAGTGATGTTTCTCTATCACTACTCATATCTTATTTTAAGATATATAAATACATATACTTGTGTTCATTATCTGTCTCAGTTCGAATGACTATCGCGTACAAATAATGGCGCACGTATTCGACAGATAAATCATATCACACATTCACATGCAAGCACACATATCCTCTTGTTAAACATTTCACACATCCAAACCTGTAACACCCCAAGCATTAATACAATCATTACCGTCCAATCTCCTCGTGCTTCCCGAGTCACGCAGCGGATACATACTTACATACATCGGGTGATACAATGCCGTCAGTCACCCACGTGACTAACAAGGCTACTACTTCTACATACAACATCGGTCTGATGGACCGGAATATCCGAGTACTACACAAATACAATACATACTCCCATTACTTACTGAGCACTACAATACTCTATTCAATTAATACTCCATAATCAATACAGATAATGCACACACATACCGAGTTTATAAGTTCCAAATACAAATACGATACCTCTTCAATTCCATGCATACTCATTAAGAGTCTGACCACTACCCATTCCTCGCAACTACTTACTTTCTAAGTACAAGGGTGTGCCACTTCGTACACTTCTACATTCTACTTCTACTTATCCAAGTGTAGCCTCCGGTCTTTCACCTTGACCACATCCGCTTCGGGTGCCTGCATACTAAAAACGTTCCCCCTAGGGGGTCAGCTTACGCTGAATATGATAACTGCATACCCCGCGTACTAGCGAGGGTACGCCGACCATTTGGTCGAATACATGCAATTCATTTTACAATACATACATACGTACATACATGCTTTCATTCACGATACTACAATACTACACAAGGTATACATACATACGTACAGTACAATACATGCTTGGAAAACAATACAAGTCAACCAATACTTACTTACCGTCTTTCAGAATATACGTACACAATACATACTCATTACATACTCGATACACAATACGGAGATACACTTCTCCAATTCACACCGAAGGCTTGTTAGCTTCTTTACACACCCGGGTTAATCGGGTGTTCAATACTCATTTACTCAAGGTCAATGACTTACAACAGTCAAGACCGATACACATACAATACTTACTTCTTACATACTTTACTCAAGTCAAGTCGGTATGACCTCCGGGCAGGGATTACTACATCCCACCACTGGGCTTTAGGGTGGCCCACTAATCCAGGATGCTACCCATTCAAGGGAATTGGTCCACGGAAAAGATTACAGCCAGGATTCGGATCCAACCTCTTGTGTTTCTACTCATTCCATTTACTCATTACTCATGTTAGGAGTTAGATTGTTAGGAATTAGCAGAAGTCAGTACTTCATTTCCATACATCCATACAATACACAAGTACACATTACATACACATACCCCTCATTCTCATTCATACATTTCATGAATTATACAAACTAAATGTTCAAGAAGATACAATCAAGAACAAAATAGTTCAAACACAATTAAGTGCATTACAATTCTGATTCGTGCATTTATCTTATTGGTGATCACATAAGCACACAAATCGGGGTAACCAGGTTAGGATACAGAGCATGAAGAAATCATACCGTACACCGTCGTTTTCGTACTACCGGTTCCTTTGGAGCTCAACTTTTTGATTCCTATACGTACATGAAGTTGTATGATCAATGGTCTATTATTGATCCAACTTATTCCTTCATTAGTACTCCTAATGTATACATACTACTCCTTTACATTCATACTTGATTATTACACCCCTTTCTTTTCTCATTACCTCTTATTTTTACTTTCTTACCTTTGCTACTTCATTTATAGTGTACTACTACATATATATGCGTATGTGTATATAGGCATATATATATATATATATTCATATATATATAATTGCTATAATCATATAGTAAAAATACTTTTTTTTTGCTTTGACTCGACCGAACTTGCAAGTCCGGTCGCAAGTTCGGTCCAAGTCAGTAAGCTACATCGCGTGAAAATTCCAGGGCCGACCGACCTTGCAAGTCCGGTCCCAAGGTCGGTCCATTCTAGTAGGTTTCTTACGTGAGAATTTTAGCCCGACCGACCTTGCAAGTCCGGTCGCAAGGTCGGTCCATTCCAGTAGCTTGCTTTACGGGAATTTTTCTGGCCGACCGAACTTGCAAGTCCGGTCGCAAGTCCGGTCCATTCCAGAAGGTTTCAGACGGGAAAATTTTCTGGCCCGACCGAACTTGCAAGTTCGGTCGCAAGGTCGGTCGGTTCCAGAAGGTTTCCGTCTTTTTAATTCTAGGCTCGACCGACCTTGCAAGTTCGGTCCCAAGGTCGGTCCGGCCCAGTACTTCAGTTTTAAAATCTGTTTTCAGTTGGTTTCTTTACCCATTGTTTCCCCAATCTTTACCAATACTTCCCCACATGATTTAGCACTAATTAAGCCCTCTAAATCGCCTTGGTTCATCCACCAATCCCATTACTCGATCCATCAATCAACTTACACAATTTCCTCACTCTCCTTTGAACACTTACAACAGTTTTTCATTCCTCCAATGCTACAGATTTTCGTTCTAACTTCTACCATTCAATACTCCTACTACCAATACCATTACTAGCATCCTCATTACATTATCTTTTCATTCTAGTTCTTCCCATTACCTAAATCCTTTTTAATTTGTATCCGAGGTATTAAACACTCACTTCAAGTTCTCCAAATACACTTAATTCCTCCTAGTTTATACAATGCATTCCTAGCATTCTTTGCTACAGATTTTGCATCCTTATATCCTCATACTACAACTACCATTCCATGGTTACTAAATATCTCTACTAACTCCAACACACACCTTGGTTCTCCCATTCACCAAGTCATCCTTAAATGTACATTTTCTACCAAAATTTTGCCATAGTTCACCTACAATTTCTACTTCTCCACATACTTACTTTTTCATCAAATTCATTCCTAATCTAGCCACACCCTTACAAGGGTCCTACCAGCAATACAAGGCAATACTCATTACATCATTACTCCACCAAACATCAATATCAATACTCATACACAATATACTTGGCTCTAAGGCCTACAATTCACTTACTAGCTCCCAAATACTCAAAACTCCAATACTACAACACCAATACAATACTTTGGGTTCTTTAAATTGGTTTATCCATCCCCATTACTCTAATGCATTAAATTTACCATTCAAGAAAGAGCTCTTACCTTAAGCTATTCTTTCCTCTTTTCTTTTCCACTTCTTCTCCTCTCCTTCTTGCACAATCGGTCACATGGGGAATGGAGTTGCCAAACTCCATTCCCATCACCCAAAGCACACATAAACAAGTGTAATTAAAATACTAACCCCTTAAATAATGCTAGTTCATAGAAATGCTTAAAACAAGATTTCTAGGGTTTACCTTTGGAGTGTTTTAGGAGGGGTTTTAGCCCTTGGTTCAACAAGGTGATTCCACCACCATTGCAAGGTTGAATTGAAGCTCAAAAGAGAGAGAGAAAACAAGGCATTACAAGGGGCCAAAAATCAGCTACCATAGAGAGTGAAGAGAAATGGATTTTTCTTGAAACTTTTTACCTTAGGAGGAAGAGGAGACTCCAAGCTTCGATTTGGTACCATTTCCTCTTCCAATGGGCAAAACCCATGGAGATGAAGTTGCTCATTTCCGGATTTTGAAAAGATAGAAATGTAGAGTTTGAAGAGGGGAGTTCAAATATGTATTTTATTTTACATTTGGAGCTCGAATGGAGCTAGAGTGTGAGGAAGAAAGGTGAGGAGCCATGGATGGGTTGAAGCTCCTCAAAAATCGCCAGCCCCCATGGAGAAGAGAGAGAAATCGTTGGGGGGAAGGAGAAGGGTAGGAGAGAGATTAGAGAATGAGAGAGTGAGGTGAGAGAAGGGTTAAAGCACTTTATGCTTTATTCTCTTTTTTGCTTTTTGCCTCTCATTTAATTAGCTAGTATGTGAGTGTGTGTGTGAGGGCTTATTGACTTAATAAAACCGGCCCCCTACTGTTATACTAGCTGGAGCGTTTTTCATCTTTTACAGAAAACGCTCCTTATTTTACCCGGTTTTGGTACTATTCACTAACCGGGCCCGTTTTCTGGAATTTTCTTGTTTCTTTATTTTTATTGACTATTAAGCTTCCGTAAATGCTTAATAATATTTATTTAATGACTTATAATTTTTACGGGTTCGTTTGACCCCTCAAAATCACGTTCTCGGTTTTCCTCGAAAAATGTGCGTTAAAGCTCTATTAGCGTTTTAATACATTATTTGTATCCGTTTCCTTCGGGAGTTGTTCCCATATATTATTTAGGTCTTATTAAACCTTTAAAATCCATATAATACGCTAACCGAGGTCTCATACCTCCTATGGTTATTTAACGCTTATTTAGCGTTTTCCGCTTTTTAAGCGTTTACTTATTTCTTTTGGATTTATTTTTCCTTACCAGTATTATTCAAGCATTATTAGGCTCTCAAATACGGATTAGAATTATCTTAATCACTATATTTAAGTTTGGGGTATTTCAATCTACCCCCCTTAAGAACTTTGTCCCCAAAGTTGCTCAAGGTTAAAGGATTACAATACTTGCTCATTCTTACTTGTCTATGCCAAACGTCGTACATTCTTCCTCCTTACAATTCTGAATTCACTACTCCAGGTTTCTACATTCCATACAATACAAATATACCGTACTTACTTACATCCGCATCGCATCCCACCATCTGGTTCCGCATTACAAGATTTATACATACATACGGTGCAAAGCTATCCCCAAAGCGATGGGATACACATTACAATCCCGCAGGCACTCAGGTCATTTAGACACAGGACTTCTCTATGTCCCGCTGCCCTTGGAATAATACAACATGATACACTACTACCTTCTCAGGCATACACTTCTAGCAAATCCTTCATCTCCAGGTTAAGAAAATTCTTTCGCAACTACTACTTAGAAGTCCTCCACAGCATACAACTCCAAATTCCAATTTGTATTTATTGCTTCTACCCTATGCGTGATTCTTGTGACCACTTGAGGGGAGCTTCAAGAATCGTTCGACCCTGATGTGATCAGCACCAGCGTTGAACTATCTTTCCACCCCAATTTGTGTTTGGTTTCCCTTGATCTGATCAGGATCAAGTTCGACTTCCCACATCAGATTCAACTAAACAACTAATTTAATTATTTTCATTTTCTATCTTTTTACTCTTTCTAAATTCGGGGTATTTCAATCTACCCCCCTTAAAGAACTTTGCCCTCAAAGTTGGTGAATCTAATACTGTTACTCGTACATATACTCTATGCTAAGGTTATGACCTCTACATATAACTTGTCAGACTCCCAATGTCTGACATGATGCATACTACGCATCCAAACAGCATGTCACTGCATGCATAGCAATCAAAAATATCCGTTTTACTCCTCTCCAAGGGGGTCCATCCGCAGACAATTAGGTACAATCCTCCCCCAATGGCGAGTGATCCCTCAGGTACCGGTCACGTTTGAACACTTACGCTTTCTGGTTCACGGCCATCATGACTTGAGCACTTACGCTTTCTGGCTCTACGGTCCTTTGGTTCTGATCAAATTCATTTGCACATATAGAGATCCTCAGACACTTACTCATACTTACTTACTCATACTTTACTCATACTTACTCGGGACTACGCTGCCCCAGTGCCCTTGGAAAAATACAAAACACACACTGTTACCGTACAACCGGTGTAGTGGTTTCAAACTACTCTACACTTCCACAGACTCAAAACTAGCTTCACCTCCTATGGTTTGACCGGATACCCGTGCCTAGGCATGGAAGATCCACTAGCGCCCGTGGGAGCGGTTTTAAAACCGATCCTCATTCTCAAGTTTGAAGAAAACGTTGTACCAAATTAGTTTTGGAAATTCATTTTGAAAGCTTGCATACATCTCTCATTTTCAATTTATGATGATTATTCCTATTACTAGTGTTATTATTGTGGCCACTTAAGGGAGCTTCCAGAGTCCTTCAACCCCAATGTGATCAGCATTGGTGTTGAATTATCCTTCCACCCCAATTTGTGTTCAGCTTCCCTTGATC
The DNA here is from genome assembly GCA_023374045.1 of Limonium bicolor. NCBI lineage: Eukaryota > Viridiplantae > Streptophyta > Magnoliopsida > Caryophyllales > Plumbaginaceae > Limonium > Limonium bicolor. The sequence goes on along the minus strand of CM041779.1, from coordinate 113,906,110 downwards.
GCTAGCAAATCAAGTTCCACTTCCCACCTCAATACAAACAAACAGCTCATCAAACATCATTTCGTTTTCTATCTTTTTAATCTTGCTACTCATAATCATACACATACATTTCCAATTTATATGATTCACTTACTTACTAATCATCTCATCAATTATTACTGCATCTTCTCCAACTACTATACTTAAGAAGTTCATGGGTATAATATCCCATTAATCTGCTATACCAAATTCATACTCATAAGATACATCGGTTTCGTGCCGATTTATACTCATTACATACATTGGTTCCATACCGATTTATACTCCTCAAGTCTCCCATACATACTCATTCCTCATACTATTACCAATCGGGGTTCTCATTCCCCTGGAGTTTCACTACTCCTTTTCCTATACTTGCTTCTCAAATTACCACAATTACACGATGAGTGAATACAAATGTTTATGTAACATAAGTATCAACCATCAAAACGAATTATCTAGCGCTATGCGCATTGTAGTTTACGCACCTATCACGTAAAACATACATTTCGCGGTTTTCGCTCTAACCCCCTTAAAAGGGATTACGCCCACGTAATCTACCATGTGTCATCATTGGACATTGGTCGAAGGCATTCAGCCGTCATGGAGTGGTTCAGCTTCCATGCGGTCTATTATACAATGTTCCTTGATCCATGGGTCTTAACCGTATTATCAGTTAGTCCCTTCATCAAGAAATTCCATCGGAGTTTATTTACCTCTGGACCGGGTTCGATTCTAGCCTAAATGGCTTCAAGGCGTTGATGACTAACCTTTTATTCACTTGGAATTCTGGGCCCACTAGCTTCTGCTGCGCGACCCTGATGGCTTGGGTTATTCGCCCATTTTGTTATCTTAAATGTGCTATACCACACCTTTTTATCCCTCTTATTGTGGGAATAAGGTTTATTGACCAAGTGTGGTGTTCTCTTACCGTGCTCGAACTCGATGGGTTCTAGATTCACAACGAGCTCTTTGGCAATCTATATACATAATGTTGTGTTTTGTAGTGATCATTCACTTGGTTCCTCCGACTTATTGTCAGTTGAGGTTAAGTCACTACTTAGTTGTAGTGCTTCCTCTACTGTTAGTAGCTTCTAAATTATACCAGTTTCTCTGGTTCATTACAAGTGTTCTTCACTTGTATGACCTTGCATTTTCAATGCGTCGGTCCTTGTGACTTTCTTAAGTCTCCTTTCACTTTTATTCCAATGGAATTCACATCTTGTGATTGTTGGTGTGTTTCACACTCTTCGTGCTTCTTTGGCCTTAGGCCGCACGGTTGTTTCTAAGCTTTTGCTTAACTGGCTTATGCCATGTTTACCGGTGAAAGGAATAATTTACCACTACTTACATTTTCCATATTCCTAGCTATCCCACTCGATCATTAACTGCACAAGTGTAATACCAAAACACTCAGTCCTACAGAGTGCAGAGGCGTAAACTCTTGGCAGTAAGTCTCTTATGAGATCGCAATAGGACTGATCGTTACTCTTTCAGGTGGTGCTTCATCATTTGGTGTAGACTTCTGGCTTGTTGCCTGGTCTGTCTACCATTTGTATTAACAACTCCATTGAAATACCCCAAACCTTGATATGTGGTTTAAATATTAAACTGTGGTATGTAAAGGCTAAAAAGTGCCTTAGAAACATCAGTGAACAATTTAGACCATAGTAAAATGCAATAAAGCACTAAGATACAGTTTGAGCAAAAACATGCTCTAAGCTAGGAGTGAACTTGGTTAGGACCCAAAGAGCCTACCAAGACTTAATAATATTCAATTATGATTTAATAAGGCTAATTAAGTCCTTAGGGAACTTTGGTAGACAGTTAAACCAAACAAAACACAAGAAAATACCTTAAAGTCAATAAGAGCAAAAATGTGCTCTAAGCTTGGGATAAATTTGTATAAGGCCTAAAGGTCATACCTATACCTTATAAATATGTTAATAGACATATTAAATCAACTACTAAAGAAAACCAAGCTTGAAAACAAGTTAAAACACAAAATGTGCTTTAAGGAGTCTTAAAGCACGTTTTTGAAAAATTGTCTTGTAAATGAGTTTTGAATGGCTAGATGTCCATCATTACTCTTTAATTGACATGTGTACTATATAGTATCACATTTGGAAGTCTATATCAATGGGAAATCAAAAATTTCACTTCTATGTGCCTTGTTTTTATGAATAGTAACTTTTATAAGCTAGTTTGTAACATATGTTGTTATAAGTAATTAAATTGGTCAACAAAGACTATTATACCCTTCTTATTAAATGGGGGCCGGTTTTATCAAGGTGAGTCACCACCTTGTTAGTTGATAAGTAAATAAGTAAAGTAAAGTTTATAAAGTAAAGAACTATTTACTTTAACATAAATATCTTCCAAAAGTAGAACTCATCTTCATTCTTTCATTTCCTTTCATTTCACACGTCTCCTTCCTCCCTTCATGCTCTCTTCCATCGGTTATGCTACAGCAAAGCCTCACCATTTCCAACTCCTTTCACTTGTAACTCCTAACTCCATGCTCCGAATTTAATTCCGAGACTACCGTTCTCTTAGTTGGAGCAAGCTCTACAACATTGTCTTTTCAAATCATCAAAACCACCATTTCGGTGCCAAGGAGAATTTCCATGGAAGGAGCTTGAGCTTATATTTTTATGCCTTGTTGATCACCTTTGCTTCAAGGTAAGGAAAAACCAAAGAAAACTCCATTTCCTTCATTTTTGGTGTTGACCGAAAATGCACCTTGTAATGGTGTCTTCTCTTGTCTTGTTTTAGCTTCATTTGAATCTTCCAAGGGCTAGGAGGAGTCCTCTCTTAATACTTATTCAAGCTCTCTTACCATTCCAAGGTAAAACAATCATTTTAATACCTTAAAACAATATATGTAACTAGGGTTTACAGTGAGGTGAAGCACAATGCTTGAATACTCATTCTATTATGTGTGCATTGTTTAGAAGTTGACAAACAACCAAACATCCTACCGGTTTTACAAGGAAACAAGAAAGAAGTTTGTGAGGAAAAAGAGGTAAACAAACTATCTCAATGTAGTTTAAATGCCTTAGGAAAATGAGCTTGATTTGCTTAATAAAATACCTAAGGAGCCAATGGTGAATGATCTATAGAAATGCTCTCAAGGAGTTTATTAAGGGCATATGTATTGTTGGGTGTATTTGTAGGTCAAAGGCATTACTTATGTGGGAAATTCAGTGTTTAAGGTTTATGTTATTTAAGGGCCTAAGTGCCAAGCAATTTAAGTTATGCACTATATTGTGATGTAGTGCTAAATGTGTGAAGTTTGTGTATAAAAATGTGTTTGATGGATTTTAGGTGTTCTTGAATGAAATAAGGTAAGAACCTAAGTGTTTGGATGTGAGTATATACAAGAGAAGCTATGGCCAAATTTGGAAAATGTGTAAGAAGTTCTAAGTGTTCTAAGTAAGTTTTGGTGAACTAGGAAGTGTTAAAGGTGAACAAGTGTTTTTCTAGTGAAAGAAACATGCATTAAGGTGATTTAGAGTGATACAAGGATTTAGGTATTATCTTGGAAGTTCTAGGAATTCAATGTGTGTTTTGAGAATGTATTTAAGTCTTGGAGAAGTTTGTTTTAGGTTTAGGAATGTGATGTACAAGGAAGAAGTGATGCTTGGGTAAGATGGGAAAAAGGAGATTTAGTTAGTAAGAAAAGAAGTTTGAGAGATGATGTTAAGGTGTAGAGGAAACACCTTGGTATAGTGGTCATTATTGGTGAAATACCACTTAGAAATCTTAAGGAAGAAACATTCCAAGTGCTAAGAATTTTGTAAGAAATTTGTGAATGATAAGATGGTTTTTGGTGTGTGATTTAAAGAGTTTAGTACATGGCTAAAGATGTGTTTGAAGTGCCCAAATGAGGTTAGGACATATTAGGATATATGAGGTGAAGTTTGGAGTTAAATGGGGCAATGGAAATAAAGGTCTGGGGCAGACCGACCTTGCGACCGAACTTGCCAAGGTCGGTCGAGCCCAGTTTACCCTGCGATAATTAGTTTCTGGAATGGACCGACCTTGGGGACCGGACTTGCAAGGTCGGTCGGGCTTGTATTATGTGTACGGATTAAGTTTCTGGAATCGACCGAACATGGGACCGGACTTGGCAAGTTCGGTCTGGCTGAATTTTCAAAGGGAAGAAACTCTCGGGAATGGACCGAACATGCGACCGAACTTACAAGGTCGGTCAGAGTAGAAATTTTGACGGTAAAGTGTTCTGGAATGGACCGACCTTGTGCAAGGTCGGTCGGTAAGGTCGGTCGGACCAAAAATGTTGTTTATGGTTATAAAATGATATGTAATGATGGGGATTGATTAGTAATGATGTTATAAGGTTGTTTAAGACATGTTAGGTGGGTTATAATGACAATTTAGTGGGGGAAAAGATGTATTAAAATGTAAAAGTAAAACAAGTTAAAAAGTGAAGTTATGTAACTAAGTTAACGGGGAAAAAGTTATAAGCATTAGACATTAAATAATCATGCTACCCCGATGTTAATAAAAGTACATGTAATGTTATCAGTTGTTCGAGAATTGCTCGAGGAACATAAGTGGACGTGGTAAAGTGGACTCCGGTGACAGGTATGGTTTTCTTGCAACCTATGTCCTACCGGATTACACCGGCTTGTATGCCAATGTGTTTTTCTATATGTTTGCCACGTTATAAGATAAATCATGAAACGAGTTTACAGTCGTTATTGTTGTATGTTTACGTGCCGATACCGGTGACCTCGAATGCGCTTAAGGGCTAGTTAATCACTATTAGGTAAACGTAAGAGAACGGTATCCGGTGATAACGTTTCCGACCTAAGGAACGTTCTAACCACGACTATGCGTGAGTTAGTTATGTGATGTTTGTGTGTGATGTTTGTGTATGAATGTATGACTCTCCCTTCCCTTGTGTGTGTCTAACAAGACTTAACCCTATGTTGTGACTGTTTAATTAAGTTCAAAGTTGAACTTCTAACAAGTGCTAACGGGGGAAGTGAGGAGTCCGGTCTGTTCCGGCCACGCGTGTGAGTATGGGGGTCGTTGTCATATCAGGTTCGATCCTCTCTGTATGTTATGGTTGTTTTCCAATTTGGTTCCCAACCTTCCCTTTAGCTTAACCAAGCTATTACTGACTCACGTCGGGCCACAGGGGCATACTATGTTATGTTTGTTCGGTGTGCTCGGATCACTATATCCGAGACACCTTGTGTTAAGTTATCCGTTCATCTAACGAGACGGTAACGAGTTATGTAATGGGCTTATCATGAGACTGGCAACATTCTCTAGGCTACAAGTGAACTGACTATGTTTGGGCCGGTTCATAAAGGGAACCGTACCCGTTATGTTATGTATTGTCGTTATGATGCAATATCTATTGCAATGTTATTATGTACACGTTGAAACGTGGAAAGTGTTGTTATGTGATGAGTGTCATATGTTGTAAAATGTGGAGTGTGTGGATCATGGAAATGGATCCCAGTTTGTGATAAGAGGCGTTTAAGGATAACCCGATTCAAGGGTAAGTGTCGTCTATTAAGGAAGTAGCTCCGTTAGAGGAGGAACACTCTAGGGATAATGAGTACCATGAGTGACTTATCAAGTAAGGATGTATTATCCGTTTGTTGAGCCCATTGAGGCGAAATGTTATGTGTTGTGTGTTTACAGTTGCATGCATGATTTAAATATAATCAATCGCATGCTAAGACGACAATTAGTTGTGCGTGGCCCGGTAGCATGTGGGTTGCGGGATTACCATACCAGCAAAGGTGCTGAGCCCCTTGGGGCCACCCTTTCTCTTCTTTTCTTATTTCAGGTACGAAGAGCTGGAAGCCGTTCGAGAGTAGGACGGTGTAGTCGTGGTACATGGGTAATCATTTAAGTGTATATATACAGTAGGTGTAGTAAGACCGAAATTGTTATCGGCATCAGTTTATAAATACTCGGTACAGTAGGAAGGTATGTGTATGTTGTGTTGTTAATGGAAATGGATAATAATGTGTAGTCGCTCGGGAATCTAGTCCATCAGACCGGTACACTGTGTATGTAATAGCCTTGTTAGCCACGTGGGTGGTTAACGGCGTGTAACACCAACGAGTTATGTTATTTGATGAGGTGTGTATTCCGCTGCAGTTTGTTGTTAAGTGTGTTTATGTTGGAAAGGGTGTTACATCCATAGTATTGGGTGATTATTCACATGTACTGGTCGCCTGCTGCGCACCATGTATTTGGCAAATACGGAATATGGTATTCCTTTATTTTCCTGAGCTCCCTGCGCATCATTGGTTTTATAACCGGTTACTCCTTGGTCGTCAACAATTGCTGTTGGAGCTTATTTCACATTGCTTGGCAATCATTGTATGCTCAAGCTTAACTACATTAGTAGTTCTGAAAGGGATATATTTCCCAGCAGTTACTGATGGTATCCCCTTCTTGGGATCCAAGTGTTCACCGCCCTTGCGGTTTCACATTTATGAGGGGCGTCCTCATTCGTCGGTTGTTACTCTTTTATCGTGTCGTCCTTGACCACTTTCCATATAGTTCATATTGGTTTTGCAACCGTTGGGTTGTGTGGTAACAGTTTCATGGCCTACTAGCCATGTTACCTAGAGCTCTGCTCATCATAGGTCGTTCACAAGTGGTTACTCCTCCATAAGACATTGCTGGGTTTGGAGGTGATACTGGGCTCCATGATAAGATCGTCGCATCACGCTTCCGTTTGTTGGAGACCCTTTTGTATCTTGGTATTGATCGATACCATTTATTGCTTTGGGGTATCCCCTGTCAAGTGGGATCCTTTGGTGTTCTAACCGTATGTTCGTTCCAATTGTGGTGTTCTTACCACGATATTTCATTCAACCGTGTTGACTTGATACCCTTTATGGATTGCTCCTGGGTATTATTGTTTATGTTATTGCGTCTGGCGGACATTTATAAGGATGTCCAGTTTGTTATCCTACCTTGCGGTTCTGGATCTAAGTCATCCGTTGAGGGTTATAACGTCTCCCGTTCTTAGGGTAGACCATTGGTGTTTTTCCTTATGTTATAACGGGTTTGATATTCCTTCCGGTGATGAATGGTATTTCCGGTACCTTATAACATCACCCTGTGTGTTTGTGGTAGTTGTTCTGGGAATTCCATCCCGTTCATTGAACACTGATGTGTCAATGTTAGGCATTTGCCTTACAGTGTTTAGATTGGGTATTCCTTCCATTTATCATGCTTGACTTGATATCCTCGAGACATATCCAATGTCTTATTCCGTTGTTAGTGCTTCTTGCACTTTCAACTCTTAATGTTCCTCCTGGGGTGAGTTTCTGCCTTTTTAGCTTGTAGCTTATCTGAGTTTCTTTTGCTCGTTTTGGGTATTCAACTGTTCTATTTTGAATTACTTATGGTCCATAGAACGGAGTTGACTACTTCCCGCGTTTCGTACACTACATGTATACATACGTGGGGTACCGTCTTGGCACGTTACCACTTACCTAACTACATGTCAGGCCCGCAAGCCCTTCGGAGTGCGGTTGTCCCACATCCCGTATTTGGGTACACTCGTAGTGTTCGTCACACGCCTAGGTGAAGTATTCTATTGTCAACTCCTCTTGTATCATTCTATGATACTCACCGTAATTCCGTCTGTTGGTTTAAAAAAAAATCCAAGGTTTAAAAGAAGGGTTTGTGGTTTTGAAAGAAAAATTCTGGTTTTTGAAATAACAGTTCGGTGTTAAAGAAATTCTTCATGGCATTGCCATGTTTGCGGTCTTGACCAAGTTCAGCTTCTTGCTGATTGGTATGTCCTTAATACAATGGTCGGGCCGTTAGGCCTTCCCGAGGCTCGTTATTTAACATCCTTAGGATTGGTGATCCTGTATTTGCTCCATTCGTCATAACGGTACTTAGCAAGTATTTGCGGGTTGTTAATAGTCTTCCAACCGCCTTGTAGTGCTGCACTTGCCCTAGGCAAGTGCGCGGGAGATTGTTTTTCGGTTAACGTATACCAGTTACGGTATCGTTTCCATCCATAATTGGTGGTTTTATTAGGTCTTCATTTGATCTTTTGATCTTGGTGATCGATCTCCTGAGTCGCTTCTCGGTATACTTGACATGGTTGTCGACAGTCCGGGTGTCTCACACCTTCACTGTGGTTAACGAGACTTGGCTTATCCTTAGGAACCATTCCGTGGTCCTATAGGTGTAAGTTCTATGAATACTTTCATAGCTATCCAAACCATGTTTGTTCGGTTATTATTGCCTCTTGGCTTGTAGGTTTGGTATTAATCCAACCTCGACTAGTTCCTTAGTCGGTTTGTATACCGTTATTGGTATCATCAAAGATTACAGTCCGTAGCCTCTTTTGTCTCGGGTTCGTTACTCTATCTTCCTTGCTTCATTGCACGATTGTGCTTCTCTTCTCGCTGGCTACACATGGTTCTCGCGACTGCGAAGCATGTCGCCCCATGGTGCCATAAATTCCATTATCCTTGTGTTTAGGATCTTCATTCCTCCGCCATTAAGTGCGGTCCTTGTCATTCAACGGGAACCGTCTTCGGGACTTCCAGTTCTTGGACTCTACCGTATGACAGGTTCTTTTCTAATAAGGTTTGTCTTTGCAACTGCGAGATCGGGTTTTACCCGAGTGTGAGAGGTCTTTCCATCTCTCTGGCGTTCTTCTCCCAACTTAATACCGTGGGTTGCGGAGGGCGGGGTATGGTTGTTGTAGGTTTCCGGTTCATGCGGAAGTTCCTAACTAGCGTACCTCACACGCTAACACTCAACCCTTAGCCCTAAGTCTCTAATTCCTAACTCGGTATTTTCCTAAACTCGGTATTTCATCCATCAGAGCGATACTTCGCTCTGATACCACTTTTTGTAACACCCCTACCGCTAATACCGTCATTACTGTACAAATACTTACCTTCGCAGCGGATATTACTTACTCAACGGCAGGTGTACAATGCCGTTAGTCACCCACATGACTAACAAGGCGGATTACAATACTACATACTATCGGTCTGATGAATATGAACATACCGAGTACTCTAAACGATACAAAACTTCCCATTGCATACTCATCCATAATCCAATTACAACTCCAATACATTACTATACCGAGTATACTACCATTCTTAAATTACCGATACAGTTTAAGCTTCCCAATTTGCATCACAATACAAGTGCCAATCCCTACTATACAACTACCCATGCTTACGTAGCAGTCCCCGTCCTACTCTCTCGAACGGTGATCATCTTCGGGTACCTGCACACTAAAAACGGTCCCCCGAGGGGGTCAGCTTACGCTGCATATGAAATCCGCATATACCGCGTGCTAACCGCGGTACGCCGACTACTTTGGGTCGGATATACATGGAGTTCATTTTACATGCATACATACATACTCATGCTACAACAATACACTCAACAATACCTACATACACATACAAGTTCAATAATTACTAAGGAAGACAATCGATAGTCGACCAATCGTATTTGTTATTCATTCATTACTCCTCGTACTGTGTTCGATATTCGCTACTTTACTCATACCTACTCCTTACTCTGGCATACTCTTCACTCCATGTTCAATACCTTACTCGTACATGATCCTTACTCTGTACTCGTTACTATACTTGTGCATACTCACCACTCACTTCTCCATACTTACTCATACGTACTCAGTACTCACTGCTTCCTTATACATACTCGATACTTGGTACTCGTTACATACTCATACTCGCTTCTTACTCAATACTCATTACTTTACTCATACGTACGCAATACTCAATACTCATTACTTGGCCTCTGGGCGGAGTCATACACAAGACTCGCCACCGGACCTACAATACGAGGGCTATACGCTTAGCTCCTCAAATACTCAATGTCCGTTCTTACCGGACTACTCAAATTCCCAACACTCTTCTCTCAGAGCACAATACAATCTCATGGATTAGCCTAGAATTATCTCTCTTGATAACCTCCACCAGCTTAGGGAATTACAACCGACTAGTATCCTCAGATTTAAGGGTTTCCCCAACATATCGAATACTCTCATGTTCGGGACATACTCACATCAGTCGGGTCCTCTCATAATGGGTCGACTAATTGCTAAGGGGTTTGGAGATCCCTCATCATTCTTACTACTCTCATGGTTCATGTCTTGCACCAAGATTAATTCCTCTAATAGAGGTTACCGATATACTTCCAGTACTTATTATTGTGGATTATTCATTTCAATTCTCCAACCGTTATCGGGAGGGTATTACTCCCGTACACTCTCTCACATTCTTGTGAGTTTCGTTGGGTTGCGTTATCGTTTGTTGATTCGTTAGTTTAGCGCGTTGCTATGGTTCCATTAATTCACAACATGACTCTTACTACGAGCCACCACACAACAAGACTCATCTAGGAGTCGTACTACGCTCCAAATGAAGCCACACAATCAATCAAGAAGGTTAGAATTATCTTAATCACTATATTTAAGTTTGGGGTATTTCAAAACCCGAGGAAGTCCTCAGGCACAATCAGAACATACAATAATATACCGTTCACCACTGAACAATGCTAGTGTGGTATACGTATCACGCTTATCTCTAACGCTTCGACCGAAGCTCGTATCTACCGGCCCGTAAGATCTCTGGAATATGTATTGCTCTAATATTAGTGTCTATATTACGAGTCCACTTAACCATTCTAGAATAAACTAGTCATCATCCCGTTGTTAACCCCCTTAGTCGGCTGTTTGTTCAACTCCGGTTTTGTTATTAATCCTCGGGATATCGGTTTTGTTTAATACTATAGTTTACGTACACGTAATATTTGGTACTGTAATAATATTTAGTACGTAGGAATTATACTCTTAATACTCATGCATTTATAGAGGTTAATTGTCATTACATGTTCACGTACACACACTTACGTGCATGCATGACTAGTTATATACACTTATTTATGTATGCATGTAATATGGTTTGTTACCATGTCTAGTTTGACCAAGTTATATCTCCACTTGCAATTATATAATACCTTGTGTGTTGGTCAATTAATCTACTTGGTCAAGTTGTGTTGATTGGTAAACATAGTTTGACTTGGTCAACGTTTCAAGTCAACCTTTTCATTGTAGTTGACATTTATTTTTACAGTCTGTTTATCTTGAAGCTCTTCTTTAAGTTGGCGGGTTGGTCAACTTGACTCTCTATTGTCAATTAGGTCGACTTGGTCAATTTGGGTTGACTTAGTCAATGCGTCCAAGTCAACAAGTCTAGGTAATCTCTATTATAATCTTTTAATTACATGTTTCGTTTGTTTGTTCAATTTCTTTACAATTTGACATTAGTCTATATAACTAATGTTGTATAATTTAATCCCTCCACCTTAAATGATGTTTTATCTGCCATATATTTACTACATCATATTGTATAACCTCCATGTTCCTTATATTAATTTTGGTTTACACGAATTATAATCTCCTTATATAATCGTTGTTCCTTATCATTTCATGTGAGACTCTTAGGTCTTTTATTTGTGTTACTCTTTACAAATAAATATCAAGACCATACTCCCAACTTTTTATAATGTTATATAGCATATTAAGTTTCCCAACTTTATTTTACTTCCCAAATTATATTATAATTTCCATTCCTCAAAATTCCCATTATTTTATGTGAATCTTATAACTCCTCACCTTATGTTTGTTACCTCCTTTAATGTCTCTTGAACTTTAGAATGGTGTAACATTTATAACCCCTTCAACCATATGTTAAACATTATTTATTATCCTATCACATTTTCGTAACAGCCCACATAACCCCATTAATTACAAAGTTTCCACACTAGTTTTCTAATGTCACAATTTTACTCTTTATACCTTATGTTATAACATTACCACTCTTAGCTAGTTTTAACCTATGGTTCTCAACCATATATTATAAAAATGGAACATCCCCCTTGCTGTTACAGCTTATTCTCCTCATCCTCCAATTTTTCTTTATTTACCATTTGACCCCCTTTATTTTACAAACCTTATAATTTCATCCTTAAACTATACTATACAATTTCATTAATTAAATTCTAAATTCAACTCCAAAAAATTCCAATAAATTTCCTACAGACCCTATACTCTTTCTAAATGCCGATTCAGCCCACTAACTTTCAGAAATTACATTTTGACCCAATAGTTTTATAAACTTTACAATTAATTCCTAAACTTGTTTAAACTCTTAATTTAATTTTTTAACTTACCCAATTTGGTCAACACCCCCTATATGGTCAAGGTTGACCATCAACCTACTGCCTTGTCCATAAATTTTCCATAATTACATATTTGACCCCAAAGTTTCCTAGATTTACCATTTTGGCCCTAGACTTTACAAAAAGTTAGATTTTTCCATTCAAATTCCAATTAAGGCCCAACTTTCGGCCATATATTATTTTGACACCCTCAATTTAATTTATTTATACTTAACCACCCATGTTTTCCCTTTTGTACATTAGAACAATATTTAAGTTTATAATCACTTTTAAACTTAGTTTTAACTTTACATTTAAACCAACTTCCACTCAAATTCGTAGGTATTTTTCCTTGATAATATTAGGTGTTTTTAAACTCACCAAACAGCCCATAGTAATCAGATTTCCTCACCACATTTTATACTAATCAAATACATAACTTATAAAGCATAAAAAGCCTTAAATGATACATAGAAATGGCCTAAACACTTGGCCTTATTACAAACCTTAAATATAACATTTAATGACATAAAAATGTTTAATATAACAACTAATTCTTGGCTTTTTACACTTAGGACCAGAAACTTTTAGTTTTTTGCATTTTCACCCCTTTTCTTACTTTTAAGCTATATAAGTCATTATTTGTCTAAGTAACTTAGGTAAACAAGTTACCATAATGTTTAAGTACATTTTAAAGTCAAAATCACCCATATAACCTACTGCATTCTCGGCCCTTATTGTTTTGACAAGGTAATTTACTTTAAAGCTTAAAAATGTATTTAAGCTCACTTACTTGTTTCAAGGCTTCAAAACTCCTTGGAATCCTCTTGTATTTTCCACACTACATTAGTAACAGGTTTTGGTCAGATTATACACTATACACATGCTTAGTCCTTAGTTCAAAACCTTAAGACTTGATTAAGTAACTTACACCTTCAAAGTTGATATTTATCCACCATTCACCCCTTGTATTTTCGGCCAAGCACTCCCATCACTATCACTCCAGTTCTCCATGGTTAATAGGAGGAAAGAAAAGTGAATTTAGAGCTTTAAAACTTCATAAACAATATCTAGAGTTTAAGGTCTCTAAAATGGGTTTTTGGGGTGGATTTTTACCTTATGGCTCTTGAGAGCTGATTTTTCCCTTAAAAGCTGTTATTTAACACTAGGAAAAGAGTTGGGAAGTGATTACATGTGTATATCTAAGGAAAAACAAGATTTGAGCACTAAAACTCAACTTTAAGAGATTTTACCTTTGGAGAATCACTTGCTATGATTTCGGCCATGGATGTGGGTGGAGGAAACCAATGTTCCAGTAGGATATAAGTGAAGAGAAGTGTGTTTAAAATGGTGGAAAATTCGGCCATATAAAGATCTAGAACAAGGATGGAAGTTGGAGCACATTTTTACCTTGTTTTTGTTGAACTTGCCTAGCTCTTGGTACCCACGGTTTTGGGTGGTGTTTTGAGCTTTGATTTTATGATATTTGAATTCACCATGACAAGAGGTAATGAGTGGTTGAAGTTTCAAATTCGAAAATGGAGGAAAATAGTGTTTTAGGGGTTTTTCTTACCTTGTCTTGCATGAACTTTAGCTAGACTTCCTCCACAGATTTTCAATGTTATATTGGCTCATGCTTAGCTATGTTCAGTCAAGGATTTTAGGAGGGGTGTTGTATTTTTTAGCAAGAAAATGAGGTTTTAAGGCATTAAAAGAGGAAAAGAAGCTTAAAACACCATTTTGTCCTTTGGAGCTCAAGGAGAAGATGATGGTGATGGGGATGAGTTGAGACGGATGGGAAGGGGAGGATATGTTCTTATTTCATGGGTGAGAGCATGGGCAAAGTGAAAGAGAGAGAAAAATGAGGTATTAGTAAGTAAATGTGATAATAGTCAAGGTGTGTATAAGGAGGGAAAGTGAGCTTGTCTCCTTTCCTCTTTGGTCTTGTCTTATTCCTAGGCATGTGAGGCTGATGAATTTGACTTGCTTTTCGGGGGAAAATTCAGATTTTTGTGACTTAATGTTGCAACACCTTAAAGTTGTACATTATGACTAGGTTTATGTGTTAGGTTGTGACATATGTTATTTTCTTGTTATTATGTGTATATATAAGTGATTATTGCACTTATTATTTGGTTTGACTATATAAACGAAATTTATATAATCCTATCACATTGTTTGTGATATTATGACATGTATTAATGTGTTACATGTTGTATTATCTATAGGAGTTGTTTTCTCCTTATTAATGTAACCTCTTTAGTTCATGATTTTATGTGAGGTTAATTCATGATTTTATGTGTGGGTTGATGTCCATCTTGGACTATACATATTTATTTGTATATATGTATTTATAGGTTGCAATATCCTTTAGTGAATATTGCTCATTAGTCATTTTTCTTTGGTGACTAATTATTAATTAATCTCTCCTCATTAATTAATCCTTGTTAATCAGGGTAATAATGTTTAGGGTATTTCAATCTATCCCCTTAAAAAGACTTCGTCCCGAAGTCTCATTTCTAATCAATTGGTCCTATAAAATCTAGTTCCATGAGATCAAGTATTGTATCTCCATATCTCAAAGTGCAGCTGTAACACCCCATCCAACGTTAACACACTTACTAAATCTGCAGCGAAAAACAAACCTCATCACATTACTTAACTCGTTGGTGTTACATGCCGTTAGCCACCCACGTGGCTAACAAGGCTAATCCATATACATTGTACCGGTCTGATGGGCTAAATCCCGAGCGACTACACATTATTATCCTTCCCATTAACAACAACAATAACATACACCTTCAGCTATACCGAGTATTTATAAACTGATGCCGATAACAATTTCGGTCTTACTACACCTACTGTATATATACACTTAAATGAATACCCATGTACAACGACTACCCCGTCCTACTCTCGAACGGCTTCCTGCTCTTGTACCTGAAATAGGAAAAGAAGAGAAAGGGTGGCCCCAAGGGGCTCAGCACCTTTGCTGGTATGGTAATCCCGCAGCCCACATGCTACCGGGCCACGCACAACTAATTGTCGTCTTAGCATGTGATTTATTATATTTAATCATGCATGCAACTGTAAACACACAACACATAGTCATTTCGCCTCAACGGGCTCAACAAACGGATAATAGATCCTTACTTGATAAGTCACTCATGGTATTCATTATTCCTAGAGTGTTCCTCCTCTAATGGAGCTACTTCCTTAATAGACGACACTTACCCTTAAATCGGGTTATCCTTAAAGGTCTCTTGTCACAAACTGGGATTCATTTCCATGATCCACACACTCCATATCGTACAACATATATCATCCTCACATAACAAACATAACAACACTCTTCACGTTTCAACGTGCACATAATAACATCGCAATAGTAATTGCATCACAACAACATCCCATAACATAACGGGAACGGTCCTTTAGGAACCGACCCAAACATAGTTAATTCACTGGTGAGCCTAGAGAATGGTGTCACTCTCATGGTAAGCTCGTTATACAATAACAACAACACTCATTACCGTCCTAATAGTCGGACGAGTAACTTAAGTTAAGATGGTTCGGGTTGGAGGCCCGAACACACCACACAAACACATGTTCCCCCTAAACCAATCATAAGTCAGAATAGGAAAGCTTTGGAGTAAGCTTGTGGGAGATTGAAGACCGGGAAAGGAACTCAATCTTGACATATAAGAGGGTCGAACCTGGAATGACAACGACCCCCATCCTCACACGCGTGGCCGGAACATGACCGGACTCCTCCCCCCCATTAGTACATATATACTTATAAACAAGTAGTTAGAGATCCATTATGGAGCCTACCACATCCACGCAACATACGGTATCATAACCGAGTTAAGCACACAAGGGAGGTTCACACACACTTGCATACAACAACAATATCCAACTAACTCACACATAGCCGTGGTTAGAACGTCCCTTGGTTCGGGTCGTTTAAATCCGAATACCGAACTCTCGTGTGATCCTAGACTCAGTTAACTAAGGTTAACACTTCCGAGGTTAAATGGTATCGGAGTTGAACACGCCACATAAATGAATTACTGTAAACTCATTACATGTTTAATCTTACAACGTGGCAAACATACAGAAAAACACATTGGCATGCAAGCCGGTGTAATCCGGTAGGACACAGGTTTCAAGAAAACCATACCTGTCACCGGAGTCCACTTTACCACGTCCACTTATGTTCCTCGAGCAATTCTCGAACAACTGATAACATTACATGTACTTTTATTAACATCGGGGTAACATGATTGTTTAAAGTCTAATGCTTATAACTTATCCCCGTTAATTTAGTTATATAACTTCACATTTTAACTTGTTTTACCTTTACATTTTAATACAACTTTTCCCCCACTAATTGTCATTATAACTCACTTAACATGTCCTTTGTAATCTTATAACATCATTACTTAATATTCCCCATCATCCTATAACCTTAAACAAAATTTTTTTTTTTTACATACTTTGGGCCGTCCGACCACCGTCCGACCCACACTGGGTCGGACCGTTCCAGAAACTTTTCCCCGTTTTTAAATACACCTGTCCGACCCATGTCCGACCCAACCATCTGGGTCGGACCATTCCAGAGACTTAGAACACACACATGTCCGACCCATGTCCGACCCACCCTTCTGGGTCGGACCATTACAGAACATTTTACCGCCTTACAAACATGCCCGTCCGACCCACGTCCGAACTCGACTGGGTCGGACCATTCCAGAACATTTTCCCTCCTTTGAAACATGACCGTCCGACCCATGTCCGACCCACCCTTCTGGGTCGGACCATTCCAGAACAATTTCCTGACGTCTAACAGAGGCTGTCCGACCCAAACTTGGGTCGGACCCCTGGGTCGGACGTCCTCTAAACTTACCCAAACTTTGTCAAATCTTCACCAAACTTCTCCTAAAGCCTCTTAATGCTTCCTAACAACATTTGGTACCCTTATATCCACATACAACATCCATGAAACTCATTTTCTAATTCCTTAAGCCTTTACTTATCCTCACAAAAATTCTAACACTTACAATGTTTTCTCTTAAGGTTTCTAGGTGGTATTTCACCTAATGACCACTATACCAAGGTTTTCTCTATACCTGAACATCATCTCTCAAACTTCTTTTCTTACTAACTAAACCTCCTTTTTCACATCTTACCTAAACATCACTTATTCCTTGGATATCAACATTACCTAAACCTTAAACAACTTCCTAGTTCACCAAAACTTTCTTAAAACACTTAGAACTTCTTACACATTTTCCAAATTTTGCCATAGCTTCTCTTGTATATACTCACATCCAAACACTTAGGTTTTTACCTTATTTCTTCAAGAACACCTAAAATCCATCAAACACATTTCTTTTTACACAAACTTCACACATTTAGCACTACATCACAATATAGTGCATAACTTAAATTGCTTGGCACTTAGGCCCTTAAATAACATGGCTCTTAGGCCCTTAAATTGCATAAACCTTAAACACTGAATTTCCACAATATATAAGCCTTTGACCTGCAATTACACACACCAAGACATATGTTCCTTTACTAGTCTCCTGAGAACACCTTACTAAGTCATTCACCATTTGCTCTTTAGGTAGTTTTAGCAAGCATTATAAGCTCATTTCTCCTAAGGCATTAAACCACATTAGGTTAGTATATTTACCTCTTTTACACTCAAACTTCTTTCTTGTTTCCTCTTAAAACCGGTAAGGCATTTCTTTCCTTGTCAACTACTAACAATATACCAACATTGAAATGAGTATATAAGCTTTACGCTTCATCTCATTGTAAACCCTAGGTTTACATTATTTCAAAAACACTAATGTAGTTGTTTTACCTTGATCTTTGAAGGGAGTTTGAATATCTATGAAGAGGGGACTCCACCAAGTCCTTGAAAGATTCAAATGGAGCTAGAACAAAGCAACACAATGAGCACCATTAATGGTGATTTTCGGACAACAACAAAACATGGAGGAAACTTGATTTTTCTTTGAGATTCCTTACCTAGAAGCAAAGGAGATCAATAATATGTGGAAAGACAAGCTCAAGCTCCTCAATGGTGGAACTCCATGGCACCGAAATGGGGCTTTTGAAGTTTGAGAAGATAGGAATGAAGAGCTTGATGAGAGGAAGAGATTGGTGGTGTTTGTTTTTTATTTGGATAAGTGAGCTAGATTTTACAAGAGGTCAAAGATGGACTTCCATGGTGGTGGTGCTGTATTACCGTGAGGGAACAGCAAGAAGGGAGGAAGAAGAAGGTTGGAACCGTGTGAAATGAGAAAGGAAGGGAGAATGAAGATAGCCTTGCTTTTTAGAAGATATTTGTAACTTATAAAGCAAATAGTACCTTAATTAGTCATCCTTTCTTTTCTTAGTAAATTAACAAGAGGGTGGTGAGTCACACCTTAAGGAAACCGGCCCCCTTTATTACATAAGGGCATTTTAGTCTTTATTTGTCAATTTAATTACTCATAACAACATATGTTACAAACTAGCTTATAAAAATCAATATTCACAAAAACAAGGCACATAGAAGTGAAATTTTTGATTTCCCATTGATATAGACTTCCAAATGTGATACTATATAGTACACATGTTAATTAAAGAGTAATGATGGGCATTTAGCCATTCAAAACTTATTTACAAGACAATTTTTCAAAAACGTGCTTTAAGACTCCTTAAAGCACTTTTTGTGTTTTAACTTGTTTTCAAGCTTGGTTTTCTTTGGTAATTGATTTAATATGTTCATTAACATATTTATAAGGTATAGGTATGACCATTAGGTCTTTTACAAATTTATCCCAAGCTTAGAGCACATTTTGCTCTTATTGACTTTAAGGTATTTTCTTGTGTTTTATTTGGTTTCATCGTCTACCAAGGTTTCCTAAGGACTTAATTAGCCTTATTAAATCATACTTGAATATTATTAAGTCTTGGTAGGCTCTTTGGGTCCTAACCAAGTTCGCTCATAGCTTAGAGCATGTTTTTGCTCAAACTGTGTCTTAGTGCTTTATTGCATTTTACTATGGTTTAAATTGTTCACTGATGTTTCTAAGGCAGTTTTTAGCCTTTACATACCATAGTTTGATATTTAAACCACATATCAAGGTTTGGGGTATTTCAATCTACCCCCTTAAAGGAACTTCGTCCTCGAAGTTTACATTTCCCTCACATCTTGGATTAGAATACGGGGATTACTTATAGAGATAAAACTTCCATAACCAAATACACTTTACATCACAACCTCGGACTTAATGGTCCGGGCAACACATTCACATCCATACATAACATAACATACTCACATGATAACCTCGGACTCAATGGTCCGGGTATCTTAACAACATTTACACATACATAACAACCCTTAGACTCTTAGGTCTGGGTACCATAACAACATTCAGACACATAGGTCTTGATACATAACAGCCTTTAGACTCATAGGTCTTAATAGCATACACTTCAGAACTCAAGGTCAAAATAATATTTCTTACTCATACCACACACATGTCTTAGCATGTATAACAAACAAAAATACCTTTTCCATCTCTCCATGGGCTCCAATCCCATGTTGAGTACATATACACTGTGATCCCGCAGAACCCGGTCGCGATGGACACCTTCTGGTCCCCGTTCCTTTGGGAGGTCAAAATAATCACATACATTTTTAACATATATACTTCTCATGTCACCGGTCCGAAGACAAAGGCTCATGCGTCCTCAGCTCGTGAGCAAGTACTACAAAAATATTCTTTACTAGGTTAAGTATAAGAGAATCCTTTATTCAAAATATTAATCGATTGTTTGAAAACACCGATTGAAAACCCTTTTTAAAACACAACGCAACTCCAAGTCCAACTTATGCTCTTTGCTTCTTTCTTAACGTGGTTATTTGTGTCCACTTACAGGGAGCTTCTAGAGTCATCCAACCCTGATGTGATCAGCATCAGTGTTGAACTATCCTTCCACCCCAATTTGTGTTCGGCTTCCCTTGATCTCATGATAATCAAGTTTCACCTCCCACTTCATTTTCAACCAACAACTAATTCAAGCATATCCCATTTTCCATCTTTAAATCCTTCTAGTCATAATCATTACATCTCCAAGGGATAGAACTCCGTCTATCAATCATCACCCAAATCCAACTTAATTCAAGTTACCTAGGGAATTTAATTCTCACTAGGTTCTATGTCGGTCTCATACCCTTTTATAAATCACAACACTGTATATATATACATATTTTTTTTATCAAAATACAATACATGGTTTACGTTATGCACCGTCGGGGTTTTAGTTCCCCGGGAGTTTCTTTACTCCCTTCCACTTGTACTCTCACACACCACTTGTTAAAATACAAACACTTATCACAATGGTATTCGCATCTTCTGTGCGCAATTACCACAATTAAACCATGACTGAATGCGTATGTTTACGTAACACACACATCAATCATCAAAACAAATTATTGTATGCTATGCACAACATAAGTCACGTACACTTGTACGGTAATACACACTAAGCGGTTTTGCGCTCTACCCCCCTTAAAAGGGATTACGCCCACGTAATCAATCACTAAACATTTGCTTAAAATGTTCTGCCGTCGTGAAGTGTTTTAACTTCCACGTGGTCTATTACACAATGGATTCTGATTAGAGGATCTTAACCATATTGGCGGTTTAGTTCCTAAACCAAGAATTCTCATTAGAGGGGATCTTAACCATATCTGGCGTTAATAATTAGCCATTTTCATGTTCACCATGTACATTCAACACTTGAATCACTGGCTCACTAGTTTCTGCTGCGAAACTCTAGTAACGGTAGAGCTTAATTGTCCATTCGTTATTCGTATGTATTGTACATCCCCAATTGTCGCCTTCATCTTGGTAACAATGGTTTCTCAACCGACGCGTGGTATCTCTTACCGTTAGCGATTTCGGTGAGTCATAACTTTCTATCACTTCCATAGTAATTTACTGTATATACAGCTGTGTATTTCACAATGACTGACTTGTTTCCTTCCGACTTACTGTCGGTTGAGATTGAGCTACTACCTAGTATGTAGTGCTCTCTCAGCTATTTACAACATTTGGGGTGTATTCCATACCGCTATTTGGCAGTTAGTGCTACTGTGGTCACTTACTGTTAATCATGTCTCCAAATTTGGTTTTGCTACAAGTACTCTTTATTGGTGCGGCCTTGCATTTCCTATGCATCGGCCATTATAACATTATTGCTCCACAATTAACATGTTCCCAATTCCTAGCTATCCCACTCGATCATTACTGTGCAAGTGCAATACCAAAACACTCAGTCATACAGAGTGCAGAGGCGTAAACTCTTGACAGTAAATCTCTTATGCGATTCGCCATGGAATTCACACTGAGTTTCATTGAGGTTCCGATCTCGTAATACTGGCTACTGGCTTACTGCCGAGTTTGTTTATTATAACATTGATACAACGGTCGCCCGATGCGAACCGTGCTCTTACTCATTGCATAACATAACTTACATGGTATTTACTATCTCATTAACTTCCGCACATATACTTGCATTATTCACATTATGGTTCATCACTCATTTGGATGACTACTGAATGCTCCTGGAGCGTTGCTCATTCGAGTCACAAGCCGCATTATTCAGCTCGGTGCTTCACTTTATACACATACTTCTAAGCTAACTGCTCTCTTCCAATAATAACATCGTCCATCCTTAACATATTTCTTGAACTTGATTTACATAACTACCGCTCCTGCGGTCTCACAATATCGAGAGGTATCCCCACTCTTAATGCAGTGGTTCGTTCTCCACTCTATTCACTTATATACATAAACTTTTGCAATTAATCTAATTTACATAACATATGTTGCTTGTGGCTTACAAGCCTTATTGCCTTGAGCTGCGCTCATTGTAGGCTGTCCACATACATGTACTTCTTTGTACAACATTACCTAGTTTGGATATCATATTGAGCTCCATGACAAGGTCGTTGCATTCCGTTTCCTTTCATGGGATGCCCTTTAAGGTTTGTCAGTCCGTCTCCTGACAACTTATGTCTAAACTGGGTGTTAGTTTCAACCCTTGTGCTTCTGTCATGCATTTCGTTCAACAATTGTTGATGCGAACACCCTTCAAGGATTGCTCCTGGGTGTTGTTAAGTTATGCCTTTACATCTAGTTCACACTTATTGGTACATTCGTTAGCCACGCCGTTTGCGTTCTTAACTGGTTATTATCTTCTTCTGTGAAGATCAACATTTCCTGATAGTGTAGGTACTCATTCTGGGAGTTTCATCCCGTTTATTGCACATTAATGTATCCACATCAGGCATCTGCCTTGCCATGCACAGGCTGGGTCTCCGTTCCAGCTATCATGTTTATCCCTGAGGATCCTTAAGACATATACGATGTCTTTACATTACAGTTAGTGCACTTCGCACCTCCTGACTCTTAAGCATTTCCTTGAAAGGAATTCACTAATCCTTTTAGTCTCGTTAACTTAATTGAGTTCCTTAACTTCAACCATTCCTTGCAATCCTTAGCTCTTGTTTGACTTGTACTGCTGACCGTAGACGGAGTCGACTACTTCCCGTGTTTCGGACTCCACTCGTATACATATGTGGGGTACCATACTGATACATTGCTACCTACCCAACTAACCCATAAGTAGGTCTGTCAGGCCCACAAGCTCCTATCGGAGTGCGGTCGTCCCACAATTCAGTTGGTACACTCGTAGTGTCCGTCACACGCCTAGGTGAAGTATTCTGTTGTTAACTCCCTTATATTGTCCCGTGACAATATTCATCCTTGCTTCCCGAACTTAATCGAGGGAAAGTCTATCCACTGTTGTATCTTTATCAACTGCCCTTGGTTTTACTGATTTGGTTTAAAAGAAGGTTAGAAAAGTGTTGGTTTGAAAGAAATTTGGTTTTGAAAAGAAAAGGGTTTGAATAAATCTGGGTTGAAAAAAAAATTCTCATGGTTTCACAGCATCTTCTTACCTTAACCAAGTCTAGCTTCTTGCTGACTGGTGTACTTACAATTACAGGGGTTAGGCTAACAGGCCCTTCCACTGTTATGACGATCACATTTAACTTGTGGTACTTTACCAAGTACTTTGTAGTGGTTATAAATTTCCCGAACAGCCCTGTTATAGCAGCACTTGCTATGGCAAGTGCGCCATGCTAACTGGCTATCGGTTCAACACATACTGGTTGTGGTATTGTTCTTACCCATACTGTCATCAGTGGCCTTGTTGGCCCTCACTGATCTTACTGCCTTGATAATAACTCTTCTAGGTGACTTCTCACTGTCTTCATATGATAACCATTAACTAGGGTGTTTCCCATTCTGGGAGACCCCTTTTTCTTAGTATTGTATTCTCTTCGTAGCCCGTTCCACGTATTTGGGCACTACGTTGTAGTTCCCTTGTCGGTTGACATACCGTTGGCGTATTATCTGGCAACTGTGGTTCCGTAGACACTCGTCTCGGGTTTCATTAATCCATTTCTTGCCTGTTGCACGGTTGGTGCGTTGCAAGTTGGTTATTCTCGACTGCTTAGCATGTCGACCCAGGTTGCCGGAAATTCTATTCTTCTATACACAAGATTCTTCATTCTTCGCTATTAAATGCGGTCGACATTGTTCAGATGGAGACCGTCCGGGATTCCCACTTTTCGGGATCTACCGTATGACAGGTTCTCCATACCCTTAGAGGTACTTAATAACAGCCAGATCGGGTATTCCCGAGTAAGAGAGGACTTTCATCTCTCTGGCGTTGTTTCCCAAAGTTATATACAGGGATTGTGGAGGGCGGGATGGATATTGTAGGTTTCCAGTACACACTGGTAATACCTAACTGGCGTATTTCTCACGCTATCACTCAACCCTTAACCCAGAGTACTAAAATCCTAACTCGGTACTTCCTAAGCTCGGTAATTCAGTCATCAGAGCGATACTTCGCTCTGATACCACTTTTTGTAACACCCCATCCAACGTTAACACACTTACTATAATCTGCAGCGGAAAAACAAACCTCATCACATTACTTAACTCGTTGGTGTTACATGCCGTTAGCCACCCACGTGGCTAACAAGGCTAATCCATATACATTGTACCGGTCTGATGGGCTAAATTCCCGAGCGACTACACATTATTATTCCTTCCCATTAACAACAACAATAACATACACTTCAGCTATACCGAGTATTTATAAACTGATGCCGATAACAATTCGGTCTTACTACACCTACTGTATATATACACTTAAATGAATACCCATGTACAACGACTACCCCGTCCTACTCTCGAACGGCTTCCTGCTCTTGTACCTGAAATAGGAAAAGAAGAGAAAGGGTGGCCCCCAAGGGGCTCAGCACCTTTGCTTGGTATGGTAATCCCGCAGCCCACATGCTACCGGGCCACGCACAACTAATTGTCGTTTTAGCATGTGATTTATTATATTTAATCATGCATGCAACTGTAAACACACAACACATAGTCATTTCGCCTCAACGGGCTCAACAAACGGATAATATATCCTTACTTGATAAGTCACTCATGGTATTCATTATTCCTAGAGTGTTCCTCCTCTAATGGAGCTACTTCCTTAATAGACGACACTTACCCTTAAATCGGGTTATCCTTAAAGGTCTCTTGTCACAAACTGGGATTCATTTCCATGATCCACACACTCCATATCGTACAACATATATCATCCCTCACATAACAAACATAACAACACTCTTCACGTTTCAACGTGCACATAATAACATCGCAATAGTAATTGCATCACAACAACATCCCATAACATAACGGGAACTGTCCTCTTAGGAACCGACCCAAACATAGTTAATTCACTGGTGAGCCTAGAGAATGGTGTCACTCTCATGGTAAGCTCGTTATACAATAACAACAACACTCATTACCGTCCTAATAGTCGGACGAGTAACTTAAGTTAAGATGGTTCGGGTTGGAGGCCCGAACACAACACAAAACACATGTTCCCCCTAAACCAATCATAAGTCAGAATAGGAAAGCTTTGGAGTAAGCTTGTGGGAGATTGAAGACCGGGAAAGGAACTCAATCTTGACATATAAGAGGGTCGAACCTGGAATGACAACGACCCCCATCCTCACACGCGTGGCCGGAACATGACCGGACTCCTCACCCCCCATTAGTACATATATACTTATAAACAAGTAGTTAGAGATCCATTATGGAGCCTACCACATCCACGCAACATACGGTATCATAACCGAGTTAAGCACACAAGGAGGTTCACACACACACTTGCATACAACAACAATATCCAACTAACTCACACATAGCCGTGGTTAGAACGTCCCTTGGTTCGGGTCGTTTAAATCCGAATACCGAACTCTCGTGTGATCCTAGACTCAGTTAACTAAGGTTAACACTTCCGAGGTTAAATGGTATCGGAGTTGAACACGCCACATAAATGAATTACTGTAAACTCATTACATGTTTAATCTTACAACGTGGCAAACATACAGAAAAACACATTGGCATGCAAGCCGGTGTAATCCGGTAGGACACAGGTTGCAAGAAAACCATACCTGTCACCGGAGTCCACTTTACCACGTCCACTTATGTTCCTCGAGCAATTCTCGAACAACTGATAACATTACATGTACTTTTATTAACATCGGGGTAACATGATTGTTTAAAGTCTAATGCTTATAACTTATCCCCGTTAATTTAGTTATATAACTTCACATTTTAACTTGTTTTACCTTTACATTTTAATACAACTTTTCCCCCACTAATTGTCATTATAACTCACTTAACATGTCCTTTGTAATCTTATAACATCATTACTTAATATTCCCCATCATCCTATAACCTTAAACAAATTTTTTTTACATACTTTGGGCCGTCCGACCCACCGTCCGACCCACAACTGGGTCGGACCGTTCCAGAAACTTTTCCCGTCTTTTAAATACACCTGTCCGACCCATGTCCGACCCAACCATCTGGATCGGACCATTCCAGAGACTTAGAAAACACACATGTCCGACCCATGTCCGACCCACCCTTCTGGGTCGGACCATTACAGAACATTTTACCGCCTTACAACATGCCCGTCCGACCCAGTCCGACTCACTCGACTGGGTCGGACCATTCCAGAACATTTTCCCTCCTTTGAAACATGACCGTCCGACCCATGTCCGACCCACCCTTCTGGGTCGGACCATTCCAGAACAATTTCCTGACGTCTAACAGAGGCTGTCCGACCCAAACTTGGGTCGGACCCCTGGGTCGGACGTCCTCTAAACTTACCCAAACTTTGTCAAATCTTCACCAAACTTCTCCTAAAGCCTCTTAATGCTTCCTAACAACATTTGGTACCCTTATATCCACATACAACATCCATGAAACTCATTTTCTAATTCCTTAAGCCTTTACTTATCCTCACAAAATTCCTAACACTTACAAGTTTTCTCCTTAGGTTTCTAGGTGGGTATTTCACCTATAATGACCACTATCCCAAGGTGTTTTCCTCTATACCTGAACATCATCTCTCAACTTCTTTTCTTACTAACAAACCTCTTTTCACATCTTACCTAAACATCATTATTCCTTGGATATCAACATACCTAACCTTAAACAACTTCCTAGTTCACCAAAACTTTCTTAAAACACTTAGAACTTCTTACACATTTTCCAAATTTTGCCATAGCTTCTCTTGTATATACTCACATCCAAACACTTAGGTTTTTACCTTATTTCTTCAAGAACACCTAAAATCCATCAAACACATTTCTTTTACACAAACTTCACACATTTAGCACTACATCACAATATAGTGCATAACTTAAATTGCTTGGCACTTAGGCCCTTAAATAACATGGCTCTTAGGCCCTTAAATTGCATAAACCTTAAACACTGAATTTCCACAATATATAAGCCTTTGACCTGCAATTACACACACCAAGACATATGTTCCTTTACTAGTCTCCTTGAGAACACCTTACTAAGTCATTCACCATTTGCTCTTTAGGTAGTTTTAGCAAGCATTATAAGCTCATTTCTCCTAAGGCATTAAACCACATTAGGTTAGTATATTTACCTCTTTTACACTCAAACTTCTTTCTTGTTTCCTCTTAAAACCGGTAAGGCATTTCTTTCCTTGTCAACTACTAACAATATACCAACATTGAAATGAGATATAAGCTTTATGCTTCATCTCATTGTAAACCCTAGGTTTACATTATTTCAAAAAACACTAATGTAGTTGTTTTACCTTGATCTTTGAAGGGAGTTTGAATATCTATGAAGAGGGGACTCCACCAAGTCCTTGAAAGATTCAAATGGAGCTAGAACAAAGCAACACAATGAGCACCATTAATGGTGATTTTCGGACAACAACAAAACATGGAGGAAACTTGATTTTTCTTTGAGATTCCTTACCTAGAAGCAAAGGAGATCAATAATATGTGGAAAGACAAGCTCAAGCTCCTCAATGGTGGAACTCCATGGCACCGAAATGGGGCTTTTGAAGTTTTGAGAAGATAGGAATGAAGAGCTTGATGAGAGGAAGAGATTGGTGGTGTTTGTTTTTGATTTGGATAAGTGAGCTAGATTTTACAAGAGGTCAAAGATGGACTTCCATGGTGGTGGTGCTGTATTACCGTGAGGGAACAGCAAGAAGGGAGGAAGAGAAGGTTGGAACCGTGTGAAATGAGAAAGGAAGGGAGAATGAAGATAGCCTTGCTTTTTAGAAGATTATTGAATAAAGCAAATAGTACCTAATTAGTCATCCTTTCTTTTCTTAGTAAATTAACAAGAGGGTGGGAGTCACACCTTAAGGAAACCGGTCCCCCTTTATTACATAAGGGCATTTTAGTCTTTATTTGTCAATTTAATTACTCATAACAACATATGTTACAAACTAGCTTATAAAAATCACTATTCACAAAAACATGGCACATAGAAGTGAAATTTTTGATTTCCCATTGATATAGACTTCCAAATGTGATACTATATAGTACACATGTTAATTAAGAGTAATGATGGGCATTTATCCATTCAAAACTTATTTACAAGACAATTTTTCAAAAACGTGCTTTAAGACTCCTTAAAGCACTTTTTGTGTTTTAACTTGTTTTCAAGCTTGGTTTTCTTTGGTAATTGATTTAATATGTTCATTAACATATTTATAAGGTATAGGTATGACCATTAGGTCTTTTACAAATTTATCCCAAGCTTAGAGCACATTTTGCTCTTATTGACTTTAAGGTATTTTCTTGTGTTTTATTTGGTTTCATCATCTACCAAGGTTTCCTAAGGACTTAATTAGCCTTATTAAATCATACTTGAATATTATTAAGTCTTGGTAGGCTCTTTGGGTCCTAACCAAGTTCGCTCATAGCTTAGAGCATGTTTTTGCTCAAACTGTGTCTTAGTGCTTTATTGCATTTTACTATGGTTTAAATTGTTCACTGATGTTTCTAAGGCAGTTTTTAGCCTTTACATACCATAGTTTGATATTTAAACCGCATATCAAGGTTTGGGGTATTTCAGCAGCAAGTGCATATAATCTCATAAGCATAGTGCAATAAAAGCACTTCCTAGTATCATGCGAAAATATAAATCCACACACGGTGTAACTCAAGTGCATAATAACACAATATTCATACATTCAACACATGGTGCAACACCAGTGCACAATACCATATTGGTTCTTTTACTTTCCACATAGGGATATATATCTATCACAAGTATCTCCAAGGATACATCATAACAATGTATTCACAACACAATCGAGTATCTCGTAGGATACATACACCAATATTCACCAATTTCACCAATTGCAACTACGTATGCCACGCATACATACAATCGAATCACAACAACACAGAATCCTGGTATACACCAGTGCACGCCAAGGGGCTCAACCCCCTTAAAAATGGTTACGCCCCGTGACCCCCAAAGTATCTAACACCCGCTATAAGAAGAGCGCTAGATACTTGGCTCGTATAGAGTCCTCCAACTTCCATGTGGCCTCTTCCGCCTCATGGTTCGACCAAAGGACTTTGACTTCTTGATGGTCTTGGTCCTGGTCTCCCTCATTTTTGTATCAAGGATGAGGAGTGGAGTCTTCTCTTATCTGAGAGACGGGTCTTACTCTAGCCTTTTGGGCTTTAAAAATAAGTGGAAGGTGAGGCACGTTGTAATTGACCCTCTCGCTCCGTAATGAGGTGCAGACCCGTGAACATAGGGCTCAATTTGCCCTTTTCGTTCTTATTGATGTATTATAGATTGTTTATTATAATAGCGAGTTTGGCTGACCCCGTTCCAATGTGACCGTGCTATACATGGTCTCTCATGCTTTTGGGAACAGAGGTATCTTAATCGGAGCGGTATCTTTAGTGTACGAGCGCTCGATTAGAATTAAGCGCCTCCTCCCGGTATTCCGGATTACTAGCGCATGTGCGCATACTATATTTTCAAGTTCTTTGTCTTCACTTACTGGCTTCCAGTTAAGGTGAGATGTGACATTGGCTATCATTAGTATTTAGTGCTCTTTGCACTTGTCTCAACAATCTTGAGACATACTCGCCTATATATCTACGGAGATCCCTCGTCATCTTGTGTTTCCAGGTTGTTTTGTTCCAGAGTAATATGTTAGTTGTAGTATTTGTTAGGTACTTCTTGGGATGTATATTGTATTTTATTTGTATGTCGGCCTAACAACAATACTCGTATTGTTCGCCTTGGTTTCTGCTAGGAGAAAACTTTTTTGTTATTCTTATATTTTTTTCTTTTGTGTTATGCATCTTTCAACATCCAATATTGGCATTCCCTTTGGCAGTGAGGTATTTGCCTATAGGTTTATTTTAATCTTTCTCATGTTGATTTATCATGAGTGTATTTGACATTTATGAGCGTTGAACGTTGTACTTATTTGGAGTGTCTCCTTGAACAGTTTAGACTGTTGTAGTCTGCCTTTAATTGTTTATTCCTCCTTATTCAGTTTTATGCGAGTTTCACTCGTCTGGTTCATGCCAACGTATTTATTACTAATGGCTGTTTAAATGGTCGCTTCTGTGCGCACCATATTGTAGTCAATTTGACGGTTTTGGTTATTGTTACACTTGTTTTAAGGCTTAGGTGTCCGCTAATATACTAGCTTTGCCTTTCTTTTATTGGTTTGTGGTGTGTTTATGTTTAGTCCCTTTCTGGGTGAAGACGTACCATTGCCCTTACTTTTGAGTTGTGTGACTGTTGCCTCTTACAGTGTTGTTTAGTTCCTTTAGTTTGGGGAATAATTTTCTTCGTACCCCTCTCTTTCGGGGGGCAGTTTATCATCATTAGGGGTGTGCAAACGGTTAGAACGGATATCCGTTAACCGAAGTTTTGGAATAAAAATCGGTGTTCGGTTATTTCGGTTATAACCGTTTTAACCGAAATTAGTAATAATATCCGTTTTAACCGATACCCTTTTAACCGTTAACCGTTTTACAAACTATACTGATATCCATTAACCGTCCCGTAACCGAACTTTTTAAATTAATCAAAATAACTGAAATAACCGTTTTTCTATCATAACCGAAATAACCGTATTTTCTATCATAACCGAAATAACCGTATTTTATAACATAAATGAAATAATCAAACTAAAACTTACTGGTTAAAAATAAGGATAAAAAAATATTTTTTTTTTATAAAAAACTTCAGTTATTACGGATAACCAAAGTTTGAGGTTTAATATCCGCTAACCGCCCCGTTTTAAGTATGGATATCCGTTTTAACCGAAGTAACCGAACTTTTGTAAAACGGTGATCGAATCCAGAAAAAACGTTTTTTCGGTATCCGTTCTAACCCCCCGTTTGCTCACCCCTAATCATCATTATGTAGGTTCCTCCTGGATGGCAAGAATTGTGCCGTTATAAGTGGACTCTTAATCCCTATTAGGGTTTCACATATTACTCGCCCATTTAATGGGTTCTCATGCATTTGTCATTTAGTTGACTATCAGTTCTCTCATGTTTCGGGAGGTTTCCCTTTACATTATTGTGTGTTAATCACTCCTTTGTGGAGTCACGACTTTGGTCGTGTTATATCTTAGGTTTTTGGTTCCTCTAGTCTCGTTGGTTAAACTGAGATTCTTCTCGTGAATTTATTCGAGGGAGTTGTTTGCACTGGTCTGGATTTATATCACTAACCTTGGCACGAAGTTGACTACTTCTGGTGTTCCCTACACTTTTGTGTACATGTATGGGATACCCCTACTGATACTTACTTTACCAATCTTATAAATATGTCTGTCGAGTCCGCTAACTCCTATGGAGTGCGGTCGTCTCACATTTCATTTTTGTATACTTGTAGTGTTCGCCACACGTTTATAATTTTGTGAAGTATTTTTTTGTCGGTCTCCTTCTCAGTAGTATTGGGTGTCCCAAAGGGATTTTTAGGTTCCCTGGGTCCCTTGCCTAATGGGCATGATTACGTATTTTATGTTTAGTAAGTGTTTGCGATATTGCGCCCTAATGGTTAGGTTTATATTGCAATGGTGCGAGGTGGTTTCCTCCTCTATCATTGGTTTCGTTATTGACATAAGTTTACTGATGTTTTAAAAGGTTTTTACGACCACTTGTATTGACAAGTCATTGTTGGTCTATTGTTTACTAAGTTCTTTATTGGAGTGATTGTGCATCGGCTCCAAATTATTGTTACCTATTTTTCGTGTGCGCCGTTTAGCGCTTGCTCATCATTTCACATTTTTGCACCTCATAGGTTTTTCGTGTCTCTTTACAGTACGTATTATATTTCTTCTAACTGCTCCCTATTTTCTGGGTCACATCATTTGTTGTAATTTCGGACTCCGTGCCGAAGGTTTGGGTTTCTTCTCTTAAGGAAATCCTTGTTGTAGTTTTGGTTTCAATAAGTTTTCACCATTAGTCATTTCGTTTTAGGCGTTGTTGCCCTTGTGGCATACCTTGGAAAGGTAATCGGTGGTGGTAATTTCGCCCTCCTGGACTCGTGTCCTTCTAGTAGTACATTGAATATATTCACCTAGGCTCGTGCCTTATAGTGTTAGACATAGTGTCTTGCATTATGAATTAGGGTGTTGCCATTGTTTTACTTACATAATCATTATCGCTGACATTCGTCACATTAGTAGACGACATGTCTTAAACATGTACTTGTTTGTCACCTATTGTATGGTGCAACACCGGTGTAATAGTCATTCCCTTTATGCGGGAGTTTTGTCCAATGATCAGTGTGATCAAATGGGGTAACAATATATTTTTCTTTCTTGACATTTGTTCGATCTTGTTGGTTCTGGTACTCCTTTATAGGATAGTGCCTTGAGTGTTAATTGTTTAAGCAGTCATACCCATTTATGGTTGTGGCTGCATTTGGTTCAAGTAATTTACATGTTACAAGATAATGTGTTCACTCATTTTCTTGTCGTGCTATCGTGTTTCCTGACATTATGGTAGGTTATTGCTTAGGCTTCTTGCCTTTGCTGTTCTTACTGGAGGTAGTGGTACTTGTGGTTTTTCCATCTCGATCTTATCGAGGATTAGTAGGTCTCTTTCCTTTTTTGAGTATTTATTGTGTATTGGCGTGTGCCGTTGTGGGCATAGTGTTGGCCCTGGTTGTTGTATGGTTACATCTCATCTACAATTTCCTATGAGGTTAGGAATTTCTTTCATTGGGTACTCGTATCTGGTACCTCATCTGTTAAGCTAGATGTTTCTTGCTGTTTAACAGTTGGTGTATCACGGTTCTTTGATTTCCTACCATCATAAGGATGGTGGTGTATTTAGGAAGTGTTACAAAATTTTATACTGGGTCGTGTTTGTCCTAAGGACTAAACATTCATCACTGATGATGATTGGCATTCAATGCCAGTATATATATATGGTGTTTGGCTCTTAAGCTGGTGTTAATTGTTCATTAGTGTTTAACTGGCGTAGTTTGTTACAAGGCTGGTGTATGCCCTTTAGTTGTAGTAGTCAGACCCATTAGGTCCTTCTAAGGTTTGTGGGCCTCATGCTTTAAGGGTTGTGTGACTCTATTTTGTGAGAGGTTATATTTTCAGGATTCGTATGAAGGTCGTATGAATATTTAATGGTTACCGGTGGCCATGGCATCATACCTGTGGTTTACACGGTCTTCTAGTATTCGGTTTGTAGGTGTAGCACTTACGGTGGCAAGTGCGCAAGGTAGGCGGAATTATTAATATTTTGATCTTTGTAACGCTTGCTATAGCAAGCGCACCATGTAGGTTGAGTTATCGGTGTTATATTTATTGGTCTCATTGACGCTCTGGTCGTTTGAGTATGGTTTAGATGATTTGTCTTGAAAAGGGTAGTATTGGAGTTACTACGGTTCGTTAAGGTATGATAGGTTTTATTGGGTAGTTCTATTTCTAGGTTCTCTGAGTTGGGCTCCTTTCTGAGTTTTGTTTAAACTTCTTCATGGTATAAGGAGGTTTTTGACGCATACGTTCATGTAGTCAATTATTAAGTTAAGGGTGCGCAGTTACCTAGATCACGCTGCGTACTAGTACCAGCGCCTAAGGTTCCCACAAAATTCGGGGTTTTTTCTGCCCTACTGACTCCTTTCCCCTTTTAATTGCTCGTATCAGCTGGGGTCTGCCCCGCGTAGCAACCTCGTGGTGCTTCGGGTCCAGCAGATGGAGTACTCTAGTTGTTCTTGGTGCGACATTCGTCTTCTTGAGTGTTGTGTTGTAGTAATTTCAGGGGTTTAGCTTGTAAGCTCATAGGGTTATTGCGATGGTAGGTCAGGTTCTTTTGAACCTTTTAGGTTGTATCGGGTTTGAGTTATCCCCTTCAGGGAGAAACTTCTAAGCGGTCATTGTAGGTCATGTTGTGCATTTTCGACAGTCGTCTAAGACTCGTTTCTCTATTCTTCACTCTCCAGGTGTATTCATTGGCGCCTTCTCTATCTTGTTGTCACAACAATTATAGTAACCACATTGGTCTTCCGAATAGGAGGAATTCTTCCATCTCCTTGGCACCATCCATTACATTACTTCTACGGGCGATTTTAAAGTGTGGGCAGCGGCAGGTGTGGTACCACTGTTGTTTCCTGAAATGTTCTCCCATCAAGCTGGTGTGGCTACTGCGTCTCAAAGCTTTCGGGGTTGCAGGACCTCCATTACCCCCGACATGCCTCACCCTACTTGGCTTCTATCTCTACTCGACTTTTGTAATACAGCATGTCGTCCATTCCTCGGTAGTTAAACATACGGTAGTCAACAGTATTGAAATGCCATTAAGGCTAATATTGTCACACATTTAGACACTGGTTCGTTTAGACCAGATGTCTCGTACCTCACAAACGTTTCCGTATTCCCATAATTCTAAGCTCACTGTCTTAATCCTAATATCTCGTCATCAGAGCGGATACCGCTCTGATACCACTTTTGTAACACCCCTACTCCTAATCACATAATAATCGGCATCGCGAACTTAATTAAAGACGGCTCGCAATGGAAATTAAATCTATCTACTAATCTGGGTGTCACACGCCATTACTCACCCATGTGAGTAATGAAGCAAATACTTATCACAATACTTGGACCGATAACCGCTATGATGAACCGAGATATTCTACTACTAACCTACACATACTAAATCCATAAATTGACAACATAAGACAGTGAGCATCTAAAACATTCCCGGTACTTACATCGAAGTATACAATACAAACCAAAATATAACGGGTGCAGAAAGTAAAAGACGTCGTAGACTACCCGATAGTCCCGCACTTCGGCTTCATAACTCGATCAAGTCATGTAATATGTTGTCGTAAAGGCTCAGCACGACGACTGGTATGCTTCTCATATGATCCTCTTAGACCTTTGAACTACTCAGATTAATTAGCCCAATTGTTAACATGCAGTTCCGGTTTCATGCTATACCGTTTTACAACATATCAACTGTAAAATAACATAGTAAAGCAAACAGCAATTCATCCAATAATCACATGGTTCATTCCATTCAACAACAAGCATATAACATCCAATAATCATGTAGCTCATTCCAACTCAACAACAAGCATGTAACATCCAATAATCATGTAGTTCATTCCAACTCAACAACAAGCATATAACATCCATACATAAGAAGGTAATGTAACAACGAGAGTTAGTCTTGTGATTTGTTGCATCGGGCCTCTAGGACCGTTGTTCGTTCTTTACATGTAGTTAAGCTCTCAACTTAATCCTTGTTCCATTTCACTTCTGAACTTCTTTTACACTTTACCACCACACTCTCACTTAGTTCACAAGTTATGAGCCCAAATGCCCTTACTCAATTTAAAATTTCTAGGCCTAAATGCCCTTACTCAATTTCACAAATTCTGGGCCCAAATGCCCTTACACCAACGGCGGTGCCTCTGTCCAACAAAGTTTACGTTTGTTGGAAATTCACAACTTAAAGTTGTAGGATATAATGTTACTGGGGCCCAATTGCCTGTTCCACCAACAATGGTGTCTCTGTCCAAGCAATCATTCGTTACTCGGAGATTCCTTGAGCGGACCTGTTGTCAGTCGTCCCCTCGTGATCACAATGCGCAACCAGCAGTCATGGATTCCTCACCATCCTCAGATCTTCCTTTATAGCCAACCTCTCACTGAATTGTTCAAGTTCTCTTAAACTAATTGCCTAAGATTTAATCTTAGGTTATCCAGTGATTAATTTCTCGAGTGTATATGGACCTCTCAGGTCTTTTATGTATACTTAGAAGTCATCTAGTGTATTTCTATATTCAAGTTCGTTTCCTCTTGAGAATGGTATTCCCGTCTCTTCTTAGGTTATCTTAGGATAAATCATTTATGTTATCATCCTTCCATGAGTGATGTTTCTCTATCACTACTCATATCTTATTTAAGATATATAAATACATATACATGTGTTCAGTATCTGTCTCAGTTCGAATGACTATCGCGTACAAAATAATGGCGCACGTATTCGACAGATAAATCATATCACACATTCACATGCAAGCACACATATCCTCTTGTTAAACATTTCACACATCCAAACCCGAGGAAATCCTCAGGCACAATCAGAACATACAATAATACCGTTCACCGTTGAACAATGCTAGCGTGACGTATCACGCTTATCCTCTACGCTCGCACCGAAGCTCGTATCTACCGGCCCGTATCTCTGGAATATGTATTGCTCTAATATTAGTGTTGAAGAGAGGAAAATACGGCCAGAAGGCCCAAGAAAGAGCAATAGCCCAGTAGAGCAAAAGAGAAAGGGAGAGGAAGGCTAAGGCAACGACCGGGCGTCCCTGTCTAGGCACAGAAGACCCCACAGACCACAAGGCAGTGACCGGTCGCTTTTGACCGGTCACCAAAAGCCCTAGAACATAACGTAGAGAGTGACCGGTCGCCTGTGACCGGTCACCAAAAGCGTCGCTACGACCGGTCATTTGTGACCGGTCGCTAGGAATGAGAGATGCAGTGTAAGAACCGACCGGTCGCCTGTGACCGGTCACCAGATACGCCAAATATCGCACAAATAACGACCGGTCGCCTATGACCGGTCGATAGGAGAATAAAGCAAGTACAGGTAGCGATCAAAAGAAGGGAAATTAGGATAAGATATTCGTTAGATATTTTATAGGTCTATCAAGATATTTATGTGCCAGGCTGGCACAATGTGATAGGCCAGAAGACCTGTGAGAAATACTATAAATAGGGGTTCACCCCCTCAATAAAGGACACACGATCAATACTTGAGAATTCCCACTGTTACGTTGTCATTGCAAATCCCTTTCTCTCTCCCTCTTGTGCCCCCTTATTCGGTAACAAGGTAACTCGATAGAACTTGAAAAGCTTGATGATAGATTAGGATTCCGACCGATGAATGGCTCGAGGGGATTGTTTGGGAACTTAGGGATATATACCATTTCAAGTGTCATATTACGAGTCCACTTAACCATTCTAGAATAAACTCTAGTCATCATTCCGTAGTTAACCCCCTTAGTCAGTTGTTTGTTCAACTCGGGTTTTGTTATTAATCCTCGGATCTCGGTTTTGTTTAATACTACAGTTTACGTACACGTAATATTTGGTACTGTAATAATATTTAGTACGTAGGAAAAATACTCTTAATACTCATGCATTTATCGAGGTTAATTGTCTTTACATGTTCACGTACACTCACTTACGTGCATGCATGACTAGTTATATACACTTATTTATGTATGCATATATATGGTTTGTTACCATGTCTCGTTTGACCAAGTTATATCCCCACTTGCAATTATATAATACCTTGTGTGTTGGTCAATTAATCTACTTTCAGGTTGTGTTGATTGGTAAAACATAGTTTGACTTGGTCAACGTTTCAAGTCAACCTTTTCATTGTAGTTGACATTATTTTTAGAGTCTATTTATCTCGAAGCTCTTCTTTAAGTTACGGGTTGGTCAACTTGACTCTCTATTGTCAATTAGGTCGACTTGGTCAATTTGGGTTGACTTGGTCGATGCGTCCAAGTCAACAAGTCTAGGTAATCTCTATTATAATCTTTTAATTACATGTTCGTTTGTTTGTTCAATTTCTTTGCAATTTGCATTTCTATATAACTAATGTAACACCCCTAATCTTAACCTGTAATGACGTCATAACTCGTAGCAAATAATAGCAAATCGCAGCGGAAAATAAAACTATCTAACCTTGGTGTTACACGCCGTCACTCACCCTTGTGAGTAACAAGGCATCCTTACTCTTTCCAACATTACAACTTCCAACGCTGTGATGAACATACTGAGCACTCTACTTAATACAAACAAATCCAACTAAATGGGCAACTAACTGAAATACAACACAAACTCCAAATATAAAATACATAACAATTCCACAAGTGTTTATAAAAACACAGCGGCTACCCTGTTCCCCGCACCCGGCTTGTGTATTCTTCAGAGACCTGAAATGTTTGGCCCAATGAAGGGCTCAGCAACTATGCTGGTATGCTAAATGTAGTCCTAAGTCTTCTACATTCCTTAAGTCGTTTAAGCCATCTTGATATTAGATTCATTACAAGATAATCCGGTTTACAAGAATAACAGAAATACAGTAGACACAGAGTAGTCACATAACAATTTACCTGCAAACATTTAGTGCATAATAACACATCAAACAATAAACAATACCAACAACCCAAATAAGGTGCACATAATAAACAACTGTTCTTGTTAGTAGGTCACATGACCCTAACCACTTAACCTTTCCAATTAATTTTACCTTAGGCGTCCTGTCAAGACAACCCCTATTAACCTGTGAAAATGGACAGTGTGTCCCATTGGGTTCCAAAGGAACCGATACCAGCTGACCTTATGGCCCTGGATAAATATATACTTTGACCGATCCGGTCGAAACGGTGCACCAACGCAGTGCATTCCGCCATCCCCGGATGTGGCTGATGGATTTGGAGTGACTCCCTTCTTGAGTCTCTCATAGTGATCACAATGCGCAACCAGAAAGTCGAAACGATCTGGATTCCTCTCTTTATAAGTTAGCCCTTTTGTCAGTGACATAATAACCATACTTGAAATAAGACTATCACATTTGACCCTTGTTAGGTTCATTAATACCTAAAGGTCAGTTAGTCTTCTTTTTCCAGTTTAGATGTATAAACTTTAGTCACAAGACATTCGCGTACAAAATACAACGCAACAGTTTGAGCAATCCCACATACAATATCATTCACATAAAATCATAGATATCGTTCTTAAACATTTAAACACACAATGCCTGGACCTCAGGATAATCCTTAGGACATTCAGACCACACAATTAACATACCGTTCACCAAGAAACTGCTAGCTTGACAACTCTGTTTAGTAGTCCTTCCCGTACGCTGTTATTTAGACATGCAATACCGGGTAGTATTAATATAACTATTCACTAAATATTACAGTACTGTCACTGTAATGTTTATACTCGTCGTATAATAACTCCGTATGTTATTTATTTTCCCCTGTTTTTCAACAGTGTTTCTAGATAACCTAGCAGTTCATCATTTTATGTGAAACTCACATGTGATAATGAATTATCATTTATACGGTACCTCATTACCTTATATACTT
Organism: Limonium bicolor; assembly: GCA_023374045.1. Taxonomy (NCBI): domain Eukaryota; kingdom Viridiplantae; phylum Streptophyta; class Magnoliopsida; order Caryophyllales; family Plumbaginaceae; genus Limonium; species Limonium bicolor. The sequence goes on along the minus strand of CM041779.1, from coordinate 113,866,715 downwards.
ATAATATTTCCACTTATCATTTATATTATATCCCTTGGTCATTTTTATTATAACCAAAATTATTTTATAAACTTTATATTATATTCCTTAATATACCACAATGCATTATATTACCTAATTTCACTTTCTTTTCTTATTAAATTACAAAACCAACCTTATTAATTCGGTATTATGTAATATACCCCACAACTTAATAAATTACTAAATAGCCACATATATCTTCCGGTAATCATAATTGATCGTTCCGTTAACTTTTACAACTTACCAAATAACCACATACTTTTATAATTTATTAAATACCCTTATCAATTTCGAAAATTGCAAAACATTTATATTACTTCTATAAATTGTCAAATAACCTTATAACTTTTATAATCCACTAATTACCCACATTAACCTTTGTAAATATTAATTACCACCTTATTTTTACAAATCACCAAATACTCTTATTATTTCGGAAATTACAAATTAATATCCCAATTTTTATAAATTACTAATAAGCCTATAAGCTCTTCGGTTTAATCATATAGTTTTCTTTATTAATACTTTCAACCCCCAAACTTTATATAAGTTACATATTAACTTATAACCATACTTTGAATATTTTATTTCTTAAATAACCGAAGCAACCCATATCTTTTCTTTAATTGCATTTTCGCCCACATTGATTTTCTATCTTCCATTTATATTTCCAAAATTACATATTCCCCCCAAAATTCATAATATTAATTCCTACCTTATATTATACCATAAATATTCCAAATAATCCCTTATGTTCTCGACAATTAGTATTTGTACCCCAAACTTTCATAAATTACATTTTAACCCACATAACTTATTTAAGTAGCCATTTAAATACTTGTAGCTATTTTTCATACACCCAAAATTTATAATATAAGTTAATATATGTATATATTTCGAAAATTCATCAAATATCATATATACTCTCGCTTTAGTTTAAATTTATAATAATATGGTTTTAAAACTTGTTTTAAACTTTATAATAAGTACATATAATGTATATAAACCATATAACACTTCTAAAAATTATACTAATGACTTAGAATGGTTATAACTAAAAATAGAACATATTATCCTTAGATCTTTCGGTTTTAATATATGTGTATCCTAATTAATTTTTGTGACACATATTTATCTTTAAGGTAATAATCTTACCTTATATGTTATAAATTATTTTCTTGATACCTTAACTTAATAGTTTTCGGCCTTAATATTACATGGCTTAACATAATTTTTATACTAATTTTTTGAAGCTTAAATTAAGCTTAAACTTTATAACCTTATTTATATAAACTTACCCTTAATCAAGACAATTCTTGTACTTGATTTTTCCTTGAATTTCCAAGCTCCTCAAATGGTATCTTGTTGTAGATATTTCGAACTCCTTGTATATATATAGGAGATCTATTTGTTAGACTTTTAACAAGAGCTTATAATAATATTTGGAGTAATTTTACAAGAGTTTACCTTAGGAATTTAACAAGGTATTTTTGATACACCTTGAGATGATTGTAGATCCAAGTTTCCTTCATGAAATAATGAAGAGAAGTATGGATTTAGAAGACCAATATTTTCGGATATAAGGAGTAGAATTTTGTCTAGGGTTTTCAAATATGAAAATACCTTAGATTAACCTTGATTACTCCTTGAATTGATGTTGAATCAAGACAACTCCTTGGAGTACAAATTGTTGGCGATTTGTTGATAGGTTGCTAGGACTATTCTTGCTCCAAGACTTGATAGAATTAACTAGGAAATTACATTAAAATGGTGTTAGGAACTATTACACCATTAATGGAATTTTTTAGCATTTAGGAATTTAGTTAGGAATGAAGAAGAAAGCAAAGAGAGAGCTTAGGAAGAGGACTTACCAATTCGGTGTAGTCATGGCAAGTAGAAGAAGTGCTCACGTGAGAGCTTTAGTAGTAGGAAAGAATGAAGGTGATTTTCATTTGATTATTGTTGTTTTAATTACCATTATTTATTTACCAAATTGTTACATAGTTTAATCTCAATATTTGTTGGCTATAAAGACACACGGCTGGGTGGAGTTTGATGGGATTAGGCCATCCCATTATGCATGTCAACCGAACAGCTAAAGGATTGGCTCACATTTATTTAGTTTACTTATTGTTGTATAATTGCGTAGCTTTTTAGTTATGATTTTATTGAGCACTAATCCTTCCGTTTGTGCAGGTTGATCGCAATGGTGGAGCATGTCCGATTGGAATCTTCAATCATGCATCCAGTGGCTGAAAGAATGGCCATGGTTAACTTAGATTACTTAATGATATAGGCTTAATAGGTTAGGATATATATTAGCTTGTTTTATATGTTAATCTTGTCTATACTGCAGTGGTGTGGTCGTTTTCTGCTGGGTAATGGAAGCGCCACTTTGAAGACTCCACATGTTAATGGAGCACTCCATGCTGTACCACCATATTAGTTTACGTTAATCACTTAGCTAATAGGTTAGTTTATTGCTTTTGTTAATTGTACTATGTGATTAATATTGTTTAACTTGTTTAATTCTTGCAGGTATTGAAGCTCGGCTGGTGGAAGTAACCTGCTCCAATTACTTGTGTTTCCTACGGTAATATAGATGCTAAGTTTATACTTTTGATTTGTTAATTAAAGAACTAATCTTGTATTTTTTTATGCAGATTTTATCGTACTCCATGGAGCACAACAGCAACTCGGCTGAACGGAGTATAGGAAGCTAGTTGCTTTGTTAATAGTCTTGCTAAAAAGGCTAGTTCTAGCTTTTGTTGTCATTAATTCCAATTACTAAATTTTGTTGTTCTATTGTAGGTACACGTATGTAGGTCTCTAATGACAGTAATTATTTGATGTGTCCATCATATCACCCTAGCTAAAGCTAAGCTAATATGACTCATCATCTACTAACGTTTTTGAACTATAAACTAGTCATTTGTGGCTCATTTTAACACCTACAATAGAGATCAGTTGAGAATTATTTTTGATTTAATTCCTATCACATTATATTGTATTAAAACCATACTAATATGTGTAATAGGTTCCAACATTTAGCTGGTGCATTTTTTTTATCATGATTAAAGATGGAAGTTTTAAGGTAAAAATGCTGATTTTAGGTACCTTTTTGTCCTAAAAATCACCCCTATTTATACTATGAGTTTAGTATTGCCATCAATTGATTTAGATGGTCATTTTATCCACTTTTAAGATTACTAACTCGTGGCTCCTTAAAAACTTCAAGGCATTTGCGTAAAACGCATTTTCGTAACACCCGAAGGTGCGTTTTTGTGCTTTAAGGATTTTCCAGGAATTAATTAGTCGCTATGAGTTACAAGTGTTTATTGATATTGTTTATAGTCAATAGTAATATATTAAGGTTTACATTAAGTTATATAGGGTTATATAAACTTGTAACTCAACTTTCGGCTAAAGGGGGCACTCCCGAGGTAAAAGGAGCGTTAAGAAATTCCCCCCGAGCTCTTTGTTTATTTTGAAGAAGTAGCTTGCAATTCTCTTTAGAATAATTAATAATGATTTTAGGAACTCTAAGAATAATTTTTATAGGGGCTCGTGCCACCTTGGCACTCCTCCTAGGCATTCCCGGGCCTTTATGGGACCCACATCGGGAATTTCCGAGAACTTTGTATATTTACTCAGTTCTAACTGAGAACCTGTATCTTAAAGATCATAAAATGATCCTTGGTTAAATTCATATAATATTCATAGCTTATATAATTGTTTAACTTAAGGTCGGGCTTTTAACGCTCGTTTCTGACCTTAAGGAGTTTAGGTGCGTTTTTAACGCCCAAGTGTTTATATGTTTTCTTAGGGTTTAATAAACCCCCAAATAATATTTATAATTCCTCAAATAATATTTATTTACTTATATTTAATTATTTAAATGTTAGGGGTATTTCAACTAATGTTGTATAATTTAATTAATCCCTCCACCTTGAATGATGTTTCTTTATCCGCCATATATTTACTACATCATATTGTATAAACCTCCATGTTCCTTATATTAATTTTGGTTTACACGAATTATAATCTCCTTATATAATCGTTGTTCCTTATCATTTCATGTGAGACTCTTAGGTCTTTTATTTGTGTTACTCTCTACAAATAAATATCAAGACCATACTCCCAACTTTTTATAATGTTATATAGCATATTAAGTTTCCCAACTTTATTTTACTTCCCAAAGTAATATTATAATTTCCATTCCTCAAAATATTCTCATTATTTTATGTGAATCTTATAACTCCTCACCTTATTTTGTTACCTCCTTTAATGTCTCTTGAACTTTAGAATAGTGTAACATTTATAACCCCTTCAACCATATGTTAAACATTATTTATTATCCTATCACATTTTCGTAACAGCCCACATAACCCCATTAATTACAAAGTTTCCACACTAGTTTTCTAATGTCACAATTTTACTCCTTATACCTTATGTTATACATTACCACTCTTAGCTAGTTTTAACCTATGGTTCTCAACCATATATTGTAAAAATGGAACAGCCCCCTTGCTGTTACAGCTTATTCTCCTCATCCTCCAATTTTTCTTTATTTACCATTTGACCCCCTTCATTTTACAAACCTTACAATTTCATCCTTAAACTATATACTATACAATTTCATTAATTAAATTCCAAATTCAAGTCCAAAAATTCCAATAAATTTCCTACAGACCCTATACTCTTTCTGAATGCCGATTCAGCCCACTAACTTTCAAAAATTACATTTTGACCCCAATAGTTTTATAAACTTTACAATTAATTCCTAAACTTGTTTAAACTCTTAATTTAATTATTTAACTTACCCAATTTGGTCAACACTCCCTATATGGTCAAGGTTGACCATCAACCTACTGCCTTGACCACAAATTTTCCATAATTACAGATTTGACCCCAAATTTTCCTAGATTTACCATTTAGGCCCTAAACTTTACAAAAAGTTAGATTTTTCATTCAAACTCCAATTATGGCCCAACTTTCGGCCATATAATATTTTGACACACCTAAATTTAATTTATTTATACTTAACCACCCATGTTTCGCCTTTTTGTACATTAGAACAATATTTAAGTTTATAATCACTTTTAAACTTAGTTTTAACCTTACATTTAAACCAACTTCCACTCAAATTCGTAGGTATTTTTCCTTGATAATATTAGGTGGTTTTAAACTCACCAAACAGCCCATAGTAATCAGATTTCCTCACCACATTTAATACTAATAAAATACATAACTTATAAAGCATAAAAAGCCTTAAATGATACATAGAAATGGCCTAAACACTTGGCCTTATTACAAACCTTAAATATAACATGTAATGACATAAAAATGTTTAATATAACGGCTAAGTCTCGGCTTTTTACACTTAGGACCAGAAACTTTTAGTTTTTTGCATTTTCACCCTTTTCTTACTTTAAGCTATTATAAGTCATTATTTGTCTAAGTAACTTAGCTAAACAAGTTACCATAATGTTTAAGTATATTTTTCAGTCAAAATCACCCATATAACCTACTACATTCTCGGCCCTAATTGTTTTGACAAGGTAATTTACTTTAAAGCTTAAAAATGTGTTTTATGATCACTTACTTGTTTCAAGGCTTCTAAACTCCTTGGAATCCTCTTGTATTTTCCACACTACATTAGTAACAGGTTTTGGTCAGATTATACACTATACACATGCTTAGACCTTTGTTCAAAACCTTAAGACTTGATTAATTAACTTACCCCTTCAAAGTTGATATTTCTCCACCATTCACCCCTTGTATTTTCGGCCAAGCACTCCCAACACTATCACTCCAGTTCATCCATGGTTAATAGAAGAAAATAAAGTGAATTTAGAGCTTTAAAACTTCATAAACAAGATCTAGAGTTTAAGGTCTCTAAAATGGGGTTTTGGGGTGGATTTTTACCTTATGGCTCTTGAGAGCTAATTTTTACCTTACAATCTCTTATTTAACACTAGGAAAAGAGTTGGGAAGTGAGTACATGTGTAGATCTAAGGAAAAACAAGATTTGAGCACTAAAACTCAACTTTAAGAGATTTTACCTTTGGAGAATCACTTGCTATGATTTCGTCCATGGATGTGGGTGGAGGACCAAAATGTTCCAGTAGGATATAAGTGAAGAGAAGTGTGTTAAAAATGGTGGAATATTCGGCCATATAAAGATCTAGAACAAGGATGGAAGTTAGAGCACATTTTTACCTTGTTTTTGTTGAACTTGCCTAGCTCTTGGTACCCACGGTTTTGGGTGGTGTTTTTGAGCTTCCAAAACTGATATATTCAGCCATGAAAAGAGAGTAATGAGTGGTTGAAGTTTCAAATTCAAAAATGGAAGGAGAATTGTGTTTTAGGGGTTTTTCTTACCTTGTCTCGCAAGAACTTTAGCTAGACTTCCTCCACTGATTTTCCATGTTATTATTGGCCCATGCTCAGCTATTTTTGTTCAAGGATAGTTTGGAGGGGTTGTTGTATTTTTTTAGCAAGAAAATGAGGTTTTAAGGCATTAAAAGAGGAAAAGAAGCTTAAAACACCACTGTTGTCCTTTGGAGCTCAAGGTAGAAGATGATGGTGATGGGGATGAGTTGGAGATGGCTGGGAAGGGTAGGAGATGTCTGATTTCATGGGTGAGAGCATGGGCAAAGTGAATGAGAGAGAAAAGTAAGGTATTAGTAAGTAAATGTGATAATAGTCAAGGTGTTTGTAAGGAGGGAAAGTGAGCTTGTCTTCTTTCCTCTTTGGTCTTGTCTTATTCCTAGGCATGTGAGGCTGCCGAATTTGACTTGCTTTTGGGGGGGGGGGGGGGGGTGAATTCATATTTTTGTGACTTAATGTTGTAACACCTTAAAGTTGTACATTATGACTATGTTTATGTGTTAGGTTGTGACATATGTTATTTTCTTGTTCTTATGTGTATATATAAGTGATTATTGCACTTCTTATTTGGTTTGACTATATAAATTAATTTATATAATCCTATCACATTGTTTGTGATATTAGGACATGTATTAATGTGTTACATGTTGTATTATCTATAGGAGTTGTTTTCTCCTTATTAATGTAACCTCTTTAGTTCATGATTTATGTGAGGTTAATTCATGATTTTATGTGCGGGTTGATGTCCATCTTGGACTATACATATTTATTTGTATATATGTATTATAGGTTGCAATATCCTTTAGTGAATATTGCTCATTAGTCATTATTCTTTGGTGACTAATCATTAATTAATCTCTCCTCAATAATTAATCCCTTGTTAATCAGGGTAATTAATGTTTGGGGTATTTCAATCTACCCCTTAAAAATACTTCGTCCCGAAGTCTCATTTCTAATCAATTGGTCCTATAAAATCTAGTTCCATGAGATCAAGTCTCGTATCTCCATATCTCAAAGTGCAGCAAGTGCACATAATATCTCATAAGCATAGTGCAATAAAAGCACTTCCACTGTATCATGCGAAAGTATAAATCCACACACGGTGCAACTCAAGTGCACAACACAATATTCATACGTTCACACTTGGTGCAACACCAGTGCACAATACCATATTGGTTCTTTTACTTTCCACATAGGGATATATATCTATCACAACACTATCGAGTATCTCGTAGGATACATAACACCAATATTCACCAATTTCAACTACGTATGCCACGCATATGTACAATCGAATCACAAATCAACAAAGAATCCTGGTATACACCAGTGCACGCCAAGAGGCTCTACCCCCCTTGTTACACCCCTACTACTACGTACTTAACAGCTTACCTAAATCACAGCGGAAATAAACAACTAAACAATAACTAAACGGTTCGGTGCTACAACGCCGTTAACCACCCACGTGGTTAACAAGGCAGATAAATACAAGTGTACCGGTCTGATGATCAGACTCCCGAGCATAGAACTAAACCATAAATACATAATACACAATACCGAGTATTTATTTACAACCAACACTGTAAGCTGTCACTGTAATGTATTCATTATCCAAAATATACTGCCACGGGAGCACAGGCGCGTCCCGGGCCTACCAACCAAAAGGTACCAAAAGTATTTCTACAACCTAGGATCTACAGCCACCCCGCTTCTTCGATCCTCATCCTGCAAATATAAATATGGAGCCCCGAGGGGGTCAGCAACCTTGGCTGGTATGGTTAACGCGCAGCCCATCGGCTACCGGGATACGCGCAACTAATTGTCATGATGACATGACATTCATTTTAAACATGCACATATATATCATAGCAAGAGTATTGCATAACAACATCATACATAACATACAAGAACGAATCCTTTTAGGAAACGAACCAACACAATTAGATCACATGGAGAGCCTAGAGAATGTTGCCAAACTCATGCTAAGCCCGTTACATAACTCGTTACCGTCCTGTTAAATTGAACGAATAACTTAACACAAAGGTGCGTCGGATATAGTGATCCAAGCACACCGAACAAACATAGTATGCCCCCGTGGCCCGACGTGAGTCAGTAAAATAGCCTTGGTTAAGCTAAAGGGAAGGTTGAAGACCAAAAGAGAAGACAACCTTAACATACAAAGAGAATCGAACCGGTTATGACATCGACTCCCATACTTACACGCGTGGCCGGAACTACCGGACTCCTCACTTCCCCAGTTAGCACTTGTTAGAAGTCCCATTGTTGGACTTAATCAACAATTTCACAAGCAAGTGTTTAGGTCATGTTAGACACACACAAGGGAAAGGAGTCACACCTCAACAACACAATGATGTTAACAACTGTAAACTCATTACATGACTTAAGTCTTACAAGGTCATAAACACACAGAAAAACATACAACACACAAGCCGGTGTAAACCGGTAGACAACAGACTGCAAGAAAACCATACCTTGGTCCTTGCTGCGAATGTGACCCGCCAAGCGTAGTCTCTAAACATAATTAATAATGTCGGTTAATTAACTTATTTAACTTTTGTTTACTAAGTATTTACATGATTGTATGACATGTTCTAATGCCTAAACTCACCCTTGATTATCTTCATTATACCCCCCTAAGGTTAACTACTTAAGCCACTTTTGTTTTTTTGTTTTTAACAAGTTTTGGTCCGACCGACCTTACCGACCGACCTTACACAAGGTCGGTCCATTCCAGAACATATTACCGTCAGAAAATTCTACTCCGACCGACCTTGCAAGTTTGGTCTATTCCCGAGAGTTTTTTTTTTCCTTTGAAAATTCAGGCCCGACCGATCTTGACAAGTTCGGTCCCAAGATCGGTCGATTCCCGAGACTCACTTACGTACAAAGATTTAGGCATGACCGACCTTGTAAGTTTGGTCCCAAGGTCGGTCTATTCCAGAGACTTAATCCGTACCAAAAATGCATGCCCGATCGACCTTGCAAGTCCGGTCCCCAAGGTCGGTCCATTCTAGAGACCATTTCTCTCGCAGGGTAAACTGGGCTCGACCGACCTTACAAGTCCGGTCCCTAAGGTCGGTCGGCTCCAGACCTTTATTTCTACATTCCCATTTGACTCCAAACTTCACCTCATAGTGCCCTAGTATGTTCTAACCACATTTGGCACTTCAAACACCCCTTAAGACATCCATTAAACTCCTTAAATCATTCACTAAAATCCTTCTCAAGCATTACACAAACTCTTATAAAAAGGTTAGCACATGCAATGTTTTTCACTAAGTTTTTATGTGGTGTTTTATACCTATAACTATCACTATTCCCAAATGTTTTCTCACCACTACAACATCATCTCCCAAGCATCTTTTCTCACCAACCAAACTCCTTGAATAACTCCACAAGCTTATAGCTCCTTCATGCAACACATTACTTCTTCCTTGTTCACTAACATTGTATAAGTCCTATGCACAATCTCACCATGATCTTGAAGTATACCAAAACACTCACTTGCATTCTAGATCCTCTAAAATATTGCCTAAGTCCTTTTTTACATCTTAGAATACCCTAATGCATGTTTCTTTCACTAGTAGAACACTTAATCATTTTAAACACTTCCTAACACACCAAAACTCATTTTAAACACCTAAAACTCCTTATACATTATCTAAATTTTGACATGGGCTCTCCTAGCATCTTGTTACACCAAAACACAAAGTTTTCACCATTAAACATTCAAGAACACTTAAATCCATCAACAACATTCTTATACACAAAACTTCACCAAACTTACACTACATCATAATATAGTGCATTATTTAAATTGCTTGGCACTTAGGCCCTTAAATAACATAAACCTTAAACACTGAATTTCCCACAATATATTTGCCTTTGACCTGCAAATACATACAACAACACATATGCCCTTTAATAGTCTCCTTGAGAACATTTTACTAAGTCATTCACCATTGGCTCCTTAGGTAATTTTAACAAGCAACATAAGCTCATTTCTCCTAAGACTTTAAACTACATTAGGTTAACACATTTACCTCTTTTCCTTCACAATTTTTTACTTCATTTCTCCTTGCTCTTCCTTGATTAAAACCGGCAAGACTTTGGTTTGCTTGTCAAATTTCAAATCATATACAAGCAAGGTAATAAGTATTCAAGCTTCATGCTTAAGCACACTTATAAACCCTAAGTTTTACATTGTCTTAAAACATTAAGATGGTTGTTTTACCTTGGTATTCGAAGAGAGTTTTGAACAAGTAACAAGGGAGGACTCCACCAAGCCCTTGAATGATTGGAATGAAGCTAAAACAAAGCAAGAGAAAACACCATCAATGGTGATTTTTGGTCAACATCAAAACAGGGAGGAAATGTTGTTTTTCTTGGTTTTTCCTTACCTTGAAGCAAAGGTGATCAATAAGGCATAAAAATATAAGCTCGAGCTCCTTCAATGGTGGATCTCCATGGCACCGAAATGGTGATCTTGAAGTTTTGAAAGGATGAAGTTGAAGAGCTTGGCAAGACTAAGAGAATGGTGGTCTTGGTTTTTGATTTGGTAAATGGAGTTAGGAGATATAGACAATGGAAGATGGAGGTGAGTATGGTGCTGTAGCAAAACCGATGGAGGAAGGAATAAGAGAGGTTGGAGAATGAAAAGACTTAGTTAGTTAGTTAGATATTTAAGTAAAGTAAATAGTGATTTACTTTATCACTTTTCTATCTTATCAAATTAACAAGGGGATGACTCATCCCTTATAAGAAAACCGGCCCCCATTATATATTTAGGGGT